>PPNS03000036.1:0-104753 GCA_003708225.3 Williopsis suaveolens | reverse complement strand
TGTTCCTATCATCGTAGTCCTGATCTTCGATCTCACCGTCGTGGTGAAATCGGTGCGGGCCATTCGCTACATCAACAAGTTCATCAGTAAGGGAGTGAACAGGAAGGATTTCCAGGTATCCAAAGGTGACTTTGGCTTGTCGGTTCAGCAGACTGCCGAATTTTTTGCTGCGCAGGTCTTGTTGTACATGTAAAGTGAGTCCGTTGGAAAGCCTGCAGAGTTGGATTGTGGATTGGGCCCATCCTTTTTATTTCTGTAAGCATTCTACATCTTTTTGCTATGAGAGAACTGAATGACTGATGATTGATCACACTAGCTAGCACTCTGTAACTAGCTCTAGCAGTCCAGTTTTTTTTTACTCGGCAAGGAGTTGTTCACTCTTTTTGGTTATGTGATTCTCTTCGAACATACACCAAGCAGCTGTATCACCTACACAGATAAGAACCAACTTGCATCCTCAGATTGTACTTTAATAGGACTAGTTAAGTGTCATCTCTTACAGCAGTCTGCTGACTATAGAGAGCGACGGGGAATTACGCCTGCAGTTTTGCTTCCCGTGCCATCCCAATGTGGGGTATACCGTCTTCGTCGTACACATCCGTCACAGGAGCAAAACCAAACTGAGCATAGAATGGCTGGACACGTGTCTGTGCACCGAGATATAACTCTCTGCTTGGCCACCATTTTGCGCAGGAAGCTAGCGTTTGTTCCATCAACCGAGAGCCCAGTTTTTCGCCCCGTACTTTGCTACTGACAATAACTCGACCGATGACAACAGGTTTGAGTTCATCGTCACTTTTCAGAATCCTGGAGTATGCCACCAGTTCGTTGCCCCTCCATCCCAGTATATGACGATTCTCACCGGTGAGGTCATTGCCATCGATGTCCTGATATGGGCAGATTTGCTCAACAACAAACACTTCGCACCGCAGTCTGAGTAGGGCGTACAGCTGTGGAACAGTAAGATCGCTATGGTGTATGTCTTGCCACTGAATTACAGTAGGCTCATCATCAGTTACCATGCCGTCTTATTTAAGATCGCCTAAGGAACTTGATTCTTTTTTTATGTCTTTCGCAATTCTAAGATCTGTTTTGATGAGAGTATTTCTGAAAAAATCACAAATCCGTATTCAGAAAATTCGAAAATAGTAATCAGGAAAAGCCACTGGATTGATCAAAATTGTCATGGTATTCTCCTTATGCTAGCTTACTGTAAACATCTTGCGTTCCTCATAAGAACTTTACTGTCGAGCCCCGAGGAAAATGGAATGATTATGAAGTTATCTCCCTTATAGAAATCAAGGAGATAAAAGAACTGTAGTGTAATATGTATTGTTGTAAGTTTAGAAGCTATACTAGATAATAGATCCTATTGCGTAGCTACTAGCTTAGAACATTCATATGAGAATTCTATAATCTATTCATGATATATTCCTCATGAACTAACCCAAGCTCACGATCTCATGAGGTGATACCATTTTGTGAGCTTTGTGAGCTTTCCTTTGCATTATCTCACCGCCTGGTGCGCCTGCATAACCGAATTAGGAAATCTCTAGGATCTAACAGATATAGAAGTTCTTTAAAAAAAACGTATATGACCAACTCAATTAATATTTGTGGAGCTTATTGCTCCATAGAAATTCATTTCATATGAAGAGACTTATTCTGGAATCAGTGTAGTTTTCTACTTCAAGATAGGCGGCATTGATACCGCATTCAGGGGACTTATGGCGTTATACATTTAATTGTGTCAAAGGGGTAAAAAAAATGGCTATGTGTTCCGTGGGTTCCATAAATAGACACCCCTTGACGTCTCAAATACACTATGCTCCGCTTTAGATCCCACTATTTCTGAGAGCATGGATAAGAAACAGGTAGTTCATTCTCATAAGGTGGTCAGATCACCAAGTGAAGATGACAGTCTCATCTTCAGTGAGTCTTATATTGATCTCTCGTACAACCCAGAATCAGCAGATCAACAAGGTTTATGGCATAAGATTACATCTTGCCTATGGCAAACAGCTGATAATGTATCGCCCATAGAGCGTCAATTCCTTCATAAACTGGACTGGTTCCTCCTAAGTGCTGCTTGTGCAGGATATTTTATCAAATCGCTGAATCAGAGTAATATAGGTACTGCGTATATCAATGGTCTCAAAGAGCATTACGATATGTCTGGGAATGATTATAATATCCTTGTGGCACTGTGGACCATAGGTTATGTTATTGGGCAATTGCCATCAAATATGATCCTTCACAAACTGTCAGCACGGTATTACCTCTGTTTTTTGGAGTTGACATGGGCAGCGCTTACGTTTTCATGTGTTTTTTTCAAGTCATTAAAATGGTTGTATCTTGTCAGGTTCCTCATTGGACTTACGGAGAGTGGGTATTTCCCCGGTGTGCAGTATCTTCTCGGCAGTTGGTACTCGAAAAAGGAGTTGACCAAGAGATCAACATTGTTCAGCTGTTCAGGTACAGCTGCTTCGCTGATCAGTGGTCCTCTGCAGCAGTGGGTGTTGCAATCGAACTGGTCTACATCATTGAAGCCTTTTCAGTGGATGTTTGTCCTTGATACAGCTATATCGGTACCTGTGGCTCTGTACACTCTGCTTGTGATACCTGATACTCCTTCGACCACCCGAGCATTCTACTTCAACAGATTGGACAAGCTGATCGCTTTAGAGAGAAGAAGATTAAGTGGTGCGCAGCTAAATACCGGTGAGAGTTTCACGTGGTCCAAAATCAAATCAATGACTGACACCTGGCACATTTTTATGTTTCCCTTGCTATTTCTGGTGTTGAACAACACTGGCCAGCCTGAAACATCACAGGCTTTTCAACTATGGATGAAGTTGGATCTTGGGCTCGGTTCGAGCTACTATAACATATATCCCTCCATCATATCAGCTCTAGGAATAGTTCTTGCTCTTGCTGTGGCGCATCTAAATGATATCTTCCAGATCCATGCTGTGTTCATCTATATCCTGTTCATAGCCACAGTCATTGGAACCACCATCCTGTGGATCTGGGACGTCCCTCTCTGGTTGCACTGGAGCGCGTATTTCCTCATTGGTGTCGTCAGAGGCTTTGGCCAGCCTATCACATTCAGTTGGATCAACTCTCTGCTTGCACATGAGGATATGAAGCGGAACCTTGTAGTAGTTCTTACAAATATGGCATCATATATGGTAAGCATATGGGTACCATTGATCACTTTCAACCAGGATGATGCACCGAATTTTCAACTGGGCTTCGCATTCACCACGTTCTTAGGCATCGCTGGGTTGGTAATCATTTCTGTTACGAGGAGACTGTCTCAAATATAATACCATTTTCATTAAGATATTCAGTCCTGTTCATTATCCAAGAATTTCGGATCATTCTGTAGTCTCGTTCGAAACTTATCCCACCATGTGTCAAAATACTTGATGCTCACTTTCCCATCGTTATCCACAAACCCTGTGAGGTAGTTATACGCATTTTTCACAATATTTCCAGCTAGTATAGCTGTTTTATTTGGATTCGACGGTGAAATCTTACTGGACTCAGCTGTAGCTGTGATCTGCTTCGGTTGAGATGACACGTATTTGACGGCCTCCAACTGACGATCAGCCTCAATTGCAGGTTCGATGCTGATTCCCACGGTGATGTTATCCAATGGGTCAGATGGGGCATCCATATCCATCTCACCATCATCCATGATCAATGACGTTTGTGAGACAGTGTTATTTAGTTTGAAAATGGCACTCGGCTTCGCTGAAGAAACTGAACCAAACAGCCTGAAGTCCTGATTTGGCAGTTGGAAGAAAATTAGAGCCTTATAGCTTGGATCCAAGTCCACGTTCGGTAGTAGGAAGATAGCAATGTGTGAAATTTTAGTACCATTGACGATGTTGATGGCATACTTGTTGTCGTCGACTTGCTCTGCGACTTGAACTGCATCGTGGTCAGTACCATGTCACATTCATTCAATTGAGAGATACTCACCTGGCCTACCGGAACACACTGATCCAAACATCTTGTTTGTTCCTTAAAGTTGTACGAGTACCAACTGATAAAAGGACCTGTTGCCCCGTTAAATAGCCAGAGCCCTTGTGTGGCCCGCTACCAGCGGCGGAATGTTCTGGGTTTAAATTTTTTCCTTGAGGTTCCCATCCGCTACAAACCAGTTAGAACCGGAACGAATCTGAGCGAATCTGAATGAACATTGATGCACCAGAATGAGACTCTGAGAACACCCTGAAAGGCTTCAGGTGCCCACCAGCGACACTGGTGGGTGATCAAAGAAGTTTCATCTGGATTCCCCCTTGTTTGAATATAAACCAGGGAGATATGAACTATGAATCGATACAATTGCCCCAGAATAACCACGAAGTTTTTACATATTTTCCATCTTCGCGTGCCACAGGTGCGATAGATGAATATGGGAAAGATACTTCTTGACATTTCTATATAGAAGACCTCTAAGATAATTCTGTCACTACCCAAGTTGTAGCGCATCCACCATGCACTTTCACTATAGTCTCCCCTGTGAATGCTTTCAGAGCGTTCATATAGTCAAATGTCACATTGCCTTCTCTCATAGCACCACAGTTACCGTGTTCTCCCCATCCCCAACATTGCACTGTGTCGTCATACGCGACGATGCCATGTTCACTGCCCACGGTCCATAACCTGGGGTTCTCCTTGTGAACAGGTATCATTTGACCGTGACTGTTGTTTCCTAGAGATCTTATCTTGCCGTATGGATCCTGGTAGTGAAATGATGACCACATCGTGCGGAATGAACCGTACTCTCTGGGTAGTACAATCGCAATGTCGAACTTGTCTTTACCAACTATATGGAGCCCATTATGATCGATAACAGTGAAATCTCTTCCTAGGGCAAAATTTTGCGCCTCTGTGATAGGTGTGGGTATCCATACTTTATTCTCATTCCCTCCAAGCTTCCCATTTCGACCATTACCCCAACCATAGAGCATATCATTTGATCTTATTACCGTGTGATCCACACATGACTTGATCTCTTGTAAGTTTAACCCTTTAAATGGCACCACTGACATCCTTGCACGACTTACACCCTCACCTAATCCCAATTCTCCCTTTGGGCCAAACCCAGATGCAAACATCTGTCCTTGGGCGTTGACCATGATGCTGAACTCATATCCACAACTACAATCCACCCAAGGTGACCCTTTGATTTGAGGCACGATTGTGAAATTCTGGATGATGTCGTCTTCCAACCCGCACTGTCCTTGTGAGTTATCCCCCGTCGCATAGAGATCACCATTGGACAGAATCATCAGTGTGTGGTTCCCACCACTCGAGATCTTCGATATCAGAACCTTGCTGGTGAAAACACACTCCAGCTCATCCAGATCTTCATCTGATCCCGTCCCAAGTTGGTATTTCCCATTAGAGCCGCAACAGTAGACCCTGAACTTCGTCATTCCGTGAGAAAGTTCTCCAGGGATGTTCCCAACTTATTTGCATGGCTAAAGAGAGACGCGCAATAAGAATAAATTTCAAACGCGGTGGGTTACTTCCATCACAGACAAAACCTACAAAAGAAACATTTTGAAGGGAAGACCCAACCACAGATGTCAGACTGGGACGAGACACCGGAGAAGAAGCCCGTGGTACAAGTTCCTGATTCTTCGCCTCTGAACAGACAGGAGACTAAGTTCTCCCCGAAGCTGCTGTTCTCAAAGCCTGGTATGAATGCATCACCAAATCTACGTGAGAAGTTTGGCTTTAACGGTACGAATCTATTGAGTAATTCGAATACCACCACTGCGGCTACATTGGCTAACAGGGATATGCAGATACTGCAGAACATGTTCAAGTCTGTGAGCTTCAACTTGGTCCGTGGCGTCTACATCACCAAGGCCGGGAAGGACTTGAAGATGGCCAAGCAGATATTGACCAAGTTGGTTGAGAAACGGAAAAAAGATGAGGGGCTAAGGTCTAAAGAGTCTCCGTCTCCACAAGTTGTCAAGCCAACATCTCCTCCAACTGTTGCCATACCGGTGACCTCCTCTCCTTCTAAGAGACAAGAGATTGAGATCAGTTCTTCACCTGATGTGTCACCGGTCAAGTCCTCTAAAGTTGTATTGGATAAGACAAAGTCCATCTCTCAGAAGTACAGTGCTGCTTATAGACAGAGAGAACAGAAGCTGAGAGAAGATGCAGTGATCATCGAGGATGAGAGTCCAAAGCCAAAGAAGAGGAAATTGGTCAGAGGGACTAAGGAATCTTCATCAACACCTGAAGTCATTGTTATGAGTGGGACCAAGAAACAAGAGGTTAATTTACTCGATGACGATGAGGATGGAGAAGAAGAAATACTCAAGGATGAGTTTACAGATGATTCAGATGTAGATAGTGATTCTGTGAAGGCCACCTCTGCAATGGACACATATTACGAGAACAAGGTCCTCGAGTTTTTCAACTCCGCGGATGATCGTGATATTGTGGATATCGCTCAGTGTTCCTTAGAAACTTCTCAAAGAGTCATCGCAAAGAGACCTTTCAGATCTATCAACCAGTTTGAAAGCTTGAACTTTGATGACGTCAAGAAGAGAAAGGCTCAAGGTGAACTATTCAGCAGCAGAGCTAACTTGGCCTTGCGTGGGTATGCCGCTGTGGAGAGCTTGGTGAAACAGTGTAACAGCTATAGTGAGACCATCGCTCATGAGGTCAGTAAGTGGGGCGTCAAAGTGCATGGTGTCAATGATGAATTGGAAATCGTCGAAGTTGATGTTGAAGACCAAGGTGATGATGATAATGATGATCTCGCTGTGGGTAGAAAACAAAAGTCCAAATACTTCAAAAATAAGCCAAAGCTCCTTTCTGATGATATTGAGTTGAAGAACTATCAACAAGTCGGTCTTAACTGGCTATACCTTCTATATACCAATCAGTTGAGTTGCATTCTTGCTGATGAGATGGGTTTAGGAAAAACATGTCAAGTCATTGCCTTCCTTTCATACCTCAAAGAGATTGGTGAAAATAAAGGTCCTCACTTGGTTGTCGTGCCTTCTTCTACATTGGAGAATTGGATGCGTGAATTCAACAAATTTGCCCCTACATTAGTCGTTGAGCCTTATTATGGGTCACAGAAGGAAAGAGAAGAGACCAGGCACATGTTGGTCACCAAATGGTCAGAAATCGACGTCATTGTAACCACATATAACCTGGCGACTGTCGGCAAAGACGACTTCAGTTTCTTGAAACATGGTGGATTCAACGTCATCGTTTTTGACGAAGGACATATGTTGAAGAACAGTATGAGTGATAGATTTGTGAAATTGATGAAGCTTAGAGCAAATTTCAGACTTTTGCTCACAGGTACGCCATTACAAAACAACTTACGTGAATTGATGTCCCTTTTGGAGTTCATTTTGCCATCGATCTTTGTCTCAAAGAAAGAGGACTTAAAATACGTCTTCAATCAAAAGACAACCACAAAGGACAGTACAAAAAGCTATAACCCATTATTATCCGAACGTGCCATTGAAAAGGCCAAGAAAATGATGGCCCCTTTCATTCTTAGAAGACGTAAGGATCAAGTTTTGAAGCATCTTCCAAAAAAGATACATTCATTGGAATACTGCGATTTGAGTGATTCTCAAAAAATTGTATATCAAAGAGAAATCCAACGTGGTATCGAACTCAGAGAATCGCCGGGAACTCGTGTCGCAAATATTTTGATGGGGTTGAGAAAAGCCGCTATCCATCCAATGTTATTCAGATCTCAGTACGATGACGCAGAATTGAAGATAATGGCAAAGGAAATCATGAAGGAGGATGCTTATGCTAATGCCAACGAGACATATATCCTGGAAGATATGCAAGTAATGACAGATTTTGAGTTGAATAATCTGTGTCGCAAGTTTCCTTCCATTTCAAAGTTCCAACTGGATGATTCTCACTATTTGGACTCTGGGAAAGTTCGCAAATTGGGTGAATTGTTACCAGGGATCATTGAATCAGGTGGTAAAGTGTTAATCTTTTCCTTATTCACTCAGGTGTTGGATATCTTGGAACCTATTCTTTCGATGTGGAACATCAAGTTTCTAAGATTGGATGGTTCAACGCAAGTAGATATGCGTCAAGATTTGATCGATAAGTTCTACGAAGAAGATTCTATCCCTGTGTTCCTCCTTTCGACGAAAGCTGGTGGTTTTGGTATCAACTTGGTTTGTGCCAATAACGTGATCATCTTTGATCAGAGTTTCAATCCACATGATGATAAACAAGCCGAGGATCGTGCTCATAGAGTTGGTCAAGAGAGAGAAGTCAATGTGATCAGATTACTTACGAAAGACTCTATTGAGGAGAGTATGTACCTATTGGCTCAGAACAAGTTGGAGTTGGATCAAACGATGAGTGGTGATCAAATCGAGAATAAGGCTATGTCCTTCATCGATAAGATGGTGTTTGAGAGATAAGAATTATGTCCTTATGAAGGTTGAAGAAGGTAACTTAAAGAATAAAAAACTACTAACGTACCTCTTATTATAGAATCATGTCATTTTCTGCATAAAGCTGTCATATACTGATCTTTCTTGTTACTTGTTCCAAGGCTGTAGGTCCTCTTCTTCTTCAACTGGACGTTCTCCCATGGGGGTGATTCTATAACAATGACGAGTAGAACCGGTATCCCAATCAAAGGTGGCGGTATGTAATACTCTTCTGTTATCCCAGACGACAACTGAACCTGGTTCCCATTTTGGTCTAACCTGGAAGTCGAAAGAGTTGTTTATATGGTCAGTTAAGAGATCCAAGATAGCATCATATTCCTCCTTCTTAAGACCAACAATGTCATTCATGAAGAAACGTGAAACAAAAAGAGACTTCTTTTTTAATACAGGATGAATACGCACAAGCGGGTGATCGACTGTTGATGGCTCTCTGCGTTCGATACCTCCATCTAACTTGGATTGAAGGGCCTGTTCCCCAGATGAATGAATGCATTTCAGGCCTTTGATCATTTGTTGAAAGCGTGGTGATAATCTCTCGTATGCTTCGACACAGTCAGAGAATAAAGTATCACCGCCAGTCTCTGGACCTTCAAGCATAGTGAAGAACGTGTATGAAGTTGGGAACTTCTCAAATGTGACATCAGAGTGCCACTGATCCTTCAAAGAGGTTCTCTTAGCGAACACTTTGTTGTACTCATCAGGGTCATTACGACGATAGGTTACGTGGAATTGTGGATATCCTTCAGGAGCACCGCTTGAAGGATGAATATTCAAAGGACGAAGTGCTCACCGAATTGCTTGTTGAACTCAAGTCCTTCCTCTTTAAGGTCCTGGTCCCTGAAGACCACGACACCACGCTGCGCAACAAAGAGTGCGAGCTCGTTCTTAGCCGTACTGTTGAGGGACGAGAGTTGAACACCACGAACCTCAGTACCAAGTTTTGGAGAAAGCTTGTTCAACGTGATATCCTTATCGTTTGGGAACAATTGCTTAAAGTCGGGATCAGCACCGAGAGCAGGGTCTCTATATCCATCATTGAAATCATCAGCATATGGCTCGTACTTCTCATTGGGATCCCATGTTGGAAGCCATTCCGCGTACTTCGACTTCTTATACTCCTTGTCACTGACTCTCAAAATACCAGTCTTCTCATCGATGACATCCTCGCCTGCTCTGAAGTGAATGTCCAAGTTGGAGAAATTATGAGAAGCTGATTGTGGTGCTTGTGGCTGTTGAACTGCGACTGGCGCCATGTTGTTATGGTTCTTTTACGTTGACTGCCATTCTACTACATTCTGCTACATCTTCAAGTGGGACTTGCCACTTCTTTATACCTCTGATTCTCTCCACTCGGTGGGTCCTTCCGATTATCGTTTAGGTGTCGGCTTGCGGCTCCCATGGACTTTTTCGTGAAAATAGTCCACAGATCAGATCTCTAACAGGAAAACAAGCGCCAGAAAATGAAGAAATTTGCCACAGGGAGTGTGTCTGCAGCAGCTATGAAAGGTTTCGCATGATTATCGATAATATATAATTCAGAAATCTGAAATTATGTACTATGTACTATGTACTGTATAACGCCACAACTCGGATTTTGGGTACCCTCATTAGCTTCATACGAGATCAGCCAATCTGAACCTCTGTTACTGTATCAACTTTGTTGTCTGCTATTGGAACTCATAAATAAAAACACCTTCAATGGACTCTGATTTCACAGATCACTCTACGTAGTACGTAGCGGTGCTATTCTGGCCAATGGCTTCCATTTCTGAATCGATTCTGGTACGTTGGTACTCCTCGATGATGTCTTTCAGAGAGCCTGCTATCTCATTATAATCGTGGGAAAGGGTACGACCTTCAAGACTGTAGTCAACTTTCTTGCTGTATTCGTTCTTTATCTGAAACCTCAAATTTTCTCTCTCTTCCTCAATGTCCTGATCTGTCTTCACAGACGGTGCCATATTTTGGATAAATGCATCTCTCCATAATGGGTTCCATGATCTGTCCTTCAGCAACTCTTCCAACAACTCATCCTTATTCTCAATATCACTCTGTAAGATACTCTTCTCCTTTTCGTGCAAGAAAGTTGCATCCCATGTCCTTTGAAACTTGTCCAAAATGATCTCATGATCTAATAAGTCAATAATATCCTTCTCTGTCAACAGGTTCTTGTTCGTCGCCTTCTCAGGATTAACAATGGTATTGTCCAAGAGTTCAGTATAAATCCATAATCTCAACTGTGGCAGGAACGTATATTCCAGGTAATCAACACTGAGTGTTGGTTGAGTGTTGTACTCTGCGAGCAGCACCGCTTCCAACTGATGTGGGACATATATCGAAATCTTATCATGATATTTCAACCTCAATGGGCTCAATTCATTCAATTGGTATATGTGGTTATTACGACAGTTGTATATCTTCAATCTGTAGTTAATATCAAACATTTATTCTGGTGATTTCCCCTGGGTCAGACCTTTCTCCCCATTTCTTCTGAGCTGATGAAGTGTTTTCATACGTTGGCTGAACTCTGTGTCAATTTCTGAAATCCTTTGCTCTTCCTGCGGTGTCAGATGTGTATAATAATCACCTATGATCATATTTGGATCTCTATGTCCAATTTCTGCATCCCTATCAACGGCAGTATACATATGAGCATACCTGTCTGGAATAACTGTCGCTGGAACCCCCAATGCAGTAATATCAATAAAAAGCCCAGATTGCACATCGATGAATCGTCCATCAATCCTATTCAAGCCATTACCTTTTGTCCTATGTGTGATAGAGTTCGTTATATCCAGGTAATACCGTCCATATCCATACTTTGGGTCCTCAATGATGAGACTTGAGTTATATAACTCTGCGAGCCTACTGAAATCTCTAAACGGCATCTGGACATCGATGTCATCGTCCCACGAGAATGATAGTCCGTTATAGCTGTGTGATAATAACACGCCATGTGCAATCCATGAGATCAATCCTGAATTCTCGCATAATTGGAACCAAGAGCGCAACAACCTAGAAAGGATCTGTTGACGGGCATCAGGTGAATATAGGCCATAGTTGAAAAATCTAGCATCAAAATGTGCACCATTTATTGTAGGTTCGCCACAATGGCTGATTCCTTTAGATATTTCCTTAGTTCTTCATCCCTGGCGCTTAGAGACCACCTTAAAGACTCATGAAATGCATGTTGACCTAAGGTTGTCGGTGTATTCTCCTCTAGATACTTTGGTGCATCAAATATAAATCTCTCATGATCTAACTTGATGCTATATGGTCTTGAGGACTCACTTTTAGTCTGAGGAACAATCGAGTAAAAATCATCCGTGATATCGGCGGTGTCGAAGCTCATTGATCTTTTGGAGATGAAATCGGACATGAGCCCAGTATTTACCATATTATTGACCTGTTTATCCTCAGAATCAATTTGTTTCACATTAACTTGAAAATTTCCTTTACTTGTGATCAGGACTAGTGAATTTGGTACTTGTGCTTCTGAATAAAGATATGATCTTGTATGAAGAGTTTTCATACTGGCTTTTGCCCCGGAATTTAGTGCAAATATCCTAAACCCCGGTTGATCTCCAGCTTTATCATCAATGCAGTAGTCTGAACATTTCAAACTTCCAGGGTTGAGTTTCACCTCTCCTAAAAATCTCTTTTGGAACTGTGAAGATCCGTCGCTGGTGGCCTTTTCTTTATCTATCGTGGTACCTCCCATGACTTGTTGCTCGTTTTTACCAACTTTAGATTCATTCTCTTCCTCAGAATCGATAGCACCCTCATCCAAGATATTTGCAATGGCCTTTTCCAAATTCGAAGTCTTAACCTGACTCAATATCCTTGAACAGACATAATCGCAAGTTGGTTTATCTTCTGGATGTAACCTGATGAACCCGTTGAGAATCGTAAGATCTGCCCAATCGTACCAGTGAATGGTACATTAATACTTAAGGGATCACTTATTTCTTGTATCTGGTCTATTATATACTGCATGAAGACACTATTAGTCAATCTTGGATCATAGGCATACACTTTAGGTTTACTTTGGAAATAGTCTGGAATGGTCATGGAGGACTGATATTGAGATTTATCAAAGATATTCTTATGTGTATACTCTTCTTGTGATCTGTTCAAATCATGCTGTTTTTCCTCAGGTAATTTTGGGTCCTGTACCATGGATTGCACTATAACATCGGAATCGTGCTTCATCAGTAGAACGAACGAGATGTTGATAAGGACAATTGTCAATATGAACGACAATGGACTGGAACGTCGTGATATGAATCTCAGGGGTGACATTTGTTTACGATAGAGTGAAGGATATGAATCTTGAGGAAATGAAAGATCGTAGAAAGACGGTAATGTTTTTTTTGGGGCGCCTTGTTGGTATGTGTCTAAGCCTTGATTGGTCGTGCGAGCCTCTGCGATATTCGCTAGCGGAGATCCTTTTTGTGGAAAATCTCAATAGAACGATTAACTGTATAATCAGTTATAATAAGGAGCAGAATTTAGCGTCCAGTGCTTAGCAGTGGACAATTTACTTTTTCTGTTAGGTCAACGCTGTCGACCTTCACCTCATCAAGCCAATCTGGATTGCCAAGAAAACTCATCACCCCAATCAGTAATGCCAAGAAAAATGCGGCATCGGCAAGTGGGCGGCTGCCGCCGCTGGTGTTCTTGACAGTCGTTGCCATAGTTACTCAGAGGCCGCTAGAGGACTGAAAAACGAGTTCGCGAGGATGTCGCGCATTATGGTAAGAGGCACATCACGCGGCTCTTTGCGAGCTCCAAAAAACAGCAAACGTTCTAGGCCCTGCTCGGGCCCTTTTTTTGCTATTTTTGTAGTCGCCTTTTTCTGTGTTTCACTTTCTCGAGATCAGATCCAAAACAAAAACAACTTTCTTCCCCTTCCTTCTCCTTCAAGGATCAGAAAACCAAATAAAACAACAACAATGCGTTTCGCCACTATTGCTGCTGCTGCCGCTGTTGTCTCCTCCGTCCAGGCTATCGGTGAGGTGAGTCTCACACTCCGTGTCCTTTTCTTTTGAAGGTATCACTCCATACCAATCAAAACAAATACTAACACCACAACTAGTTGGGTATCAACTTGGGTGTCCAATCTTCCTCAGGCTGTAAAGATGCCGCTGAGTACCAGAAAGAGCTCAAAATTCTTTCAGCGTACACCAACACCATCAGAGTGTACGCTGCCTCCGATTGTAACACGTTGCAAATCCTTGGTCCTGTTGCGGAAGCTGCAGGTTTCTCTTTCTTCCTTGGTGTCTGGCCGAACGATGATGCCCACTTTGAAGCTGAACAGACCGCTTTGAAGAACTACTTGCCAAGCATTAAGAAGTCCACCATTAAGGCTGTTACCGTGGGTTCCGAGGCTTTGTACCGTGGGGACTTGACCGCTTCTGAGTTGGCTGACCGTATCTCCACCATTAAGAGCTTGCTCTCCAATATCAAGGATTCTGACGGTAACTCCTATGATGATGTCCCAGTTGGTTTCGTTGACTCTTGGAACGTTCTTGTCGATGCGGGTTCCCTTCCGGCTATCCAAGCTTCTGAAATTGTCTTTGCAAACGCTTTTTCTTACTGGCAAGGTCAGACTAAGGCGAACTCCACTTTCTCCTTCTTTGATGATATCATGCAAGCTTTGCAAGTTATCCAGACAGCTAAGGGTGAAACTGATATCACTTTCTGGGTTGGTGAAACCGGTTGGCCAACTGAAGGTACTGCTTTCGAAGATTCTGTCCCATCTGTGGAGAACGCTGCTCACTATTGGAAAGATGCCATTTGTGCTATGAGAGGCTGGGGTGTTAACGTTCTTGCCTTTGAGGCCTTTGATGAGTCTTGGAAGCCTGACACTTCTGGAACTTCTGATGTTGAGAAATATTGGGGTATTTGGGACGCTAATTACAACTTGAAGTATGACTTATCCTGTGATTTCACTTCATAAGCTTTCTCACTTCTTACAAAATGACAAGATCCTGGTATAAGGGACTATCGTATAACGACCAAAGATACCCACACTTTTTTACTTTTCGATTATTCGTTCTAATGGTCTATTAGTTTTAGAACATTTGCATTCATAAATTTTCTTATTTTACACTATTTCGTTTGCTGATACACCATACTTGTAGCTCTATCCGGTATTTAATTATCGTGATATGATGCGCTCTAGAGTGTCTCTATAAATAGTATTTAGTATCCTAATAGTATCCTGATTCCTTATGCCTTCCCAAGGTTATCAATAGCATCAAACATATCCTCCAAATCATCCTCCTTCTTCATCTCTTCCGGCTTCTCCTGTTCAACACTAATGATCCAATTTATCACCTGTGTGACAAACCCTTTGGAATTCGGCACGAAATGCCCACCTTGATGTTTCAACAAAAGACGGTTGAATTCATCGCAGGAGTTGAATAGCTTCAAGCTTCTTCCTTCTTCAACAACTGTATCTAATTCTCCAATAACGTGCAGCGTTGGGAGAGCAATAGATGGTTCATAATGATGGTGATATTTCTCTGGTAATAACTTAAACCCTGAGAAATAGATTGCCCATTTCAAATCTGGGATGAACTCAGTATAGCGAGCACTTAGGTATCCTGAAAGACCAGCACCTTGAGAAAATCCAATGATACCTTCAATATCTTTCAAATCGTGCTTACTCAGCTCGTCCTTGATGGCCTGCTCAGCAGGGGCCATGTCGTAATCAGGATGTCCATACGGCCACCAACCATAGAGTTCTAGATCAGATGATGAGTGTAATTGATCACCTTGCAACAACAGTGGGGCATTGACATAGATCGTTTCATAGCCTTGTTTTTGAAGGGATTTACGCAGTCCACCTGTCTTTGCGGAAAATATGGTTGCTGATTGTGCATACCCATGGAACAGAAGGATCTTCTTGGACATTGCTGTTAGAGGTTTTGTATTCTGGAACTTGGGATTAAAAGAGAAAGATGAAAGATTTTTGACTTTTAACGAGTTCGCGAATGGATGCTGATAAGAGCTCTCTGTGGTTTCAGTGAATGGTATCAATTGAGTTGACAGAATAGGGTTCTACCATGGTTCAATAACTCATTTCAGTTCAATTTGTAATATTCAACGGATATTTGCCCCAATGTGGCTATTTGGAGTTTATGTCCCTTGAGCCGGTTCCGGCCAATGCCCGTGTCGCCGATTCCGGAGGGAGAGTGACACATAATAGAGGCCGCAACTTTTAAAGATATAAAAACTACAGTGATTTCCTGGACTCTATAAGGCTTGAACATCCAGGTGATCAACTGACTCCATAACAATGTCACAATTCGCTGAAAAGGACTTTGACACGAACAATTACAACTCAAAGCGTCCTGGATATCCGCCTTCCCTGTTTAAAGCACTCTTTGCCTATCATCAAGGACCTACTGCATTGGCGCTGGAGGTTGGTTGTGGGCCAGGAACTGCTTCCTTTCCATTGTTACAGTATGTTGATAATCTAGTTGCCACCGACCCTTCAGAAGTGATGGTACATACTGCTATTGAATCGATTCCAGCGAATCAAAGAGATCGTATCGAGTTCAAAGTGGCTCCAGCTGAAAGCCTTCATGAACTTATTCCAAACGACGGCTGCGTGGACTTGATCACCAGCGCAGAGGCTCTTCATTGGTTTGACCATCCAAAATTCTTTGAAGAAGCTGCAAGGGTTATAAGACCTGGTGGTACTCTGGCCTATTGGGGTTATGTGGAGCCTCGATTCATTGATTTCCCGAAGGCTAATGAGATCTACGAAAAGTACGTCTTCGAAGATGAAAGGTTCATGGGTCCATGTTGGGTTCAACCTGGCAAGAACTTCCTTCGTTACTTCTTTAAGGATGTGTATGTCCCTGAAGACTACTTTACCGATGTCGAGAAGTGGGATTATTATCCAGGTGAGTCCCAAAAGCACACTGCCTATTTCCTCGGAGATCATCAATATACCATGAAGAAGTTCAGAGACTACTTGAGTAGTTGGAGTGCTCTTCATACATGGAGAAAGCAGAACTCTGGAAAGGATGTGATTGACTTCATGGTTGATGAGATGAAAGAGGCTTGTGGTTGGGAAGATGACACTGAATTGAGAGTAGAATGGGGCACTTCCTATGTGTTTGCAAGAAGAAGATAAACTTGAATTTAATTGGTATTTAGATCTATTTGATTTATTTTTTTGATTTACCTATTTGACTTACAATTCTTTGATAGTCCCCACCAGGTCCATAATTAGATCATTGCCCTGGTGGGCTTAACTTGAAACTCGAAAAATGTCACAGATCAACTTTCAACCAGGAACCAGAAAAGGCTGTAGCACGAGTAACGATGTACCCAGGACAAGGACACAGAACATACGGTCAAGGACCACCACCACCGCAACAGTACGGCTACCAGCAGGGCCCTCCTCCCGGCCCTCCGCCTCCGCAATACAACCCAGGCTATCAACAGGGCTACCAACAACAAAATTATCAACAAGGTTATCCACAGCAGGGTTATCAGCAGGGCCATAGCAGACCTGCTCAGTCTGTCCCCTCTAATTACAGCCAGGGCCAACATTACAACCAAGGCCAACAATACAACCATGGTGATAATCGTAACTTCGTTGCACCTCAAGCGATGCACAGACCACCATCGAGCGTCCAGCAATTGAGCAACACAGGATTCAACTACCAATACTCTCAATGTAATGGTCAACGTAAGGCGCTGCTCATCGGTATAAACTACTTCGGAAGCAAGTCTCAACTCAGGGGGTGTATCAATGATGCCAATGCTATGAAGAGATTCTTGATGGACAAGTTCGGTTATAAGCAGGAGGATATGGTGATCCTTACTGATGATCAGGCGGACCAACGTTCAATCCCTACAAGGGCCAATATCATAAGGGCAATGCAATGGCTTGTCTCTGATGCTAGGCCTAACGATTCTCTGGTTTTCCATTATTCAGGGCATGGCGGGTTGGAGAAGAACTTGACTGGTGAAGAAGACTCAGGTTATGATTCATGTATTTACCCTGTTGATTTCCAAGTGGCTGGCTCCATAATTGATGACGTGATGCACGATGTCTTGGTGAGACCTTTACCTGCTGGTGCACGTCTCACCGCTTTCTTTGATTCATGTCATTCTGGTTCAGCATTGGATCTCCCATTCGCATATTCCACCAAAGGTGTCATCAAAGAGCCAAACATGCTTAAGGACGTTGGTAAGGATGGTCTCAATGCGGTGATGTCTTATGCAGAGGGAAACATCGGCGGTGTCGTCAGTTCACTGTCGTCTGCTTTCACAAGGGCCACTCGTGGTGAATCAAACAGACAACAAGTGATCATCAAGAACTCCTCACCAGCGGATGTCATCATGCTTTCTGGCTCCAAGGATGATCAGACTTCAGCTGATACTACAGAGTATGGTATGGCTACAGGTGCAATGTCCTATTCTTTTATCAATGTCATGGCAAGTCAACCTGAGCAATCATACATATCATTGTTAAACAATATGAGAGCTGCAATGAGTGGTAAGTACTCACAGAAGCCGCAGCTCAGTGCAAGTCATCCCATTGATGTGAACTTGAAATTCATCATGTGACGGATACGTGTCTACATATCATATAAATGGTAAACTCTATCTTGGACTTTTTTTTTTGAGTGTAGTCAACGACTACTTTTGATGGTATACGGACAGGTTTCAAAGAACTGAAGTATGATTTCGACGAGAAAAAACACACAATGCAGAAACAAAATCGAACGAGGCAAAATTATAATGCTTACTCCTCGTCAGCAGTGTCAGCAGACTCAGCAGACTCAGCAGCAGCAGCAGCAGCCTCAGCTTCTTTGGCGTCCTGCTTAGCCCACTCGGCCTCTAATTTGGCAATCTTGGCTTTAGCAGACTCGATGTTCTTTGCAGTTGTCTCCTTTTGAATGCTGGTGAACTTGTCCAATTTTGTCTTCAAGGATTCAATGACAGCTGGGACTTGATCCTTAGAAGTTGGAAGGATGATATCCAAATCACCCAATTGGGAAATGACATCTGGCTCCAAAGTAAACTTCTTGTTGTTCTTCTTACCCTTCTTACTCTTTGGCTTAGAACCGGCAAAGAAGACCTCATCGTCCTTCTTGATGATCTCGTAATCATCAGCAGCCTCAATGACACGGCCCTTCTTCTCAGAAGCAGCAGTAGAGTTGAAACCAAATTCTTCAACTGGTTTGACATAAGATGGGTCAAAGTATGTCAACAAGGCGTGAATAGTGTCGATCTCATACTCGAAGGCAGGTTGAGAAGCCTCAGCGAGCTCAGCTTCCAATTTGGCCTTTCTCTCGGACTTGGACTTGTCAGCTTTCAACTTCTTCTCCTCCTCGACGACTCTCTTCTTCTCATCATCCAAAGCTTTCTTGAAGGCCTTGAACTGTTGGTCAAACTCCTCTCTTGTCTTCTTGATAGAGGCGTACAAAACATCCTTCTCAGCTTGCAAAGCGTTACGCTTCTTGAAAAGAGCATCTCTCTTGTCGTTGACAGTCTTGTTGGACAAAGACAATTCATCAAGTGTCTTCTGGACGGATTCGAACTTGTCAGAGATTTCGCGAGCGTTCACGGTAGACAACTCCTTCTTTAAATCGGCGATCTTCTGCTTATCAGCGTCAATGGCCTTCTGTTGGGCTTCCAAACCAGCAAAGTCCTTTCTCAACTTTCTCAAGTTGGAGATCTCCTTCACCAAACGTCTCTCGTCAACAAGTGCCAAAGAACCAGTGGCGATTTCATCCTCGGCGCTCTTCACCTTGTTGTCGATATCAACCACAGACTTGAAATTGTACTTGGAAGTGACAGATTGGATCTCCGTGATCTTTCTCTTCATGGCGGCATCGGTCTCTTTGATCTTAGAGTTAATCACAGTACGCTTACCCTTCAAGTCGGATTGAGTCTTTCTCAACTCCTTGAGCTCCTCGATCAAGGTCTTGCGCTCAGCAGAGACCTTTGGGTCGGTCACAGCCTTAGCGATCTGGGCCTTAATCTCGTTCAACAACGAGTCCTTCTGCTTGATCTCAGCGTTGAGCTTAGCGAGGGCGTCGTCACGAGCCTTGGTGTCTGGCGACTTGATAAAGCGTCTCTGGACGCGGAACTCAGAGGACTCGGACATGCTTTCCTATGCTGTGGTTGATCAAAAGAGGTTTCGTTGTGGAAGTTTCTCGGTGACCTGTTCGTTAGCGGGAAATCGTCGACGACCGTTGAGGGCAGAAAGGTTACCCGACCGGGCAGGCTCGTTTAAAATGTAAACAACTTTTCACTTCCTGGAAATAAACAATCAGACGATAAGAACAAGCCATAAGAATAGAACGATGTCCGACTACCACTCTCTTGTCAAGTCCCTCGGTTCCGAAGAGATTCTCGCGCAGTTTCCAGAGGTATTGAGCCTCAAGGCCATCACTGGGAAGCCAACATCTGCAGGTTCTTCTTCCAATGACGAGATGCTCCAGGGCCACGATGAAGAACAGATCAGGCTCATGGAAGAGCTGTGTATTGTGCTAGACTATGAGGATCAGCCAGTTGGTGCCGGTACCAAGAAGCTCTGTCACGTTATGGACAACATCCAGAAGGGCCTCCTCCATAGAGCGTTCTCTGTCTTCCTCTTCAATGACGAAGGTAAGCTTCTCCTTCAGCAAAGAGCTACCGAAAAGATCACATTCGCTGACATGTGGACCAACACATGTTGTTCGCATCCTCTTGCCGTCGCCTCTGAGATGGGCCAAGGAGACCTACAATCCTCAGTTCAAGGTGCCAGAGTCGCCGCACAGAGAAAGCTGGAGCAAGAGCTCGGTATCAAACCAGAGTACGTCCCTTTAGAAGACTTCAAATTCCTTACCAGAATCCACTACATGGCTCCAAGTAACGGTGCCTGGGGTGAGCATGAGATTGACTATATCTTCATCATTAGAGCAAACCCAGAACTCGTTCCAAATGCCAATGAGGTGAGAGATATGAAATATGTCTCAGCAGATGAACTGAAAGCTATGTTCATGGACAATTCCCTCGTGTTTACCCCATGGTTCAAGTTGATCTGTGAGAGCTACTTGTTCAAATGGTGGGATGAGTTGAACCACCTCAACAAGTTCGAGAGCTCAGGTATCGACCGCTTGTTGTGATGGTCAAGATCCGACCCCTACCACTATGCATTTCATCTAGAAACATTCCGTCTCTTGCACGCCCTCTTTTATATAATTGTAATACTCTGTTATCTTTATGGCTTTGTTTTTGTCTGATGGAACCCTCGTAGATCCGGGTCAGCCAGCGGAGTCAGCTCCGAGGGCGTCTCCGATCCGAGTCAGCGAACCCCCACAAAACATCCGGACATCCAGACAGGCCAAAACTTTGAGCCGATCCCACTCACGAGGAACGAATTAGAGAACATCACTCTACTTCTGTTGATCATCTACAGGTTGTCTGTTGGTTTCCCGAGCTCTTCTATTCTCCCGTTGTTCAATATTAGATCTTAATGCTCCGTTTGAGAACCCCCCTTGTGAAAGGTCTCAGAAGTACCTCACAGCGTACTCTCGCTTCTGTCTCATCTACTGAACCATCGCATGAAGAACCTAAAGCTCCAAGAAGACGTCGCACAGTGTTCAGTGATGCTTTGAACAAAGGTCCCTCCTTTGACGACTTTGTTAGTGGTAAGGCATCCGACATTTCTGTGGACCCATTGCAAGCGGCAAGACAAAATCCAAATGCTAGATTACCATCGTGGTTAAAGGTGCCCATCCCTAAGGGCAAATCATTCCATAAGGTGAAAGGAGACATCCGTGAGTTGAAACTAGCTACTGTTTGTGAAGAGGCGAAATGTCCAAATATTGGTGAATGTTGGGGTGGTAAGAAATCTGAGGCAACCGCCACAATCATGCTCTTAGGTGACACTTGTACTAGAGGTTGTCGTTTCTGCTCTGTTAAAACCAACAGAAAGCCAGCTCCACCTGATCCACATGAACCTGAAAACACTGCAGAGGCTATCTCTAGATGGGGGTTGGGTTATGTTGTCTTAACAACTGTTGATCGTGATGATTTAGTGGATGGTGGTGCTAACCATTTGGCGGAAACTGTCCGTAAGATTAAGCAAAAGGCTCCACAGATCCTTGTCGAAGTTCTCGGTGGTGATTTCAGAGGTGATCTGGAGATGGTGAAGATTCTTGCCAAATCAGGATTAGATGTATATGCTCATAATTTGGAGACTGTGGAAGAGTTGACGCCTCACGTTAGAGATAGAAGGGCCACTTTCCGTCAATCTCTTGCAGTGTTGAAGACCGCTAAGGAAGCTAACCCAGAATTGGTGACAAAAACGTCATTGATGCTTGGCCTTGGTGAAACTGATGAACAGGTCGTTGAGGCTATGGAAGAGTTGAGAAAGATCAACTGTGATGTCGTCACGTTTGGTCAATATATGAGACCAACAAAGCGTCATATGAAAGTGGTGGAATACATTAAGCCAGAGAAGTTTGATTACTGGAAAGATGCTGCCTTAAAGATGGGCTTCCTTTACTGTGCTTCAGGGCCACTGGTGAGATCATCATATAAGGCTGGTGAAGCATTCATCGAAAACGTCTTGAGAAAGAGAAACGATGTGCAACTGGAAAAGAATGCTGATACAGTGGCTTTGGGAACTCACCAATGAGAGGCTATTTATTAGGAAGGTTAGTATATACGCATAAACGCTTACATTTGGAGTTGATATTTGTACAAAACGTTCATTAGTGAAATCAGAAAAAATCACTTCGGTCATCAAATAGCGTTAGAAAGTTGGGATGTTGAGATCTAACACTTCTCTTTCAGTTGCACTCACAGGTGTGCCATTTTCAAAAATGAACTTGTAATCCACAAGAAATGGTATGATAATCTCGCTTGCAACATTCAAAGTTGGTGAGAACACTATACACAAGTTTCTGAGATTCATCTTGTTCAGATCCTGGTTCTTGATAACGTCATGCAAGAACTTAAACAGGGCAAAGAGGATGTTATAGTTCACCTCAGGCAACGTCTTAGAGAGTCTCAGAAACTCACGAGACACTTCAACAGGATCGGATTTCATGGAGGTTTCCTTAAAAGATGGATAGATCTCCTTTGTCAAAATGTTTGAAGGGAGCTCACGTAGCCAAAGTTTCAGTAATCCTGCAACCGTATTGATATCTGGCGTATTCTCCAAGTTTTCGAAATCCAAGTCCCGGTTCTTATCAAACTGTTCACGTAATTGCCTGATCAGTAACGACGATCCACTCAGTCGGAACAGGCCCTCTTCATAAATTGCAGACTTATCAATGAGAAGTTGCAAACATCTGTAGAGAATACTTGGAACTGTGACTCCATATAGCTCATGACTAGACAAGAGTACAACCTGTGATAACTCATTCTGGAATACAGTGCCCTTGTTTATGCTTGCTTGTCCTAGATTCATCTCCTGAAGCGCATTCTCAATATTATTGAAATCAGATGTAGAATGAGCTTCCGGTGTGTCCTCTGTAGTCATTTTCTTACTGAATGGGAAGAAACTTCTCTTCTTGTTCCTCTTCGCTTCTCTGGCTAAAGTTTCTTCATCCACATCTTGTAGTGATGTTAGAGTTCTTGCCGGTGAGTTTACAGTTGACGCTGATGCTGATAGAGTCGAGTCCAAGTGACCCAGATGTGATACTGACGACAAAGTCGAGGATTCTGCTGAGTAGATTGAGTTTCCAGTATCATCTAATAGTTGTACCAAAACGTTGATCCATTCGTCTCTCTCAGAATCTGTCTCTGCACAGAAAATGTGTCTTCCTGGTGCTTTGAGACCCTTCTTAGGCTCCATTACTGCAAACGCATGTCTGTAAGCGGTTTTGTCATCAGATGGCTTGCTATCAGGCTGTCTTCCAATCTGACAGTTTCCAAGCTTGATGATCTCTAGCAAAGGACCATCTTGAGAATCCAACACCTTCAACATAGATCCCTCAATGACACAATATCTCGCTCTCCAGTTGTTGCCCAGTCCTTTCGAACGACGCAGTAACCAGCCTTCCTTCAATGCCTCTATGTTTGACTCATCTAGCAGATTCACGACATCCAATGACATGAATCTCGAGATTTGATAAGCAGCATTCATAGGAATGTTTGGAATGGTGAAGAGAGTAGCAAAATAATCACGTATTCTCAGTCTTCTCATATCAACTTTCGATGGGATATTAGTTAAAAATAAACCTTTGTCCGGTACCGGTGGTAATGAGAATGTATTGATCATGGGTCTAATCTCATTATCAAGTGCGACTAACTGTGACAATGTTTTCTTGAATCTCCACATCTCTTTATTGGTTTGCCGATCAACAGCAGCAACGAGTATCGTTGGGTTATCTGTTTTCTTCGATGGGTTGCCATCAACAGTAGATACCACTTCAGGCTTCACTGTACTCAAGTAGCCAGGATCAACAAATAGCGGCACGTCTGTAGGGAATTGTATCTGTGTTTGCACTTGCTGTTGATGGCTCACTGGTAGCGGTTGCACAGGCTCATATGTAGCACGTTGTGGTGTATGTGGTGTTGAATATGGACCACTCAATCCAATTTTGTCTTGTTGAATCTGTTGATGTTGAAAATTGCCTGCATGTGGAACATTTAAGTTGGATTTTAAATTTAGTTGCGTATCACTCACAAGAAGATCCATTGGGACTGGTGATAAGTTCTCAGGAAGTCTTCCAGGTGTATGTCTTGGAAGTTTCAATGGACTCACTTGCGTCATGGATTTTGGTGTTTCAGCAACGCTCAACCCTGAATCATCCACATTTTCCTGGTAAGGATTGGCAATGACAAAGGAGGTCTGACTGCTATCCATACCGCTTGGAGCCGGAGATTGGCTATAGTTTGAAGATTTGGTAGACCTTAGTGGTGATTGTGTGTTGATTCTTCCACTATATGGTGTTCCTTGGATTTGGGTTTGGGTTTCTTGCTTCACTGTCTTCAAATCTTCTTTCAAGGCTTCTGCGGCCTCAGATGACGCCTTCAATGCTTCAATTGTAGCATCCCAGTCAATGGGTTTGGTCTTCACTGGAGTGACGACAGTATTATTGGTTTCAGGCTCCATAATACTAGTATCTAAACCTGTTAGTGTTGAATCCTCTTGTTCGAAACTTATCGGCCTCTTCGGTGAGGATCGTGCATTAACCATCACGTTCTCCTGTTTAGCATCGTCGCCAGAAGAGTCATTTTTGTATCCCTCCTTCGCCAAAGATCGCAATGGAGGAGGTGAGCCGTGTACCTGCGTACTTCTCTCGAAGTTTGGACTTTTCAGTGGACTTGTTCTTAATCTGTCTGCTGAGCGTGGAGGGAGCTGTAACTGATCCAATGACTTCCCCCGGGATACATCAACCGTCAATTGATTAGGATTAACATCTCTTGGAGCAGGTGGCTCTGTGAATTGAGGAACTTCCAACCCATTAGACTGAAGTCGTTTTTCAAGCAACAATATGTGACTTCTTAAGGCAGCGATCAGTATGCCCTTTTCGTTCAATCTCTTCTCGAAGTTAGCGTTTCTTTTCACTAGATTCTCAATCTTCACGCTTGAATGAGAGTGCGACTGCAATCTATCTGGAGACTCATGAATAGACATCCCAATGCCCATACCTGTGGTCTGTGGTTCCTCGTTGTTCTCAAATGAGAATTCCGATATACCTGATTGCAGCGACTCTCTTTTGGACCCATTAGCAGAGCTATGGTCCCTTATTATAGGTCCGGATGTGACTTCGTGGTCCATTATGCCTTGGCTTATGGTGTCAAATGATCCAAATTAGCACGGGTTGTTGTCTCTGTTATCAACGGGTGAATTGAAAGATGATGACGCGATAGCGTGTTGAAATTCACTGGATATACAACAAAGGGGCGTTAAACCACAATCACCTTCAAACTTCGATCAAAACTTAAGGAAAACCCACTCAACCGGTAAACAACAAATTGTTAAATGATTCGAAAATGTCTGTCACTGTTTCAACTGTCGAGTTATGCAAACCACTTGAACGCGGTGCACGCGGTCGGAAATTTCGCGAGCGATATTCTTACATAAGCCTAATCAATACTTATTTCAATCATATGGGTATAAAATACGGATACGTAGTTCACTTCTAGGTGCCAGCGCTCTCAGCTTCCTTGAACTTATCCCACAGCTTGATGATCTCGTTCTTCTCAAGTTTCTCTTTCTCAAGTTGTGCTTTCAAGCCTTCGATCTCACTTCTTAATCTTTCATTCTCAACTTCAGCCTTAGAGACCTTGGCTTGCCACTTACTCTCGTAACCCTTCTTCAACACCTGTACCTTCTGTTCGTGCTTCTTACTGTATTGGATGTAAAGGTCCTCGGCTAACTGTTGGAGTCTCTTATCGGTGTCCTTCTCAATTTGTGCCTTCTCATCTTCGATAGCCTTGACGAGGTTCTCCAGATTTTGTGCATGTTCTTTGTACTCATGAAGCTTGGTTTTCAATGTTACCACTCTGGTCCCATGGTCAGCAGCTTCCTCCTTCATGGTATCATACTCGTACTTCAACAAATCATACTTTCTTTGAAATTGCTCCTTCTCATCGTTCAACTTGAACAAGTCGTTTGATTTGCTACTGGCGATGGCTTGAACGTTACTCAACTCAGCATGGAAAGCTTCTAACTCAGTCAAATGATCAGTCTCTTGTTTTTGAAGATCTTCGCGCATACCACGGACTTCTTGGTCCTTCTTCTTGATAACATCACCCAATTGGCCAACTTTCGCCATGAGCTCCTCAGATTGCCTCTCGTAGGTCTGAACCACCTCGTTTGTATCTTGTAAGAGCTTACCACATTCTCTTAGTTCAATGGTTAACTCATCAACCTCAGCCGTCTTGACGATCAAAAGATCCCTAGCTTCTGCCAACTCAGATCTAGTCTGCTTCAATTCTGTGGATTTCAAGCCGGCTTCAACTCTTGATTCCGAGTAAGATATCTTCATGGTGTTAACAGCACTTTGTAATCCATCAGCAATGATAGTTTTAAGCGTCAGTTCTTTACCTTGGGCAGTGATAGTATCTCTGAGCTTCTGCACTTGAGAATCGAAAGAAGCTCTTTCCTGTCCAATGCTGGATTGTAAGTTCTGGATTTCGCATTCAAGCGATTGAACCTTCTCAATCAATTTAGAATGTTTAACTTCAACGTCTTCTAAATGTTTCTCCTCGGTGTTGAACTGAGAACGGAGGATTGCATTCTCCTCTGAACTCTCTTTCAACAGTCGTTGAGACTTCTCAAGAAGGGTAGCCAAATTCTTCTCTTCTTCTTCCTTCGAACTAATCAATTCAGCCAACCCTTCCTTTTCTGCTTTGTGTTGAATTACAAAGCTCTCTGCATTAGCCAACTTGTCTTGAGTATCATGGAGAGTTGAAGATAAAGTTTGGGCCTGCCTCTCAAAATCAGCAGTTCTTTGATTCAACAATTCAATCACTCTTCCCTTTGATTCAAGCTCGGTCTTCAACTCTTCAATTTCTTGGTCCTTGGATAAAATAATAGAATTCAATTCTTTTAAGCGATCTTTGAACTTACCAATGACCAACTTGTGTCTTTCAATCTTTTCGTCTTGTTGTTGGATCGTCTCTTCGAGAGTAGAAACATTCTGTTTGAAGATACCATGTTCAGCTTGGAGCAAATCATTCTCAGTAGTTAGTTGCTTCTTCTCCAAAGTCAAAGATTTTACTTCATCTTCGAGCTCATAGATACCGTTCTTCAATTGACTAATCTCACCATTGAGCTCCAATACCAGACCAGACTTGTTCTTTAAGCTTTTCTTGAGATTGTCAACTTCGTTCTTGAAATCCTCTTGGATCTCATGAACTTGAGAGATGGTGAAATATGGCTTCTTGTTAGGAGATGCCATATGCGTATGTTTTTTGTGAGGACTGACAGGGGCATCTTCAAACTCCCTGATGTTCTCAACAAATTTCAGAGTTTGTATCTCTATAGCGGCAGTTGGAATGGGACTCTGAGTTTCAAAGAATTCTTCCTCGATAACAGGCCTGGTGGTGTCCAATAACAAGTCTGCCTCATCTACGAGGCTAGCGTATTGGGTCGTATTTGGACTAGCAGCGACAGGTGCTGGTGCTGCGGTTCTTGAAGGGGTAGGTGGGTTCAAAGAAACATCTTGGTCCAATTGGTTGGGATCCTCTTGAGTCGGAATGAGAACACTACTGTCAAGTTCTTCAATGTCTTCTTGAGCACCAAGTTCAATTCTTGACAACTCTTCATCATCGTGAGTTCCATCAGTTTCCTCGGTCCTGTTGCCGACTAACATAATCTCATCATCTTCAGTATCTGCCTCAGCGAACAGTTTGTTTATCTTCTGGATTTTTGTCACGGTGTTGTCATCAACGTCCTTCAGAGTGGAAGAGCGACGCTTCTGATACATTCTTCCCGGGCTTGAGTATTGAGTAATATCGATCTCATCGATCTTGATAGGGGTCATGGTCTTTGCTCTCAGTGGGGTGTTTTCTTTACCATCTCTCATGGAGTCCAGTTGGGACATTAATGATCTCTTTGTTGCGTCTAAAGTACCAATGGCCCTAGAGTTCAGTACATTTGGTCTTGGGGCGGTCAAAGGAACCCTTAGAGGGCTAAAAGAGAAGCCACTGTTACTGCCTCCCTCGATGTGGTAACTCTTACGGCGGTTTCTCTTCGCTGTGAGCCCGTGAGGGATCTTCGTCAGAACATCCTCATCTTCTGCAACTTGGAAAGAAAGTTGCCCTTTCAACGGGGTGAACAACTCAGACTCCTCGGTTAGCTGTCCCATATCCATGTCTCAGTTCTCTCTGGCCGTTTGTTTAATCCTTTCAAAAAGTTCAAGGGATAAAGAAAGGAAAACAAAACCTGAAAAGTAAACAAAAACAAATCGGTGAAGGGTTCTACTGTTGCCATGACAACGGACAATAACAAACTGGTGTAATCGAGGCAATTCAGGATTTAATAAAGCTATATTGGTACACAAATTACACCATTGTTCATGTCCTACATTCCTCTATACTTTAGTCTACTTGTCTGTTCAATAGCTTCCAAAACCGATGAATAATCTCTACAGAACATCTCAAAATGAACATTCAAATCACCTGATCTGCTGTCCGAACCGGGTCGCTGGGTGAAAAAGTATAAAAAGGAGGCGATGGAACTCTTTTAACCCACGATAAGGAGTCCAAAACAGTGACAAACACAATACCAAACGGTTTTTCCTTTGAAGTTGTGCCTGTCCGTACCCTCCGTGTCCCTCAGGTTGTCCCGCTTCCGTGATTAATTACAGTTTTGACTTGTTCTTTTTTCACCACACAACTTCGAAATAACTACTATGTCCAACTCTGAAGCTGGTCTCATCTACGAGAGGATAATAAACGAAGTGATCAATGAATCAAGACAAGACTTTGAAGATATCGGGATAGATGAAGCTACACTCCAGGATTTACGTTCCCTGTGGCTTGAAAATCTCGGACAGACCCGTGTGGCCAATTTCTCATGGGGTCCCCCATTAGCGGAAGCTGATCAACTGCAGGTGCTAAACGACATGGGCTCAAGATTTGAGCTCCCGTTACCTGGGAAGAAAGAAGATGGTACTAATGCTCCTTCCTCAGGAAATGGTGCGGAGTTCTCGTTTGAAGTTAAAGATGACAACGGACAATTGACTAAATCGCTAGAGAGACAAAGAGAGGCAGAATTGAAGAAAGAGAGAACATTGGCATCTTTGGACTCTGACGATATTAATTCTGACCTGGATGACACGGATGAAGAAGCTGAAGGGTTCGATGAGGATGGTGAAGACGGTGATGGTATGATTATGCTATGTCTTTATGAAAAAGTGCTGAGAGTGAAGAACAAATGGAAATGTAACTTGAAAGATGGTATTTTGAATGTGAATGGCAAGGACTATACTTTTCAAAAGGCGACTGGCGAGTCTGAATGGTGAGTGAGGGGCCCTTCGTAGGTGTAGTGGGAGAAAGAAGTGAGAGAACTGAGAGAATTTTAAATGAACACAAAGAACACGCTATGTACTACTACTTTTCTTTACTGTACGACAATAGAGAACTTTTTAACGCTCAACTGTTGTACTCCCCTGTAGCACTTGTAAACTTATGTCCCCCTTGCGTTATCTCAATGCAGTGAGCACGTTGAAAAGTAAATAAAACCAAGCTCCGCAAAGAAGCACAACGAGGAATTGAACCACGGGAAATTGCCGCCAGATGATGCACGCATACACTCCTATGGACGACGACACCCTATCGCAGGTGTTATCCAACTTGGACATTGGTGATAACAGCATCTATAGTAACACTGGAGAGGAGCAGGACACGTTAAGGGAGTTCAAACAAGAGTTCATCAACTTCCTCTCCAAAAACCCAAATGTCGTTACAAACTCGCAATTCATCCCTAATAAGAGTAAGACGTTGGTTATATTGTCTCCATTATCTACAAAGCATTCATTCGGAAGAACATGGGTATCCAAAACGTATCTTTCCACTATTGTGGAAAGACCACAGAGACTATTAGCTACGTCTATGGGAATCGCCGCGGCTCTATCTATGTATCCTGCACATTACACACTTATGTCCTCAACGAAGAGGTCACCCTTGACTAGCCCGCACGTCTTAAAGATCCATGGGAATAACTGGCCAGCTGATATTAAGAAGATCTGCAAAGATAGTGAGGCAAAGTTGTCAAAAGGTGAAGTTGAGGTCCCTGACCAGTGGAATAGTGGAGATATCTACGTGACCAAGAGCTCACTAGATGCTCTTACCGGTGTCATTGGTGCTGTAGAAACAGCAGTGGACTCTATCTTTAAAGATGATGAAGAGACTCCCAAGAGAGCATTCGTTGCTATAAGACCACCGGGTCATCATAGTCATGCATGTGTCCCATCTGGGTTTTGTTTAATCAACAATGCTCATATTGCGGTTGAATATGCCTCAAAGTCTCAAGGTGTTACACATGCAGTTATTCTGGACTTTGATCTCCACCATGGTGATGGATCTCAAGATATCTGTTGGCAAAAGGCAGGATTTGAACCAGATTTTGGTGAAATCGCTGCAGGTTACAAAGGCGGTAACCCTGATCCTGACAATCATGAGAAGAGCGAAGCAAACTCTCCAAAAGTTGGATATTTCTCACTCCATGATATAAACTCCTTCCCAACGGAGTTGGGTTATGCCACTCCAACAAACATCAAGAATGCCTCGACGTGTATCATGGCACATGACTTGAACATCTGGAATGTCCATCTCCAACCGTATAAGGATGAAGAAGATTTCTATGCACTATATAGGGAGAGATATAGTGTCTTGCTTCAAAAAGCTAATGAATTCCTCACAACTTCGAGAAAAGAGCACGAGGAACTCTATAACAGGTCCCGAAACTCACAGCAGGTGGTTCCACCATTCAAGGCACTCGTAGTTATCAGTGCCGGATTCGATGCCTCTGAATATGAAGTTCAGACGATGCAACGTCATGGTGTCAATGTTCCAACGTCATTTTATGCTAAATTCACCTCCGATGCTGTTAAGTTGGCAAACAAGGAATCCAATGGAGTTATTCTTTCACTCTTAGAAGGTGGCTACTCAGATGGTGCATTATCATCCGGTGTCTTTGCACACTTAATCGGACTACAGAGACAGAATTGGGAACATGGTTGGGGTCAAGAAGAAGTCGTCAAGGAGTTGATCAAAGGTTGTAGGCCAAGTTGGAAGCCCTTGAAACAGCCGTCAACTGAGATAAAAAGCTGGGCTAATCAAGTTTGTAAATTGGGAAGGGTCATGGTTCCTGATTCAATCATTCAACCATTACAAACAGCTTCAAGGTCGACACCGACACAGGTACCACGCCTGACAAGATCGCATAAACTTCCTGTGACGAACATGGTGAGTAATAATAGTAATATCTTGATCGATCAGATCGAGGTTGTTGAATCATGCGAGATTTCAGTCAGTCAGGAGATCTTGGACGCATCAACTGCGGTGGTCAAGAAGGAGGGCTCTGGAGTGGATCTGAAGAGCATATAGATAGTGTCCTGTACTATATAATACACACTACTTAATTGTTATTACGCAATGTTATATCATAACGATCGTCAGACAGAAGAAACGTCTCATTCAACAATGTTGAGCTCCACGTCCGCCCCATCTGGAATATACTGTTCCTTATATTCATCAAACAACTCCTTCAATGCATCCATATACAGCTTATGGTAATTGTCAATATCAACTTTGGTGTAGTCTGGTTTATATGGTATCATTATAGGTTTACCGGTGACCAATGTGACTTGTCTTCTCCATGGAAGTAAGCCAAAATCGTAGTTAAACACCCCTCGTGCATGGAAGAACGGTAAAGTAAATCCGAAAGTCTTCTTTAGCCAGAATTGAAGCTTTTTACCAAATGATTCATCTCCTGGCTCCAAGATGTTATAGAGATCATTCTCACCAAAGCAATAACATGGCACTAACCCTGTGTTCCCACTCTCTAGAGCCAACTTCACAAAACCTTGTCTTTTTGCAAGAACTATGTCGTTGGAATCTGGTCTTGCTAGTAGCGCCTCCTGAGCACCACCGACCACAATGGCAATAGAGTAGTTCTGTTCCAAGATCTTGAGGGCATTGCCTCTATTTGCCGATGTGATGCCCAAGGCGAGAAGATATTCTCTATGAAGTGGGATATAGAACTGGTTGATCAACGTTAGGAGACATGTAGGTATACCTGGGAAAATTCCTGACCAGTTGGAACCGTTGGTGCCCACTGCGCCAAACCCAGATATTGACACCACGCCATGAGGATGTAATCCAAAGATGTATTTTGGACCTGTAGCTACTTTGCTCAAATAGGGTTTCTTCTTCCAGGAGAACCAAAGGAATTTGTATACGTCATCCTTTACCTCAATCTCGGTCCACGTCGGTTCAAGGTCATGTGTTTTATGGATCCTCACCGGGAAGAAATTACAGAACTGTGTCCATACATCCAATCCCCTGAACCATTCCGAATATCTCGACACGACATTCCCGTTGGATGATGAATGATCAAATACCAAGTAGATGATATAGGGAACCATAATTATCCAAAACACCGGGATTGCCAGCATCATAAAGAACAGTGTGATGAAAACAGGGATAGTAACAGTATGCCATAGTACCGCAGCAGTTTCAAGGCGTCTGTGCAAAGGTCTTGACAATGGGGCAAACTTCACACCTTTGATCTTCGGGACGCGTTCAGGATCGACGTCCTTGAGTTCATTGGACAATTGTCTCACCCTTGTACCATCAGGAGAGTCTGCGGCCTCCTCCCCAGCTCTGTCTGCGGTTTTGTGCCCCTTACGTTGTTTGAGTTCCATGGACTCGGTCATTTGAAGACTCCGAGAAGAGGTTGGTGAGTATGGACACTGTGTTAGCTGTTGACTGAGTGGCTCAGCCTAGTTCTCTTTCAATTGCTTGAAGCCTAAAAAGTTATTTGTTGCTGCCTGGGGAGGTGGGGGGAACTTTTTTTCCCTCTGCTTTTGGGAGCTGTGATTTTCGAATTTTGTGTCAAAACAGGGAGGGGGGGGGTCGGTCAGATCTCTGCTGTTGTTCGAAGAGTGCAGTGCACCGATTTGGGACGCTATGATAAGGTTATGGGTATACGGGGGCTGATATGATTGTGAATCGGTTTTTGCATCCCTTCAGTTCACACTTGATGAAGAGAATTTTCTGATTTTTTAGCGTAATTTTCATCCTTTCTCAGGAATGGGTATCTGACAATGTTTTCGGAAGATTTGGAGATAAGAAAATAGTAGCACCCATGATCATGTTTCTGGAATTTTGTTTAAATTAACCGACAATGACGGTTGACGTAAAAAACAATCGAGTACTCTCGAAGATCAGCATAAGAACAAATATGGCTCTTATGAAATTTGAATCATGATGGCACTAATCCCTCATATATCACTGGGTGGTCCCTGCAACGTCACGGCATAGTCACTATAAAAAAGGGCCTTAGAATTCTTCTAGCTATACCATTCAATGTTTAGATTCTCGATATTAATTAGATCAGCAGGTATTTTGCGACACTGAAAAGTTATGAATGTTCTAAGATACTTCAGATAACGCATTCAAATCAAAAGATATTTCTCCAATATTACTGGAGTAAGGACCAGCGCTCATAACGAAAACACAATTATAAAAACAATGAAACAACTGAAACAAGAAAGAGCCTCGCTGGCGCAATCGGTAGCGCTTACGACTCTTAATCGTACGGTTGTGGGTTCGAGCCCCACGTGGGGCACTCTTCTTAATTTTTTCCCACCCCAACCCCCGCGGGTCTGCGTGCCCGCCGGCGCGCCTGACCTTGATCGCCTAGCATCACGTCAGTACTATGTCTTTTGCAATCCACATGAATTTCATGAGATTCGGAGAGCTTGTTCTGTCGGTATGCATTTTACATATGATAGTATATTGTATCATAAACGTATAGAATTAGAATAAAAAACTATGGCAATGATATGATTATTGGAATTCATTCGTAGTGTTGCTGCCTCCTTCTCGCTATTTTTTTGGTCCATCGTTTGAAATTTAATTTAGCTTCCAGGCGATGCTCTCCCGATGCCAAAATCTTTCAGCTTGACACATAATTCTTTCACGAAACTGTCATTTTTTTGAGACGCAGAGAGTACAAGGCAGCAGCCATGACAATACCCACAGCTCAAGGGATAGCATTCACAAAAACCAAGCTTCCACCATGTGCCTTGAGGTTCCATCCGTCTGACAGTTCATTGATCTTCTTGGGGACGTACAAACTCGAAGACGACAAGTCTCGTCATGGTTCTGTTGATATCTATAGCATCATTGATGATCAGCTGACCCTGATATGTTCATACCCTACTGAGAGTGCCATTTTGGACTTGAAATTCTCCCCTTTTGATGATTCAATAATCTATACTGCACATTCCACTGGGGACATTAGGATCTGGAGATTTTATCAAGATGAGTTGACATTACTGCATCATGCCCAGTTGTTTGACACTAAAGAGCTCGTCACTTCGGTGATACCATCACAGGTGATACCAAGTAGACTACTATTGACCACCACAGAGGGATACGTGGCGCTTGTTGATGTTGCATCAGATAGATGTTCCGAACCTCGCTATTTCACATCACAACATGAATTACAAGCGTGGACCGGTGCATTTGGAAATGCTGCAGAGTTATCGAACGTGGTATTCACTGGTGGTGATGACAGTTCTTTAATGGCACATGATGTTCGTGAGCCAGATAATATGGCGGTGTTTGAAGCCAAGAGGATCCATGATGCCGGGATCACAGCTATTCAAACAGCACAACCTGGTGATAATCATGGCAGAGGTGACTGGTTCATGAATAAGCCTTATACGATATGGACTGGTTCCTATGATGATTGTTTACGCACGTTGGATCTAAGATGTATACCAGATATGGGATTGATGCAAGGGATTCCTCCGAGAGTGAGAGAGAAGGTCAATTTAAGCGGTGGTGTTTGGAGATTCGTTCCAAGTCCTCGCAGTGGTGATAACAGATTACTGACATGCTGTATGTACGATGGGGCACGCATTATTGGGGCCAGAAGTGATACGGAGCCTATTGTGGAGAGATTCTACAAAGATCAACACGAGTCAATGGTTTATGGCTGTGACTGGAGTCCTGAAGGGTCTAAGGTGGCCACTTGCAGTTTTTATGACTGTGTAGTCCATGTATGGTCACCAGATCAGATGGATCCATAATTAGATTACATATATTCATGAATCTTCAGGGTCTGCATTCTTCTCAATGAAAGCCTTCAATTTTTGCCAGTCTGGTTCACCTGCTGGGTTCTCCAAGAGGTTTCTATCGACGTAGTAATCCACAGGGAAGGTCTTTCTAACAGCAACTATAGTTGGGATGTTTTTCACACCGAATCTTGGAACCAAATCTCTCGTTTCTGGGAAATCAGCTTCAATGTCAACCATGTTCACCTTCTTGTCCGTCTCGTATGCGACAATTCTCTGAAGGGCACCGGTCACCTTGTTACAATATGGATCACCTCTGATAGTGAAGTTCATCAGTAGCGGTCTCTTTATCAACAGAAGGCTATCCACCTCGTTTTCAAATCTCACTGGAAGGAAGATTCTATTGCCCTGTTTTGTTGACTCTGGTGGTTCAATCACCTTACGTGGAGCCCACCAGAAGTTACGAGAGCCGAAGATAGCAGTAGAGACGATGAGCCCTGATCCTAAGAGAATCTGATTGCGGGTGAGCGCCACCATGTTCTTATAGTGGGTTGTAACGTGTTAGAGTCTTGACCAAATATAGTGATTGGCTAGTAGGATTGTGTCAAAAGTTTCGATTGCTTTTACAAACCCCTTGAGCTTTGCAAGAGAAGGCGGCCATAAGTCACAGGTTACCTGAATAAACTCATCATTACTCTGCATGCAGGATTTAGAAATATAAACAGATCACTTCGTGACAGAAGAGCGGTGATCTGCTCGAGTGGATTACAATTATCTTGCCTGTATTATAGTTTTGTTAGTCAGAGTGCCATTACTAATGGCTGATACATAGTGCGGTACTTAAAACGGCCGACTTTCCACCACTGGTGCAGACTTTCGCAAGACAGAGAATTTCATAAAGCTTCACAGTGGACAGTTCACGGAGACCTCAAAACGCCCTCGAACTCTTTCCAACTATAACACCACACTATCATCACAGCAAACCCCTCCATCAATTCCTCCCCCAACACGGAAACGTTCGCGGACCGCTCGCCACAGTTTTCCCAACGACAATTTGACTAGAAAGAACGGGAAGAATTCGATCTTTAGTCTCCCATAAGAAGAGGAACACATCTTGAACAAGCAACTGTACACCGTTACCACCAACAACATTTAATAAGGAAAACTACTTTGTAAGAGAGAATTACTAGGAGGACAGCAGGATCATTTACCTAGAAGTGCCCGACACAGATGACAGACAACATTGCACAACCACAACCACAACCAATCCATACAGCCACTGAGCTATTCAACGATCTCTCAGTGATATCCCCTGCGGTGTCCCCACCGTCATCGATCCCTTCTACGCCTCTAGGTATACCCGTGGTGGAATCAGAACTGGCAAAGCAACAGAGACAAGGTCTCCCTGACTCATTACCCGAGGTTCAATGTATCGCAAGAGCAAGAATTCCGACAACCCAGGGACAAGAGATCTTTCTACATTTGTATTCGAATAACGTCGATAACAAGGAACACCTTGCCATTGTCTTTAGTGAAAAGATTCGGTCCAAGTCTCTGTTTAAGCGTCGTGAAGGGGAGACGCAGAGCGATCGTATGACAAGAGGTGCATACATCGGTAGATTACGGCCAGGACGTATCGTCGCCGACCAGGATGATGTCACTGGCGAAGAGGTGAAGTTTGATGCAAATGGCGAACTCATATGTGAACTGTCTGAGGAAGAGAAGGCCACGTTGGTGAGAATCCATTCAGAATGTTATACAGGTGAAACGGCATGGAGCGCCAGATGTGACTGTGGTGAACAGTTCGACGAAGCTGGTAGATTGATGGGTAAAGAAGGACGTGGATGCATCGTTTACCTAAGACAAGAAGGTCGTGGTATTGGGCTCGGCGAGAAGCTTAAGGCTTATAACCTACAAGATCTGGGTGCTGATACGGTCCAGGCAAATCTCTTATTGAGACATCCAGCAGATGCAAGATCCTTCTCTTTGGCAACAGCTATTCTTTTGGACCTGGGTCTCCATGAGATTAAGCTCTTGACGAATAACCCAGATAAGATCGTTGCTGTCGAAGGTAAAGACCGTCTTGTGAAAGTTGTGGAAAGAGTGGCAATGGTTCCATTGGCTTGGAAGAACGGTGGTAGAGAAGGAATCAAGAGCAAAGAGGTTGATGGGTATTTGAGAACAAAAATCGAAAGAATGGGTCATCTGTTACAGAAACCAATCAACATTTGATTAATGGTTGCGATGTGCTGGGTGGTCTATGATGTATATACAGGCAGACACTTATAATGATACTGATGAATCGCTTATTGCACTTCTTGTATATGCCCTATTATTACGTCATATCAACTGTTTGGTGGGGGTCCACCGCGCTCTCTAGTTGAGATCTATCTCAGCTGAAGACCTGCCGATCTAGTTGGCCATTCTGAAGGTGATTTTTGGACCAATTTCGTACCTTAGGAGGTCGATAAATATGATATTTGTCATCCTCTCCTAGGTGCTATGTACTATCTACTATGTACTATACAACACCTTTCCTTCCCTTGATGTCTTGCTGTACTTCAAAATACAAAAATGTCAATCTGTCAAAAGGGTCTAAGTCCCTTCCAGCTTAGAAATTGTTATGCTTCGGCAAGTACAGCGCTTTCTTTCTTTCCGAGGATTCGGAAGGAAAAACCAGCTAATATAAAAACATTCAAGCTCGCCCCTTCCATCTCCACAGCCCAATTGAGGTATCGATATATATACAGACATACACAGCTCATCACAAGCGTAATGTCCAAGTTCTATGAGCTCGCTCCAGCTGACAAGGAAGGCAACCCATTCCCATTCAAGGATCTCGAAGGTAAAGTTGTCCTTATCGTTAATGTTGCTTCCAAGTGTGGGTTCACTCCACAATACACAGAATTGGAGGAAATTTACAAGAAGTACAAAGACGAAGGTCTTGTCGTCATCGGTTTCCCATCCAATAACTTTGGCCGTCAAGAGCCAGGTACCGATGAGGAGATCCAATCCTTCTGTAAACTTAACTATGGTGTCACTTTCCCAGTTTTGAAGAAGATCGAAGTTAACGGCTCTGCTGCTGATCCAGTGTACAACTACTTGAAGAACGAAAAGCCAGGTTTATTGGGCTTCAAGGCCATCAAGTGGAACTTTGAGAAGTTCCTCGTTGACAAGAATGGTAAGGTTATTGAGCGTTTCTCTTCTTTGACTAAGCCAAAATCCCTTGAGCCACAGATCGAGGCCTTGTTGAAGGCTTAATGAACTGACCCTCTGCTTCTTTTGTTTACGTTTACTATAATATAAGACTGTTTTGATGTCTAGGCGGGTGTTTGGTCCCTTGGTCACCAGGCGCAACGCAAGGAGATATGAGAATTTCCATCAAAGCGACTAGAGAAAGTTCTCCTTCTAATTAAAAGAACATGAATCCACATTGTGTTGGAATGTGTTCTGTTGTCTTTTTTGTATAGAAATGGGCCACGGCTCTCATAATTCATTCATCAGAAATTTCCAGATGTGTCTTGACACAATCGCTAGCGAGGTTCTGAGATCGGAGAGGCATAGAAGCATTTTGGTGGTTTTGGACCCTTTTCCATGTTGCCGTTATAAAGATCTGATGTTTGACAGTTTGTGGGTCATTATCTGAGGTCAACAACTGAATAACTCTTGAGCTAGACATTTTAGCATCTCGTCATTGATAGACTTGGCCAATACCCCTTTTGGTGCCAAAATACAGTCACTGGCTTAACAGATGTCAGTTTCTCCAAAGTCACCTGTATGGGTCTCAGAAAATTTGTGTGGCAAAAGATCTATTGGATGTATATGATTAGGAAATTCTTCAGAGATCTTGCGTTTCTTCTTATCAACAGGGACAGGCTTCTTGATGAAAGAAACACTCTCAAGTTTAAGAAGTTTGGCATCAAATGGATGCTTCGTGCGCCAACAGCGAGCAAATCAGCCTCCCTGAATTTCTGAACAAACTTCAGACGAGACCATACCACAATTTTTAAAGTCCTCAGCTTCGCCATAGATCTCTAAGAAATTGATATCGCCAATATGATCGCAAGGTAACACACAAAACAAGAGTCTTTCCTGTTACACTCTGAGACAAGAGCACCTTGATCTGAGACCATGATCATTGATATGGTTCATTACCATGAAGAGTACGAAGAGATATAGTTAAGCGCTCCGCAAAAAAGAGAAGTGTAACCGGGAATTAAGAACCAAAAGGACGAGACAAAATGCGATAAGGCTTGCGCAGATATATGGTAGGTGCAGCATCAGCAGGAGCAGCAGTTAAGAAGAACAACAGGCTGTGGTTATTTAATGGTTTCGTTTCGGACACAACCACCCAATGATTAGCCCAAATTTCCAAACAACAATACAAAGTATTTCAACAATAACGGCCTAACCTTCCATAAAGTTCTATCAATACTAAGATCAAAAAGGTCCTGATCTAGAGAACTGTTCTCTGCTATGATTTCCCCAAAGCTCGGGAGTTGTGCATCATGATGGAACTGAGTACATGTGTACAAACATTCTAGAACCACAAACTGTGCAGGAATTACACGAAAGGTACGGAAAAACAAAGAAACAGAAAAATTTCTATGGAAACCATCACATAATAGATATATAGATAGCATTAGCTCTTCATATATGTATGCTAGACTGTGAGCGCCGAAGGACCTATCGGAGCTTAGTGTCTATCGGACACCCAAATCTGGGGTATTAGAACACCCCTTAGCCACTACTGTATAGTCGCTCTATTCCTATAATAGACAATCAGTCATTAGAGTCTAATTACGCGTCTTTACCCTTACATAGACACCTGAATATCCATTATGCCACAAAACTTGGTATGCGCCACAACCGATGTTGCTCATTTTGAGAAGAAGGCACAATGAAGCAGTTACGATATTGATATGTTCAGTAGCGGCTCAGGGCCAGTGGTGACGAGTACTGCGAAACAAGGGGTGGGGATTACTGCAAGCAGCGCTCTGCATGTCAGCAGCTAAATAATATTATTAATATTCAAGGTGCTCCAAAAAAAATTCCGGTACCGGGAATCGAACCCGGGGCTCGACGGTGAGAGCGTCGGATGTTAGCCACTACACCATACCGGATAATGGTTGACTTTTTAGAAGTCATAAAATTCTACACTGTACTAATGGGATCACAATAAATAGAACTGGCGCAGCATAGTCACTTGCGGAGAAGGAATTTGGAATTGCCAATTAATAGGAGCTCACATTCACAAGTATTTCATTCCGACTTTCCACAAATTTGGAATTTTTTTGCTGTTCGTCCAACTCTTAACGATAAGCATAAGTTATATAGAAATTTCACCCAGGTAATTTGATAATGGGTGGGGGATAATGCTATTAAAGAGTAAATCCGAGGTGGAAGTGAAGATCTCAGTTTCATCCTATAGTTTTCTTGATTCTGTACATTTTACCTATTGATCAAAACTATTCGGTACTGCCACGAACTCATCACCAAACTTTTCAGATGTCTTGAACTTTCACATAATTCTGATCATTGAAATCCGCCATTCTCCTATCTCTACAGCCTGTGATGGCGAAGAAGTACCCCAAGAAAGAGCCTACTCTACCAGCGACTGGTAAGAATTCCAAAGGTAAAGCCACAGATCCACCAGCACCAGAGAAAAAGTCGAAGAAAGGTAAGAACTCCAAAGAACCAGAGCCTCAAAATGATAAACCTGCCAATCCTATTATTAGACCATCAAGTGGTAAGACTCCAATTTCATTGCTACATGAACATGCACAGAGGATCAAATGGGAAAGAGTCGAATATGATATGATGAAAGTTAAGGATGGTATGGTTGCAACTGCAATTCTTGGGTGGATCGAACCAAGAACCAAAGAGAAGATCATTATCAAATGTCCGCATTCATTACCTGCTAAGGAGACACCAATAGAAGCCAGATACTATGCAGCCACAGCTGCTTTGCATAGAGTGTGTTTCAACAAGAGTTTGCACATGGTCTTACCAAGAGAGTTCAAAGATGCTTGGGGTATATTAGAGGATGATAGAAAGAAGATGTTGAAAGAGAACCCTACGAAGCACAATAGAATATATGCCAATGACCCCTTTAAGGTTGTGCTAGAGGAGCGAAAGCTGAAGGAGGCAAAGCAAAAAGAGGAACAAGTGAGGTTAAACAATGAAGCAAAGGCAAAGAAGGCACCAGTAGTCCTGACTTCTGTGAAGAAGACCACTGAAGCTCCAACAGAGAAAAAAGGAGCCAAGAGGACAGCAACTTCAATTCAAAAGGAGCGTCATGTCAAGTTCCCTAAGAAGGTCTGGGACTCTGCACTCTCTTTCAGATTCTCCATCAAACAGCGTGATATGATCCAACAGTCTATTCGTCATCACATCACTTGGAAACTTGCTTCTGAGCCACATCTTGAATCTATCGCCAAGCTTCTTTCATCAATTGGATTCAGGGAATCACATATACAGGAGGCGCTCAATTTCCAAGATCCATTATCATATCTCTTGTTCAATGTGCCTGATGATGATCTCCCGCCATATTTCTCAGATCCAAGTGTACATGATACTGTTACTGTTGCTGATAAGAATGAGATCATTGTGAAGAGGGTTACAGAGTTTGGTATTTCTCGGTCTGAGGCTATTGTCTCCCTCAATGACAACAACATCGACTTGACCAGTGCAATTGTATCACTAACTTGTAAGTATTCTGACCATACACAAGACACAAGTCATGACGGTCAGGACTCACAGGATATTTGGAATGAGGAGATTGAGAGCCTGAGCATGATCTATGATCCAAGTCAAATCAAGAAGCTCAGTGATTCATCAGTTACCGTAAAGTTCAATGATATTTTACAGGTGACAGTATACAAGCCAGATGCTTATCCGTATCAACTTGCCGGGTTTGTTATTTCTACTATTGATAAGAATATCAAACTACCAAACTACGTCAAGCTTAAGATCATCTCCAATCTTGCACAATATACCATCCAGAACTTCATTGGCGATTCATACATCTTCTCTGTTGTTGATTGGCTTCAGCAAAACTGCGATGAGATCATCGAGAATCCTGGAAAATTACTGGAGAATCCAAAGGCTATTGTGGAAGGCGTTGATGACTTAGATATCGTTTCATCTAATGGAAAAGGTCGTAGGGTGTTTAGATCCAACCCAGATGTACGATTTATCAAGGATGATTATAGTAAAAGAGGGAAATCTCAAGAGATGCAGGTCATGCGTGAAGAGAGATCAAAGTTACCTGCTTGGAATGAGAAGGCTAATTTGCTGAAAGTGATTAACTCCCACAGAATCAGCTTGATCACAGGTGAGACTGGTTCTGGTAAATCTACGCAGTTGGTTCAATTCATCTTGGATGATCTTTACTCTAAGGGTAACTATAAGACCCAAATCTTGTGTACACAGCCTAGAAGAATATCAGCTATTGGTCTTGCTGAGAGAGTGGCAGATGAAAGAGTTACCAAGTGTGGTGAAGAAGTTGGTTACATCATCAGAGGTGCTAACAGATCTAACAAAAACACAAGAATCAAGTTTCTTACTACCGGTATTCTAGTAAAGTTCCTACAAAGTGGTGATGAATTCTTGAACGATTCTATCTTGGTCATTGATGAAGTCCACGAAAGATCTATGGAGACTGACCTTATTATCATCATGGTCAAGAGACTTTTGTCTAAGTATAAGAACTTGAAGATTGTACTCATGAGTGCTACCGTCGATACATCTGTATTCAAGTCGTACTTTCCAGAGATCGATACTGCTCATATTAAGGGCCGTACATTCCCAATTCAAGACTATTACTTGGATGATGTGTTGGAGAAGACTCAGTTCCAGATCCTGATCAATGACGAGTGGATCAGACCTAAACCGGGTTCTAACTTCTTCTCTTCGGGACGAATTAATTATGACTTGATCGCCGAACTTGTTATCAAGATCGATGAAGATCTTGAAAAGGCTTCAAATAAAGGCTCGATCTTGATCTTTTTGCCTGGTGTTGCTGAGATCAACACATGTATCAGAACCATCCAACAAAAGTTCAAGAAACAGAGCGTAATTTTCCCATTACACTCTGCTCTTACACCACAAGACCAACATCGAGTGTTTGCAACATATGCTCCAAAGAGAAAGATCATCGTTTCTACCAATATTGCTGAAACTTCTATCACTATCAACGACTGTGTTGCCACAATTGATTCTGGTAAGGTTAAGTCCATGACATATAACGCCATTGATAACACAACTCGTCTCGTTGAGGCGTTTGAATCCAAGGCAGAGGCTAAACAGAGAAGAGGTCGTGCCGGTCGTGTTTCTGAAGGTGTTTCGTACAAGCTTTTTACCAAGGAGACCTACGAGAGTATGATGGATAGTCCAATTCCTGAGATCAAGAGAATTAACCTGAACTCTTTGTACTTGGTCGTGAAGACCATTGGTGTCAAGGATGTTATCGCTTTCCTGAATAGTGGTATCGATCCTCCGCCTAGAGATGCGTTGGTGAAATCTGAGGAGTTGTTGAAGTGCGCAAGATTGATCGATGAGTACGATGAATTGACAGAGCTGGGTAAATTTGTCTCGTTATTACCTATTATCGATCCAAAGCATGGTATTTTATTGATTTATTCTATCATCTTTGGTTGTACAGATTTTGGTATTCTGATTTCATCTGTGCTGGGTTCCGGGACTCCATTCATTCAATCTCAAGAGAACAGAGATAAGATCAAGAACGTTTTGTTACAGAACAGAGGTGTTGGTGATTTAATCTCGAGCGTGTTGATCGTAGAGAGATACTTTTCACTTGAATCATCTCATGAAAAGAAGAAATACATACAAGAGAACTGTTTGTCTTTCACTAAATTGGGCGAGATCAAGTCCGCAAAGATCCAATACATTTCCATATTGGAGGATATTGGGTTCATTCCACTCAAGTACAAAGAGGGTGATGCTAATCTGAACAGAAATGGGAAAAATATCAATGTCGTGAGATCGATCATCACCGGTGCGTTCTATCCACAAGTTGCGAGAGTGCAATTACCCGATCCAAAGTTCTTCAACACCAGTGCTGGTTCCGTTCAAATCGATCATGATGCCAAATTGATCAAGTACTGGATCAGAAATGAGGAGTATATCACCCAAGTTAGTCAATCGAAGGGCGAGTCAGATATCACAGTGGATCAACTTCCCGCTACGAGAGCATTCATCCATCCATCTTCTGTTCTGTTTGACACGAGTAACAAAGAGCTCTCCCAATCACAAATTCAAGAGCTACAGTTGGAGGAGAAGGGATCTGAGGAGTTTGAGAAATTACAACAGCGTGAGGTGAACTTGGCTCCAAAGTCCAGTAACTCCAAGACAAAGACCTTGTCGTCATCGTTTGTGGTTTACAACTCCTCCACCATCACTTCCAAGCTCTTTTTGAGAGAGATCACACCAACAACTACACTATCTACACTTCTCTTTGGTGGTAACTTCACCTATGACCTTTCCTCTATCTCAGCGGGAAAGCAATCACCAGGTATTGTTCTCGACTCATGGCTTCCAATTAGGACATGGAGTAAGAATGCCGTCCTGGTGAAAGAGCTCAGAACGCTCTTGGACAAGGCTGTGAAGGACAAGCTGGAGAACCCATCCTACAATGAGGACCACACTGCTCGTCAAGAGAGCGATGATGTCCTTCAGTTGGTGGATTCGCTTCTGGAGAGCGAGCACAGTTAAAGCAACTCTCTCTCCCCGTTATAATTGAAATAGCATAATTTTTGGTTGGCGTCGCAGTCTTTTGCGTTGTTTGGTGTTGCAAGAATGTCCTGGAATACTGAAAAATTTGGGATTGTGAGAAGTCTTTAACAACTACTTCAGAATGTTGATAATTCATTCATGAGTACACTAGTATAATTGTATCACATCACTCTTATAGAATATTTCGGAGCTGCCTCATCCCCTAGCACGTCATGGTCTCCAAACGCGAAAGGTAAACAAACATCGAAACACGAAAGCGAAAAACGTTACAGATCACAACGTTTTCCAGTAACGACAACAGAGAACCACATAAAGAAACTAGAAATGGTGAGTGTGATATCGGATCTACAATTTTTATATATTCGCTAACAACATTGTCTAGTCCTCTAACACAAAGACCTACAAAGACGCCTTCTCTCTCTTTGACAAGAAAGGTACCGGGAAAGTCTCTCCAGAATCCCTTGGTGATCTCCTACGTGCCGTTGGTCAAAACCCAACCTTGGCTGAGATCGAGGACTTGCAGTCCCAGATCTCTGGTGATTTGGACTTTGACACATACATCAAGATCATTGACCGCCCAGATGGGTTCAAGCCTCTTGGTGAACCAGAGGATTACATCAAAGGTTTTCAAGTGTTTGATAAAGAAGGATCCGGTTACATCGGTGTTGGTGAATTGAGATATATCTTGACTTCTGTCGGTGAGAAGTTGACCGATGCTGAAGTTGATGAGTTGTTGAAAGGTGTTAACGTCACCAAGGATGGAAATGTCGACTACGTCGAGTTTGTTAAGTCCATCTTGGCCCAATGATCTATGCCTCTCTCTTTTTTTAGTTCACGAACTCTTACGGAATGGTTTTAGGAAATTCTCAGAATATTCTGTTGTAGATTGATTAAAGAATATATACTTCATTGCAGGATCGGGAGGAAGTTACCAACAATCATCATTGGGATACCAAACACGTCTCTTTTCAATGTCCACATACAAGTTGTCTTTATCGTGGAGCGATCTTGCGTTATCAAGGTACACCCAGCCATAGTTGCGCCTCGAAAGTCACCATATGCGATAGTAGAGAACAGATTAAAGTATTCAACGACGCTTGGATCATCCATCAGTTCCACTATAAAAGTCACCTTGTTCAATAATTCTTCCTTTGTCCATCCGGTCAAAATACAAAATTCTTCAGAGACATAGGCAATCTGTCCCGTACGTCTCCAAACGATGGTTGGTGTTCCCGATGTTGATATAAACTTGTCATACTCCAATAATGTCCTTTGAAAGCACTGTTCCATGAAGATCAAATCATCCTCTTTCAATGTATTCGTACAAGCGATGAAACTTGGTCTATAACTTGACATAGCCTTGGCCATCTTGATCAAGTCTTGACGATTAAACCTCTGCTTCAAGTAGCGAATCAATGAGTGAAAACCAGGGGTATAACTGAATGGTGAGCCAATTTTGGAATAAATATCCTCTGAATCTTTGAAACGAAGTCCAAATGGTGATAAGGGAGAATATTCTGCTTGATCATCAAATGCGATGGAGAAGGACAGTGCTCCCTTCTTCCCAGGTTCCTGTTCTGATAGTCTTTCGCCTTCAATGTGTTGCCTCACTTGTGGATATGTCAATAATTGGTCTTGTACATGGCCCAACATGTACTGATTGATCGACTTATCACCCTGTCTCAGAGTGGTATAAATATCAGGCGGTCCCGGTGTAATAGACCTTGTCCTGTGTTGCATATCCATGTAGTCTTCCTGCCGTATGATATCTGATAAGATGGAGTACTCTGAATTGGCAGCGTTGGACATGAATTTTGAGTTTTGGTGATGCTGGCCGAAATTGAGGGAATCTACGTGGTGAGGATGCGGACTGGCTAGCTGATGAAGTGGATGCGATTGTTCTGGGTGTTTTTGTTCATGAAGTTGTTCGTGAAGTTGTTGTGGGACTTGTTGCGGAAGTTGTTGCGGATGATCATGAAGAGCACGATTATGTTGGTGGTGCGATTGGGGGAGAATATGAGACTGAACATAATCTATCGAGGCTGCAGATGAGGTGCTAGTCATAGGAGCAGCAACATTAGCCTTTTCCAGCCCGTCATGGACGTCCATCAGATATTTCTTCTTCTTTCTTGGAGCATCAACACAAGTATCACTAAGGTTCTTAGAGATACATCGTTTGCACGGCCTCTCATCGTCGCAGGTCATGTGTGCCTTGTGGCAGTGCGTACATGCCCTCGCAGTCTTCTTACGTGGTGTTCTCTTGGATGCCACCATCTTCCTCCCTCTTCGCTTCAGCTCGTGTGAGTTGTCTCTTTTGAAGTTTTGTTTGGTGAACTTCTACAATTCTTTTCGGGTGACGTAAGGAGCACTTCCCACGACACTTTTGGGTGGGAGGGTGATGGGATAGAAAGGTAATTCTTCGTAATAATAACTATCTGCTGATCATATAAATACACATATTCTCTCGGTAGACCCATCCAAACAACCACTAAAGTAACCACATTCGACCGCCACAGAGGATCTGTCATTTCTGCCCGTGTCACCAAACAGGGCCGATTTTTTCTCTCCATCGAAGAAGTTGAGCGAACCGAGAGACAAAAACCCCATCGAAATTTTCCCCTAGACTCCACAAGACTTAGAACCAATGTCCGATCTCACAGCTCAGTTCCAGAAGCTTTCCCTCTCTGAAGTGGAAACGGCCACTGCTGCATTTCCAGAGCTGTCCAAGGAGCAACAAGCCCTTGAGTCCCAATGGCTCACTCTGTCCAAGAGAATCCCGGAGACTCTTCCTGAGTTCAACGAGAACTTTAAGGGTAAGACCTATCTCTTGGGCAACTTCCCATCTTCAGCAGATGTCATTGCCTTCAGCAGAGCGTTGCCAGCACTTAAAGAGCTCACCACTAAGGATTATGCTTCTGCTCGTCATGTCATCAGATGGGCTGATTTGATCCAAAACACTCTTGTCGAAGTACCAGAGGCTGAAAAATTGGTCATCGACTTCTCAGTTGAGCTTCCAAGAGAGATCAAGGAGAAGCCTAAGAAGGATGCTAAGGAGTCCAAGGCTGATGCTGGAAAGAAGGAAGAGAAGAAGGAATCCAAGAAGGAAGAGAAGAAGGAAGAGAAGAAGAGCGATAAGCCAAGAGGTAAGCCAGATGAGGAGACTTTGAAAAAGCTTCGTGAAGAGGCTGCTAAGGCCAAGAAGGAGAAGAAAGCTAAGGCCCAAGCCGACCAGCAGAAGAAGGCTGCCGAAGTTGTCCCAGCAAACCCAGGAATGATTGACTTCCGTGTTGGTTTCATTCAAAAGGCCATTAAGCACCCAGATGCCGATTCCCTCTATGTTTCTACCATTGAATGTGGTGACGAAGAAGGTCCACGTACTGTGTGTTCCGGCTTGGTGAAACATTTCTCATTGGAGGCCATGCAAGAGCGTTACGTCGTTGTTGTTGCCAACTTGAAGCCAGTGAACATGAGAGGTGTGAAGTCTACAGCCATGGTGCTTTGTGGTTCTGATGATGAGAAGGTCGAGTTTGTCGAGCCACCAGCAGGCTCTAAGGCTGGTGACAAGGTGTTCTTTGAAGGCTATGACGTTGTTCCAGAGAAGCAGTTGAACCCAAAAAAGAAGATCTGGGAGCAGATTCAACCAGGCTTCTCTACAAATGATCAATTAGAGGTAATCTTCAAAGAGGAAGGTAAGCCGGTTGCTAAGCTCACCAACAAGAAGGGCGAGGTCTTCAAGGTGGCCACCATCACCAATGCCAACGTCCGCTAGATTGTGTCAAATGAATGGAGTTTTTCAGGAAGTAATGGATAGACTCGTAGTTCTGCATAATGCATTATCAATTAACCTTAAAACGGGCCGATATCTATAAATAACCATATAGCTATAATATAACTGTTAGCAGGCCATAATAGTTAGCTCAAAGTACTGCTAGTGATAATGTTGATAAACAAGCCGACTGTCGTGCACGTGACCTAGCATAGGGGTTAAAGGAAAAAAAATTGCGAATTGATTTCGCCCAGGATCGAACTGGGGACGTTCTGCGTGTTAAGCAGATGCCATGACCAACTAGACCACGAAACCAAGACTTATTTGTTAATCTCCTCCTTGTAATACAGATCGAGGATAAAGTCACTTGTGGCCTGTTCTGAAAGTGACTCTAAATGTAATGGCTCAGCATCACAGACCAGTTGTAACACATGAATTCATTGTTGAAGTACTCCAAAACTGACAGCGGATTAACCATAAAGAGGAACATAGGATGAAGCTAGTCTCCAATAGATTCGAGAAGTCCAACTCTGGGTCAGTGACATTGATTGCACAGGACAAGGAGGACTTATTCGTCCTATACAATTTGATCCATTCACATGATGAAGTGACTTTAAAAACCATGAGAAACATCAAGAAGGGTGGTGCTAAGGGCGAGAAGTCTGAGAAGAAGTTGCTGAAACTGAGGCTGTCCATTGAAAGTGTTGAATTCACCCCAGAGGATGAATCTTTTAGAATCAAGGGTAAATCCATGGATCCAGTTGAAGATGTCCCAGTGGGTTCTTATCACACGGCTGAAATCGACTATCAATACCCAGTCACCGTCTACAAGGAATCATGGGATCAGCATGAGTTGAGTCAAGTGAGTAATGCTTGTAATATCGATGCAAAGGCCGAAGTAGCTGCTGTGGTGCTACAAGAAGGTGTGGCACATCTATGTTTGATCACTGAGAATATGACATTGTTGAAAGAAAAGGTTGAGAAAAGTATCCCTAAGAAACGTCGCGGTGACTCCTCTGCCCATGATAAGGCATTGAATAGATTTTACGAGCTGGTGTGTGATGCCATGAATAGGCAACTCAATTTCACGAAATTGAAAGCTGTGATATTGGCATCCCCAGGGTTTTGGGCACAAGGAGTCTATGACAAGTATTTGGAACTCGCTACAAAGAACCAAGTTAAGGATTTAGATGCCATGAAGGGTAAATTTATGGTTACACATAGTTCGACAGGATTCATCCAAGGGTTGGATGAAGTGCTGAAGACAGATTCTGTTCAGAAGCAACTGGCTGATACCAAGTACGCTAGAGATATCAAGGCCCTAGATGAACTCTTTAAGAGTTTGAATGCTGATGATGGGAAGGCATGGTATGGTCCTAAAGAATGTGAAAAGGCTGTGAATATGGGTGCCGTGAAGAAGCTTTTGTTGACTGATACTTTGTTCAGAAGTGATGATATCCAACTTAGAAAGCATTATGCATCTCTTTCGGAAATTGTGAAGAACAATGGTGGCGAAGTGTTTGTCTTTTCAAGCTTACACGATTCTGGTGTTCAACTGGATCAAATCACAGGTGTAGCTGTCTTGTTGAACTACCCGGTCTATGACTTAGATGAAGACGAAGGGGAAGATGAAGATGAAGATGAAGATGAGGAATAAATATATAAATAATGATAAATAGGGTTCTCAGCTGTGGAGCTTCACAGGCAAGCGCCATGTATCGCCACCTCTAGCAATCATCAGAGCATCTTGTAACACACCACCAACTATACCGATCACGAATCCTTTCTTCAGCACGTTCATAGACGCCTTTTTATTGAGTCCTTTCCACTGAGAGTACGCAGTACCCATGATAATACTCGTGGTAATCGTACTCAAACAGTCAACGCGTCCTCTTGCTTTGTCAATCAATGCCTCGAGACTAAACACCATGAACGTAAAGAGACCAGTCTTTGCTCCACTCTTCACACCACCTTTCACAGCTGCCTGCAAGCACACCCAGTTCTTTCTCTTGTAGTACCAGTACCAACCACCTTTGGTTTTGGGTAACCTATGTGAGTTCTCAATAAGGTACTGAGTGCCAGCGCGTCCATAGTTCGAGTGCAAGCCGTAAACCATGCCACACACAAAGGAGAGCGTGGTGGTCAAGGGGATACGCACCGCTGTTGGTAAGTGGAACCGCTCGTTCTTCAAAGGGTCCAAGCCGTCCATTGTCGTTGCTGTTGTCATTCAATTCCTGATTGTCCCTGGGCTACTGGATTTTGACGTGTGGAGAAACCAGAAACGACAAACTTGGCTCACTTCGACAAAGGACACCTGCACCCAACATCAATAAGCCGAATATGGAACGCCATTGGACTACCCAGCTGTTGCTGACGGTAGCAATTAGCTGTATCGCATCCTTGCAGTATGGTTACCACATGTCCGAACTCAATGGGCCCTCAGCGGTGTTGTCTTGCCAGGCTGATGTCCCTCTCCCTGGGGTTGCATACCAGAACACTTGGTTCCATAGAATTGGGCTGAAACCGTGTTTGTCCATGGATGATCGAGGACTTGGTCTCGTCACTAGTGTGTTCTCGGTCGGAGGTTTAATTGGAAGTATTTATGCAGCCTGGTTAACAGATCACATCGGAAGAAGGCTGTGTATGGCCCTGAACGGTTTTGTATTCGTTGCTGGTTCCCTTGTGGAAGGATTCAGTAACAACATATTGATCTTAGCGTTGGGAAGATTCATCTCTGGGCTGGGTGCGGGCTGCTCAATTGTCGTTACCCCTTTGATGATCAATGAGATTAGTCCTCAAGGGCTAAGAGGACACTTGGGCTCAATGAATCAAGTTGCTATAAACCTGGGAATCCTCTTGACACAGATATTGGCCATAAGATGGGCAAATAGTGTTCAATGGAGATATCTTTTGTTCACAGGAGCTGTGCTAGGTATGTTTAACGCTTTCGCAGTGATATTTATCGATGAATCACCGAAATGGCTAGCATCAAAGGGTCGATTGATCGAAGCAAAAGAAGTCATGTCTAGGCTTCGCGGTGATCCAAACATCGGCGCTGAGGCAATCGATCGCTATGACACCGATGATCAAGAACAACTGATCGGTAGTGAACAAGAGCAGGCCACAAAGAAAGTTATCTCGCTGCGTAACTATATTTTTGACCCATTGTATAGGAATTCCCTTATCGTTGTCACCACGATTCTTGCAGGTCAACAATTCTGTGGTATTAACTCTATCATCTTCTATGGTGTCAATACTATACGGAAAGTGCTGCCACAATATGCCGTGTTAATCAACTGTCTGATCTCATTGGGCAATGCCGTTATCACATTCATGGCTGCACCGTTGGTTGATGAATTGGGCCGTAAGCCATGTTTGACTATATCTGTTTCTGTCATGGGTGTATCATCCGTGATAATGGCCATTGGTATCCTATACTCCATCTCATCTATCTCAGTTGCTGCTACATTTGCGTATGTCGCATCATTTGCAGTTGGGCTGGGACCAATCCCATTCCTCATGATCTCTGAAGTTACACAGGAAGAAGCAAAATCTACAGCACAGAGCTATGGTACAGTGATAAACTGGATTGCCACGTTCCTTGTCGGGTACCTATTTCCTATAGTGTATGGCTCGATTGGAGGGTATGTCTACTTGGTGTTTGCACTGATCTGCGTGTTGTTCGTATCCTTCGTGATTAATGGAGTACCGGAGACGAAGGGCCATAAGACATATGAGTCTGTGTGGAATAGAAGAGTGGATTAGATATATTAATCCAACGGCTAAATTTCTTATTGTAACGGTAGAAGCGGACTGAGGATGTGTCAAATTATGAGGATTACTTATGAAGTCACATGATGTTTATTAGGGTGGGTTTTGCAATACACACCCTGACACCACATGTATTCCACAATTGAGTGGTTCAGTTGTTAAACACTCTCCACCCGTACACCTCATATAGTTAACTCCCTGATGCACTGGTACGCGCCGCATGATTTCTCTAATGAGACTGCTCCCTTTCGCGAACTCTCGGTTTGTGTGGCCAGCTCATCCTGGTTTTGGCCTGGCGCGCGAGCCTCTGCGTGAAAAAATCGAAAACTTTCAACACCACAACACTTCAACTTCCAGAGGAGAGGTCAGACCAGGAAATCACAAGATGCCTACCAGATTGACAAAGACTAGAAAACACAGAGGTCACGTTGTTGGTATGTTTATTTGAGAGAGACAGAGACAGTAAATTAGAGCTGTTTGAAGGGATTCGAAAGAATGGAAGTTCATTGAGTTACACAATCGAGTACCATGCGATGGAAGACTATGAACGGATACTGTATGAAATTGCTATAATACTAGAACAACAAATCTATTGGAGAAGAAGCAAGTCATCGAAAGAACTGAAGAGTTGGATCCATGAGCGCGTTTCAAAGCACAAGACAAGTGTCAGTCGGTTAGAGAGCCAAACCATACTCACAGTAAATCCATTTCCATTCCCATTCAACACTTCCTGTCACAATTCGACAAGAGGATACTAACAGTATTAAACAGCCGGTAAGGGTAGAGTTGGTAAGCACAGAAAGCACCCGGGTGGTAGAGGTAAGGCCGGTGGTCAACACCACCACAGAACCAACTTGGATAAGTACCATCCAGGTTACTTCGGTAAGGTCGGTCAAAGATACTTCCACAAGCAACAACTCCACTTCTGGAAGCCAGTCTTGAACTTGGACAAGTTGTGGACTTTGGTTGAGGAGGAGAAGAGAGAGCAATACTTGTCCTCTGCTTCCGCCTCTGCTGCTCCAGTTATCGACACCTTGGCTGCCGGTTACGGTAAGGTTTTGGGTAAGGGTCGTTTGCCACAAGTTCCAGTCATCGTCAAGGCCAGATTTGTTTCCAAGTTGGCTGAGGAGAAGATCAGAGCTGCTGGTGGTGTCGTTGAGTTGGTTGCTTAAGTGTCCCCTTGAGCTTCACACATAATACTGTACAATGATATGTTTTTTCATGTTAATAGTGGGCGTAGCTTCTTGAACATTACAAGTAGTTTGCTTGGCCTTTGACTAGTGCTAGCCCTTCTGAGTTGACCGATGCCGAACGATTGTAAGGAAGAATCGGAAATGTTACTTTCAACTTTAGAGTACCAGAACATCGGTTGACTACAAGTTATTTTACACAAAGAGAGTAACCTTTATAGAAAAAGATTCAATATTTAATTAAGAGCAGTGAACATCACCATTTGCGTGTGTATGACATTCTGTACCAGTAGCAGTGGTTGAGGCGCCAGACGTTGCTGCAGTAGTAGAAGTACCAGAGTGGCTATGGTCATGCTCAGCGTCATCACCAGAACAACCTTCGCCGGGAAGGGCAATGTCATAAGCATAGACCTCAAGAGCATAGTATCTCAAAGTGGCAGAGTTTCTAACTGCTTCCTCTGGTAAAGATTCAGCCAACTGAAGGCACTCATCATAGGAATCAGCGTAGTGATCCACCACGTTCTGGCCAACTTTCTCGGTGTGCCAGATTCTGTGCAAGATATCTGAACTCCAGAACAAATTGTTCGCACTAGTACTGACCTCATACCCCAAAGCACACATCTGTGATAAAAAGCGTCTTGTCTGATAAGACAGGTCACAGATGACGGTCTCGTCAGTTGCATTGGAACCTCTCCAATGACCAGCCCAACCATCTTGATGACAATTACCATCAATATCATCACAACGGAACAGGACACCGGTCTTATCTTGGTTCACAATATTGTCGAACCAACCAATGACTTCTGCAGTTGGAGCATCTGCAAAAAACTTTCGGTAGATCTCACTTTCATTACCGAAACGAGATGTATGGTCTCTGGCCTGAGCAGCAAGCTGTTTGGTCTCATCCCATGCCTTGACCAATTGGATATACTCAGTCTTGTTACACGACGAATGGATCTGGATGTCTGGGTTCCAGTTAGAGTTCCATTGATAACCAGTGGCTTCAGCTGATTCCACCCAGATTGTACTCGTGACTTCAGTTGACTGGGCTAGAGCAAGTGGGATAGCAGCGAGGAGTGCGAGTTTCATTGTTCTTGGTAGTGATGATACAAAATGATATTCAGCAAATGGTACTAGAAGTGAGCTGGGCCAACGTCTTATATATATCTGTTTAATTGAATGCATTCAACCCCGATAAAACTAATGGACCTGAACAAAAGGACCATGCTGGCCCTTGGCGAAGCACCATGGAGGTTACCAGGGTGACTGTTTATCACTGGCAGTGGTAGATCCCCATACCACGCTTTACCGTGTTTTGATTGGTTGCATCCTGCAGTAACCATTGATGTCTTTGGTGCTCTCGAGGAGTCCCGAAGGAATCAGAATTTTCATCAATGTCCGCTTGAGACTCGGGCTCATGCAAGGGTCCCGTTTGAATGGAAAGAGTCTTGAAATGTTAAAAAAGGGATTAATTAAAAGCCCCCAGGACGCCAGTGTCTGAGTTCAAACACTTCATGATAAGATTCATCCCTATGAGCCCAAGAACGCCATAAAGTTTACGAGTTTCTTACTCAAGCTGTATAACTTCCAAGGTTCATCTTGGCTTCTACTTGGCAAATCGGACTCATAAGAAGACAGAACCGCTTGCTTCAACAAGCGGTCATTCGTTGACAGAAAGAAAAGAATTGGAGGATAGGAAATGAGAGTATCTGGTATCTTAAGTACATCTGCTTTGGTCACTATCGCTGCTGCCGTATCCACGTTGGTGACAGTGTACCCAAAGGTATCAGAAACGACCAATGTTGTCTATGTCACAAGAACGAAGACTGCTGAAACTAGTTCTATGGCCTCTTTAACATCATCTACAAGTCAATTTACAGAAGTGACTTCTTGTCACTATCATGAGACCGTACAGTATTGCATGGCTGGTGATCTCGAAGGGTCCATTGTCGGTGCGCCAACCGCTTCTATCTCTGCCCCAGCTTCATATACAGACTGTCATGTTCGTGCAACAGAGACGTTCTGTCTGGACTCAAATGGTGATGAGGTTCAATTCGTTTCTTTAGTGGAGAGCGTCGTTGAGGACGAAGATGATGTGACAACTAGTGGGAAGAATTGTCATTTTCATGCGGGTGTGGAACACTGTATTGGAAGTGACGGTGAAGAGTCTCATGAGAGTTGTGAGAAAATTCATAGAGATTATAATATCCCATTAAGAATCGGTTTACTCTTTGTGATTTTGGCCACATCTTTAATTGGATCATTGGGTCCTATGCTAATAGGAACTCTGTTCAACTTGTCAATGGAGGGAATTATCTTTGTAATTATCAAGCAGTTCGGTACCGGGGTCATTATTTCAACTTCATTTGTCCATCTTGTCACTCATGCTAGTCTAATGTGGAACAATGATTGTATGGGCAGTCTAGGATATGAGGCTACTGGTGAAGCAATTACCATGGCTGGATTGTTCCTTGCATTCTTGTTCGAATATCTGGCTCATAGAGCTCTTCAATGGAGGAGCACCGTCGTGAACAAAAGTACTACAAGCGCAAAAGCAGAAGATGAAGGCTCAGAATCAGATAAAAAGGTTCAAGTACAAATTAGTGAAGATATAGAGAAGAATTTTGAACATCATGAACATGATCTTCTCTACCCAGGTGATAAGATATCAGTTCTTACTATGGAGGTTGGTATCATCTTCCACTCAATGCTCATCGGTATTACTCTTGTTGTCGCTGCTGATTCCTTCTTCATCACATTATTCATCGTCATCCTATTCCATCAGGTGTTTGAAGGTTTGGCTCTTGGTTCACGTATCGCACAATTGGAGAATACAACGACTCTAGCCAAGATCTTCATGGGTGTTGTCTTTGCTTTCATAACACCGATCGGTATGGCAATTGGTATTGGTGTTCTCTCCAAGTTTAACGGCAACGACAAGAGTACTTTGATCGCGTTGGGTACTTTGGACTCCTTCTCTGCTGGTGTTCTTATCTGGACCGGTGTTGTTGAGATGTGGGCACACGATTGGCTCTTTGGTCCATTGACGAGAGCACCTGTTCTTAAAACTTGTATTGCATTGATATCATTGATGGCTGGTATGATTCTCATGAGTGTCCTGGGTAAATGGGCTTAATACAATGATCATTCTAATTCATGTTGCGCATTCTTATAGATCTATTATACATCTTTCTGCTCCGCAGAAACAACACTTAGACATTGGAACTCATTGTTGTAAGATGCCTTCCATAATCTCACTTTACCATCATCACCAGAACTGCTGAGGATGGTACCTGTCAAATTCCATGAAACAGACCAGACTTCACCGTGATGGTCATCATGTTGTCCCACAAGTTCAACTTGTACGTCAACATTTGGACTGTTCTCATCTACCATATCTTCATCTTCATTCACAGTCTTTGGTTTCGTAGAAAGTCTCTCCGTAAGTTTGAAAAAGCGAACTTTACCATCTTTGCACCCTGTTGCGAGCAATTGGTAGTATCTGCCCATAGATGGGGCCCATGACACAGATCTGATTAACCCACCATGGTCAGGCAATACTGCAGCCTGTACCAATTTCCCAGCGCTGTTTCTATTGAAGATGAATCCTTGATCTAATGCGCAAACCACAATTTTCTCTGGTGAGAATCTAGAAGAGCACCATGCCAGAGCAAAATCAGATTGTAAATGACTAGCAGGTGCTGTGCTCAGCACTGATACTTCAGACGTTACTGTCCATGATCTCAAATCAGCAGGTTCAAGGGCATCGTAGATTCTCAGAACACCATCACTTCCAATCGCAGCAAGACGTAACCCCAAATGACTTGGAGCAAAAGCCACATCGTACAATGGACCTCTAGCATCGTTCAAAGTGGCTAATTTCTTCCAACGACGTCCTGAAGCATGTGGTTCATCAAGATCCTCTTCCCATATACGCACAGTCTTATCGTAGGACACCGAGGCCAAGATCTTGCCAAATTCGGGAGATGCCCAGCTGAGCTTGACGATACTGGAATCATGGGCCTTCCAAGAATCGTTCAAGATCCATTCATTCGTAGTGGAATCCAGGTCAAACACCTTGATGTGTTGGTCTGATGAGCATGTGGCGATCTGTTTTCCGTAGAAGTCATAGGCGACATCGTGGATGAGCTCCTCGTGATTCGTGGCAAAGGGCTTCATTGCTACCTTCGTGGCTGATTATGATATGATGGTGATATTATTCGCTGTTGTTGTTTATGGATCTAAAAGCCATGGTATGGGTGTGCGGGTGTGTCGAAGGAGAAGGAAAATTCGCAGAATTCGCGGAATTTTAGGCCGCCAGGAAACATGAGATAAATTATTCGTGTCAGAGAGGGCTTTTCATGGAGAACAGAAGGATTTGAAGGATTATTGTGCTATTTGTGACCATCGATTGATCAATTGACTGCTTTGCGAACCATGGAACTGTTCAGGGTGCCAAAAATTGCGGCAAAAATATCGGGTAATCTGAGCATACAGGATAGGCTGCACCTTCAAGAGACCAATAAAGATATCGCTAAAGCAGTTAAGCCTACAGACTTGGTATATTACACACAAAGGATAGAAAAGACGCTTATAATCTATGAACCGAACTTCATCGATGACCTTTTAGAGGAGTCTGATGCCACAACAGTTTTTAGAATCCACAAGACATCTAACCCTAAGAGAACATGCTCATTGATATTGACCCATCTATCCAAATACCTAGAGAAGATCGCCAATTCTGATGCTTCACTTGAGGACTTTGATTCTCTCTTTGACTGTGGAATGGTCGCTGAACAAGACAAAGCCAAGATCCTGGTCAATGTGAGGAAGTACGTGGAGATGGATGATGCTGATTCAGAGCATTACATGCAGATGAGTAACAGGGTACGGACTATCATTAAGACATTTACAAAGGCGAAATTTGACGAGCTTAGAGATAATTTCAACAGAGAAGAGTACTCTATTGTCTCCCTCCTTGTCGAGACTATGAATATCTTAGACCAAGAGGAGATTGTTGTTCAATTCTTCAAAGATGAGAACAAGTTTCCATATGACTTCTTCCCTTCAACCATACTGGATGCTGGCAACCAGTTAGAAGAAGATGCTTTGGGTAATGTGATAACTGATCTTCTCGAATACTTCAACAACAAGTCAATCATTATCGACGCTTGTTTTGGTCAGCAGCTTCCTATTATGCTCATGTACATGGAGTCTATTCTTGAGAAGGATGTGATCCAAAACTACTTAGTAAAAGAGTGCGAGAAGAACATTGAGGTTGTACCAAAGGTATACTATGCACTTTTAGTGGACTTTGCACCAAAACTTTTAGATTCGAAGAACGTTGGAGATAACTACAAAGTGCTAACCACAAACTTCATTAACTTATTCTTTGAGCCGTTAGTGACACAATACTTGGATGAGACTGTGATAAACTTTGAAAAAGAGTCGATTCATGAGATCACAAAATTTGAGAAGGACAATGAAGAACAAGAAAAGCTGGAGCAGGAAAATATCTACAAATCGATCTTGAGTGAGTACAGTACAGAAGAGGCAAAAACCAATAAGTTTGAGTTGCTTACATCATTCACAAAGATATTTGCTAAATCGAATAATAATGCCAATGAGATTAAGTTCAAGACAAAACTTGAAGTCATCACTAAGAACCTGAAGAATCTGAAAAATTATATCAATTTTGAACTCTCATGCCAAATAATAGAACAAGCAAAATCGAAAGTTGAATCTGTCTCTATTTTTGAAACCACTGAGGGCTCTATCTTGGATAATAAACGCATCAATGCTCAGATTGAGTACATCTTCATTAAATTGGTCACCATTTTGGAGCAGCACCATTTGAAACCTGGCTTTGAGAAGGCCATTGATATCTTGACTAAGTACGATCCAACGGAGTTCAAGTCCTTAGAGAGTCTAGAAAACCTGAATACAGTCGAGCCTTTGGTCAAATTCACCGAGCTTATTAATATCGGTGACTTGATTTATCAAATGCTCGAAATCTTCTATGAGAACGAGCTAGTCAGGAAGAAGATCATTGATAAGAATGAGTTTTTGAATAATTCCAACCAAGCTAAGAAGCACTTTGAGGCAACTTTGGATGGATTTGTCGCTAATGGCCTCAACACAGGTATCGACAAACTGATTGATGAGATTGAGTTTTTGTATAACACGCTTCAGCTGCCAAATGACTTCAATCCAAAGTCCAATGACTTCCCCTTGGCGATCACTGGACCAACGAAATGTGCTAGAACAGTCGTGAAGCTCTTGTCTAACCATATCAACCTGCTAAATGGCTCTACTGAGAAGGGTATCATTGATGTGTTCCAACAGGAGATTGGGGAAAGGTTCTTTCAAGTCATTGTGAAAAATATCAAGAAAAGGCAGGTCTCGACGACTGGTGCTATCGTTCTTATCAGTGATCTTAACTTGTACTATGACTTCATTATTACCACGCTGAAGCAGAAGAACATCACACCTTTCTTTGCTGGTTTAAAAGAAATTGGCCAACTCTACCTTATCTCTAGTGAGGATTCCAAAGAACTTGGTAGGCTGATCGGTGATTTGAGCAAGTTCAACGGTATCTTCAGACAGGAGGAAATTTATGAATTTGTGACAAAGAGAACGGATTGGTTGAAAGTCAAGAAGGACGTTGAGAAGGCTATGTATGGGCTAGGAATTACAGACTGTACTATTATGTGAATATGATATTTAAATACAGGCATTAAAAAAGCAAAGTCTATAAAATCACAGTTGCGGGATCACACTCTTGTAGGAGACCCACAATTCACCAAGGTAGTCATACATGATTTGTTGTCTCTCGCCATATTCAACGAGAGTTCCAATGTAGAAAGGATCGTCACTACCACCGATACGATCATATGCACAGTACAGATAACCACCACATCCAAACATGACATCCCAACCAGATGATGGTTCACCAAGTTCGTTGTTGATCACACGTTCTTGTGGTGGTGGGACCAAGATAGCAGAGATTTTGAGAGGGCCAACATAGTTCTCCTTCAATTCTTCAGCGCTTTCAAAGACGCTCTTGTAAAGATCCATAGTAATATCTTTCTCTGCTTCTTCTGGTCTCTTACATGTTATGAATCCAGAGTTCATCCAGAGTAACGTATGATCATCCAGACCAGAAAGATGTGCTGGATGTGTTGTACACAGCATGTGTGATTTCAACTGGGAACGTCTAGAGTCATCAGGATCGCCCAGTAATCTGTTTGAGACTGGATTCAAGTTACCGACAGCGCCAACACCATATTTGTTCATGTAGTAATCTTCATCCCCTGCGATAGAGAACCCAAGCCAGAACAATTCTTTATCGCCATGAACTCTAAGCGTAGCAGCATGCCACATTTGAAGCAAGTTGATGAATAGCGTACTCCTTATGTGTTTCTTCTTGTTGATTACCACCATACCAGACTCTTGAACGTGCTTGAATCCCTCTCCGAAGAATCTGTTTTGCATTGTGTAGTTGGTGAGTTCTGGAATATCAAAGAAAGCAGTATCGAGTCTGGTTGGGAGCAACTTCTTGAAAAAGGTAATCTCTGGTCCAGTCATGCGGTCGTAAAGCATACGGTCTTTGAAGAAGAAAGCACCAACTTCCTTGTATACATCTGACTTGAGGATATACTCGTCGATATTCACGAATGGAACTGTGTCTGCGTCAATCAAAACTGTATCTTCAAAAGATGAGAAGAGCAAAGTGAGAAGCTTGTTACCGTATGTAACAAATCTGTGATCCTCTGAATTGATAGCCTCGGAAGCATCCACATACCAGATCTCTTGTTGTGGAAAGAGATTCACCATATCAATATCACCGACGTCAGCATGATAAGTCTGGAGATATGATTGGAAACCCTTGATGTTCTCTGTTTTTAACTCCATCGTTCTAGCGGCATGTGTCAATTGGTTCTGGGAGGCTTCGCTCAAGTCACCCCTATGCACAATTTGGATTGGTAACTCATTCTTAATTCCTCGAAGAACCATAATCAGACTCAGCAGTTCATCCATATGCTTGTCAGCAGCGGATATAGCGATACCCTTACCATTGTAGGCCTCTTTGAGGTCTCTGATGAAGCAGCTTGAGGTCTTCGGTTCAACTTGGGTGATGAATGAAGAGTCTGAGAGGTACCTCTCCATAATTGGGAGATCACGAATTTCTTCGCGGTTCCATCTTACATATTTTGGAAGCTTCCTTGTGAGAAATTTGAATAGGCGTTTCTCATTCTCGGCACAGCTGGTTATATTGTTGAATTTTTCTAGTCGATCATGCTGTTCCTGTGTCATTGAATCCTCAAGATAACATTGACTAAACACTCTGAGATGAGTGACACTGTTAGACATGTAGGCCTCCGTATTGTAAGACTCCTTACGCTGTTTCTCATACTCCGCTTCCCATTCGTACTTCTTGTTGAGATCCTTAGCCCTCTGGCGAGCTTTTTCGTCTATGATCTTATTCTCCTCCTCAACTTCTTTCTCACTTATTGTATCCTTCTCTTCTACTAGTTTTCTGTCAAGATGCTCCTCAGCTACCAAAGCAGTCCTGAAATCTTGGTATCTCTGCTCGAGGAATTTCTCTTTCGTATCAAAGATAAATCTATCATATTGATAACCAGCTTCCAAATCATGGATCATCCAGTTTGGGTTGAGCTCGTAGAGCATGGTAAAGTATTGCTGGCACTTTTCTTCCATAGGTGTCTCAACGATCTGCTCTGGAGTAGATTTTTTCATCATTGCTTGGTAGACATCTGGTGTTGGATACTTATTGTTGATGAACACAAACTTTGGCTCCCTTCCTGACATAATTTGGGTTTCAGGGTCATCTTGAGCCTGTTCAAGGAAGTCATATAGGTGTTCAAATGTCCTATTAGCTGTTATCTCCTTGATGGTATTTGTATCAATGTATTCATGAGGTATCACTCTTTTTAAGAGCATGAAGAGTAAAAAACATGTCAACGCCATTAACACCTCACGCTTCTGTGCGTACATCAACCGATAAGGTCCTAGGTCTTTAAGTGACCTGTGGAGCCTGTGCAACCGTATACGAGTCCTGGTCAGCAGCGTCATCCGGGCTCGATGTAATTCTATTCTTCTTAGTTTGGTGAACATCCTCGTCGATGAGACGCGCTTTTTTTTTTGTGGGCTCTCTAAGCCTGCCGTGTGTGATTGTAAGAGCTAATACGATCAACTACATAGGAAGGTTGTATTAGCATATTAAGTGTGGATCAGGATTGAATAAGAACGTATGTCTATAATCCTCTCTTCATTTGGCAGTAGCAGTGAAGAACTTTGGGTCTTTGCAGTCTCTTGGTGTTTCTCTGATAACGTCTTCAACATTCCATCTTGGAGGCTTACCATCAAGGGAACCACCAGCAATACCTGAGCTGAATTTGAGGAAGAGTTTATCACCGACCTCAGATAAGTGACGAAGCAAGTAGTCGATATCCTCCTTCTTCAACGCTGCAGAGACACAGAGACGAACACGGGAAGAAGTCAGTGGTGTGGCCGGATAACCAACGACAACGACAGCGATCTTTCTCTTGTAGAGCATACGTGAGAAAGCTGGCATCTTAGCTGGTGCGAAAAGCAATAATGGGATCACAGGAGAGTCATCGACACCATAGACGATGAAACCGAGTCTTTGAAGACCCAATCTTAAGTAACGAGAGTTGAATGCAATTCTATCAAGCCTTTCGCGACCCTCACCGGGGTTGACGTCGCCCATGATGATTCTCATAGATGTCAGGATCTGCGACAGCACTGGAGCTGGGATTGGCTCCGCATAGTTTTCAGCATTGATATCCAACCTTAAGCGGTCAATCAACTGCTGTGAACCGGAGACGTAACCACCAGCGGCTCCAAAGGATTTGGTCAATGTACCCATGAGGATGTCAACCTCTTTTGGATCGATACCGAAATAATCACAGACACCACGACCATTAGGACCAATGGCACCAATAGAGTGTGCTTCATCAACAAACAGGTAGAATTTGTACTTCTTCTTCAATTCAAGCAATTTTGGTAAATTTGCCATTGTACCTTCCATAGAGTACAATCCCTCGACAGCAACAACAATCTTCTTCCATGGCCTGTGTGATCTTGGCTGTCCTTGGGAAATTTGTTCTCTCAAGAGCTTTTCTAGGGCATCCATGTTGTTATGTGGGAAAGTCTTCACGGAACAACCAGAGAGTCTGACACCTGTTCTGATAGATGTATGATTCAACTCATCCGAGATCATCAAGGATTTCTTATCTAGCAGAGAGGAGAACAATGAGGCATTAGTAGCATAACCCATAGAGAACAGGATGGAATCATCAACACCGATGAATTTGGCAATAGTCTGTTCGGTCTCCTTGTGCAAGTTTAAAGTACCGATGGTGTTTCTTGGACCACCTGTGCCGATACCAAACTTATCCACAGTCTCAATGGAAGAATCTGTGCAGGCACCTTCACTCTGGGCAAACCCCAAGTAGTTATAAGAACTGAGGTTAAGACAAGTAGAAGTGGTACCCGGGTAAGTGAAGTAACGATTGTAGTCATGAGAGTCTCTGTCGATACAGGTAATCAATCTACCTGGAACACCGCACGTTGGTCTTGCGAAACAATCGTCAATTTTTTGTTTCATACGACGGATGTAGAAAGACTCAAACTTGTTGTACCAGGGAGCCATGCCATCCTTCTCCAGGATATCAGCATATTTCACGGGCTTGAATCTTATGCCAACAAAGTCCTTGATGTGGCCCACAATAATGAGGATCAAGTAGTTGAAATAGGTGATCATGTACACATAGTAGGGAGGCTCATCCTCGATGGGGTCTGGCAATGGTACACCTTCACGCGAGACACAAGTGTAACGGTAATCCTGCGACGTCAGCGAGCCAAATTCGTTCTCCTTCTTGTCCTCGACTGCAATGCCGCTCAGGTCAATCTGAGGCAGAACCCGCGACATTTCTTTCTGCTCTGTGTTGTTTGTACGGAGAGCCTTCTTCACGCTTCGGACTGTTTACTGTTGATGAGAAAAACGGGCAGTTGGACACGCCTAATTTTTTCGTGGCTGTTCTAAAGTATCCAGAAAACAGAGATGGCCTTGTCCCGCGCGGCTTTGGGTCCACTGAGTATATAAAGAATATGGAAATGGTGGTGGTGGTACCCTGGGAACTGGTTCTATGTGCCTATCCAATTGGAAGAACAACAAAACTTCATCACTTTGAGCCGCCCTGCTTTCACTGCGCTTTCTTACCCCTATTTCCTGCCCACAGGCAGTCCCGAGCAGAAATTCGCGAAAGGTAAACAAGAGCCGCGTGCGCTATCACGCCGCTAAGGTTGGAACCTCGATGCTGGAAAAGAAGCTCTGGAACGGTGATCAATCAGAGTCCACGATGGTCTCCGTTGCGCCTGTTTTAACAACGGCGTTGGCTACTGCGATTGTTGCAACTTCACAGGGCCCTTACAGCGCGCTATGGTCTGCCACTGGGTTTGCTCTCTATGGGTACGTGTCGACTGACTATCTCATCCCAAGATTGGCACCACATTTCACTGCTAAGGGTCTTTTTGGTAAAGATTTGTCTAAGAAGGATAAGCCAGTGATCCCAGAAACCATCGGTGCCGTCACCAGTACTGCTTATCTCTTTGTGATGTTTTTCTTCATCCCATTCTTGTTCTACAAATACCTCGTTGTTGCAACGGCTGGTGGTGGTGAACGTGGGGCTGGTATAATCACAGATCCGGAAGATGTCCTATTCCCACACGATAAGCTTGCAGGGTTCTTGAGTGCCATCTTGTGTCTCCAGAGCACCCTACTTCTAGGGTTGGCGGATGATTTCTTTGACCTAAGATGGAGGCATAAATTCTTCCTTCCAGCTATAGCGGCTATCCCATTATTGGTGGTCTACTATGTGGATTTTGGTGTTACACATGTCCTTATACCCTCATGGTGTCAACACTACTTCCATGGTCAAACAACTATTGAATTAGGCTGGTTATACTATGCATATATGGCTTCGGTAGCAATCTTTTGTCCAAACTCTATCAATATTTTCGCTGGTGTTAACGGCTTAGAAACTGGTCAAAGCGTTGTCTTAACGTTACTTCTATTACTGAATGATGCCTGCTATTTCCTCTTTGGCTCCAGGACCACTATGGAATCACATATCTTTTCATCGTCGTTACTCATTCCATTCCTTGGTGTCTCACTCCCATTGTTGAAATACAACTGGTACCCAGCTAAGGTATTCGTCGGTGACACCTATTGCTACTTCGCAGGTATGGTCTTTGCTGTTGTGGGAATCCAGGGCCATTTCTCAAAGACTCTATTGCTGTTCTTCATCCCACAGATCCTCAACTTTATGTATTCTACACCACAGTTGTTCAACTTGGTTCCATGTCCAAGGCATAGATTGCCTCGTTTCAACGTGGAGGATGGATTGATGTATCCATCACGTGCCAGATTTGAGAAACCTCTGAAGAAACATGCCGAGCAAGTGATGTATATGTTGAGCAAGTTGAAGCTATTAGAGATTGTGGAATCCGAAACCGAAAAGAGAATTGTGGAATCTTCTAACTTTACATTGATCAATTTGACACTTGTGTGGTTTGGTCCAATGAGAGAGGATAAACTATGCACAACTTTATTGGTGATGCAGTTCGCTATCGGAATCATTGCACTCTTAGGCAGACATACTATTGGACCATGGCTCTTCGGCTATGATAACTTGTTCTTCTTCAATTGAGGATAAGAACTACAAAAAACCAACAAAAACAAATGGGGGTATTAAAGAATATAGATTCTAATGCAAAGGTTATTTTTAATGTTGAAAGTTCACTCGTATTGCTTCCAGAATGCTTGTCTTTGTTCCCACAACTCATCAGTCCAGCTCTTGACTTCATCTGTTTTGATGCTTGATCTAGCGCCCCAGAATTGGTCTAATCTCTTTTCACCTTCGAATTGCTTCTCATATTCGAAACTCTGTAACAACATTTCGAATTTATCAATGTCCTTGACGTATCTTGCTTCTGGGGTCCTGATCTCTTCATAGTCCAACCAGTATTGTAAGATTTCTTCACCGACTCCAGTATCATACTTCTTGATCAGATCAGACAAGAATTCAATGGTGGCTAACTCTCTTCTATGCTTTTCCAGCTTGTCCACTTCATCAAAAGGAGTAATATCACCAACGACACTCTCAGCAATATCATGGATAGCTGCGATTTTGACACATTTATTGGTGTCAATGGATTTATCAGTGATCAGCATAGAGGCGATACTCATTCTGTACATATGGTCTGAGATACTTTCACACTGTTCGATGTCATGGTCAACCCATCCTGTCCGTCTCTGTTTCTTCAAAAGGGACACAATTTGGAGGAAGACAAGGACATAGTTAAATCTTGGTTTGGATGCAGCCGTAGCAACAAGAGCCTTAATATCTTCTGGTAAAGCGGATTCCACTGTCCACTGTTGTTTTGTTGACATTCTGAATCGTATAGGGAATGAGGTGGGTCTATGAAGAAGCTGTGATACCGAACGGAACATCCACTGTTGGCTTGCACAAGAAGGTTTATTTTTTAATGAGCTCGATCAAATCAAAACAAACAAGAATTATGCCCATCGATCAGAGAGCGTTGAAAGCTTTGAACTGTTTTCTTTTGCCCTGATGAGGTAATTATCGCGGAAGTCATATATTACATTATCCCTCAGGCATTAGTGACATAAGCATTATATAACCATTTATCTCCTTCCGGTGGCTGTCCAACCTTGTTAACTCCGTTAGGTTGTGATCTGATGGCCCAACCCAACAACAAGGAGAGTTTGGGAGCCATAAAATAGGGTGATGTTTCGTAGTCGTTTAGATCATGGGGTGGTGTCTACATTCCTGTGGTTAATTGCATCGATCGCAGTACACACACTCGATGGGCTCGACGGGTGTGGCCCACTGACCCATTGACCCTCGGTGAATTGTTCATTGTTGGGCATTCTTTTTTTGTCACAAAAAGCTGTTTTAGAGTTGGGCATAACAATGGCGCACACTCCCAGTGTTATATTCTGAAACACACTCGTACCTTTTTAGTCCAGAACATCCTATCGAACCAACCTAGTTCTAGCACCTTCCACTACTACGCCCGAGCACAACCAATTTCCTGTCACGCCACAGCCTTTCCTCCTTCCCAGCGTCTTTTCTTTTTCAATTTTCAGCTTAATTTTTTTGTTGGGCCTGTGCCTGTAGGGGTATAAAGTCCTTTTCGTGGCCTGCTTTTACACTGATCATTATATCACCCACAGAGGATTCCACTACGGACAACCAAAGATGGATAAACTAGAGACTGTGGATGTCCTTCAGGCCAATGTCATTGCCGCTGGTACGAACAAGAAGACGAGACGTATCGTGAATGGGTTTGGTGGACTGATGGGTTCCAAGGAGATCACAGGTACCCATTTCGATGAACAAAGTGGTGTTGCTGATATCTTGGAGAAGGACCGTTTGGAGACTGAAAAATGGGCTAAGAAGAAACACATCTCTGAGCAGCCATGGACTTTACAGAACTGGCATCAACACATCAACTGGTTGAACCTAATTCTTGTTATCGCCATTCCAGCTTTTGGTTTATATTTGGCCTCTGGTACGCCGTTGAAGCCTCAGACCGCCGCTATGGCGATCTTCCTCTATTGCTGTTCCGGTTGGTCCATCACCGGTGGGTACCACAGACTGTGGGCTCACAAGGCCTATAACGCCCGTTGGCCATTGAGAATCTTCTTCGCTTTGTTCGGTGCTGCCGCTGTCGAAGGTTCCATCAAATGGTGGGGACATTCTCACAGAATTCACCACAGATACACAGATACAAACAGAGATCCATACGATGCTAGAAAGGGGTTCTGGTATTCCCATTTGGGTTGGATGCTTGTTAAACCAAACCCAAAGTACAAAGCCCGTGCTGATATCTCTGATTTGATCGATGACTGGGTTGTTAGAGTGCAGCACAGACACTACTTGGCCATCATGGTGGTCACGTCCTATGTGCTTCCAACTGTGGCCTGTGGCTACTTGTTTAACGACTACAAGGGTGGTTTCGTCTATGCTGGTATCTTGAGAGCTTGTTTCATCCAACAGGCCACTTTCTGTGTCAACTCTTTAGCCCATTGGATTGGTGTGCAACCATTCGATGACAGAAGAACACCAAGAGACCATGTCTTGACTGCCTTGGTCACTTTCGGTGAGGGTTACCACAACTTCCATCACGAGTTCCCATCCGATTACAGAAATGCTATCAAGTGGTACCAATATGACCCAACCAAGGTTTTGATCTATTTGTGTTCCCAGGTCGGGTTGGCTTCTAACTTGAAGACTTTCTCCCAGAACGCTATCGAACAGGGCCTTGTTCAACAGGAACAGAAGAAGTTGGACCGCTTGAGATCCAAGTTGAACTGGGGTACTCCATTGTCCTCCTTGCCAGTCTGGGATAAGTCTGAAATCGTTGAGAAGTGTAAGACTGAGGACGGTTTAGTGATCATCAACGGTATCGTCCACGACGTTTCCGGCTATATCTCTGAGCACCCAGGTGGTGAGCCATTGTTGAGAGCTTCGTTGGGTAAAGATGCCACAAAGGCTTTCAACGGTGGTGTCTACTTGCACTCCAACGCTGCCCACAACTTGTTGGCCACTATGCGTGTTGCCGTGATAAGAGACTCGTTCGCTGCCAAGAGAGCTGAGAACGAGTTGAAGAAGGCTTAAACAATATATTATTGATATGAATGCTATGAAATGTTTTTTGACTGTATTTGTAGTTATTGTTGGATTCATTTAATCACTGAATGTTCACACATAGAGATCGAAGTCTTTCTGTTGTGTCCATGTGGCTGGGAGCGATCGATTTCTGGTTATCTAAGTGTGGGCCCCTGTGTAGAGGCGCCTTGGAGCAGCAAGGTGAAAAAGGAAGCAGCAAACCAAAACCCAACAACCAACAACCAGCAACCACTACGATCAGCCAAAGCACAGTCCCAATGGTCAGACGAACACAGTCTACAGCGTCGCTGGCGGGTCTCACCGCTGAAGAGAAGAGACTCCAGGATGACCACAACCGTACCGCGTACTGGAGACGCTGGGGGCCTTATCTCAGTGAACGTCAATGGGGTGTAGTCAGAGAGGACTATTCGTACGATGGAAATGCCTGGGAGAGCTTCACATTCGAGGAATCCCGTTCCAGAACGTATCGATGGGGTGAAGACGGGTTGGCCGGTGTCAGTGATAACCATCAGCTCTTGTGCTTCTCCTTGGCGCTATGGAATGAACAGGACACAATCCTCAAGGAGAAGGCATATGGACTCACTGGGCCACAAGGCAACCATGGTGAAGATGTTAAGGAGGTTTATTTCTACGTGGACAACACTCCCACTCACAGTTACATGAAATATGTCTATAAATATCCTCACTCAAAGTTCCCCTATGACGACTTGAAGGATACAAACGCTCAAAGATCAAGAACCGAAAGAGAGTACGAACTACCGGACACAGGTGTGTTTGAAGAGAATGACTACTTTGACATTGTCTTTGAGATGGCCAAGGAGGATGACGAGGAGCTCTGCTTCAGAGTCACCGCCTACAACAGATCTGATAAGCCAGCACCTTTGCACTTGTTGCCACAGGTGTTTTACAGAAACACTTGGTCTTGGGGTCATGATGACTACAAGCCAGAATTGATCCAAGGTGAGTCCAATGTGATCCATGTGAACCATAGAAAATTTGGTGAACGTTCGGTTGTGTTTGCCCCTTCGCCTGGTCTCTCAGAATCCTATCCAGATGTTGAACCGCAGTTGCTCTTCACTGAAAATGAAACAAACAGAAAAAAGTTGTACAATCAAGAAAATACTGCTCCTTATGTTAAGGATGCCTTCCATGATTACATCGTGAATGAAGATGATGACGTTGTGAACCCGGAATTGAAAGGAACAAAGGCAGCTGCATGGTTTGTCTTTGATGAAGAGGGCGGTGTTCCACCAGGTGATTATGTCACTGTCCGCTACAAATTCACTAAGAACACTGAGATTACTGATATTGATGAGCAATCTTTCGATCAGTTGTTTAGTCGTCGTGAGCAAGAGGCTGACCATTTCTATTGGAGAATCACTCCTTTCCCAATCTCTGAAGAGCTCAGACAGATTCAACGTCAAGCATTCGCAGGCCTTTTATGGACGAAGCAATTCTATCACTTCATCCAAGAAGACTGGTTTAAAGGTGACCCCGTTGAACCTAGACCTCCACAAAATAGAGCCAATGGGAGAAACAAAGAGTGGAAACATATGTACATTGATGATATCCTCTCCCTACCAGATAAATTTGAGTATAACTTCTTTGCATCATGGGACACTGCATTCCACTGTATCCCCATTGCCTTGATTGATCCAGACTTCGCTAAGAAGCAATTGGACCTCTTGACTCGTGAGTGGTACATGCATCCAAATGGCCAGATACCTGCTTATGAGTGGAACTTCGGTGATGTTAACCCTCCAGTCCATGCATGGGCGACTTTCAGAGTGTACAAACTGGAGAGAAAGATGTACGGACGTACTGATGATGAGTTCTTGGAACGTGTCTTCCAGAAGTTGTTGCTCAACTTCACGTGGTGGGTCAACAGAAAAGATACAGATGGTAACAATGTGTTCGAAGGTGGCTTCTTGGGTCTGGATAACATTGGTATCTTTAACAGATCTGAACCATTACCTACTGGTGGTCGCTTGGAGCAAGCTGATTCTACCGGTTGGATGGCCTTCTTCAGCTTGCAGATGTTAAACATTGCCTTGGAATTGGCAAAGAAAAGACCAGTATATGAAGACATTGCCTCTAAATTCTTTGAACATTTCTTGTTAATTGCAGATGCAATGACTTTCAAAGGTGTCCCACACGATGGTTCCAGTTCAACTCCAACTGAGGAATCCCTTTGGAATGAAGATGATCAATTCTACTACGATGCCATTGCTTGGGATGGTGGTACGAGTCAACAATTACCAATCAGATCTCTTGTCGGTTTGATTCCATTGTATGCCTCCTTGACATTGGAACCGCAACTCTTGGAGAGATTCCCAAGCTTCAAAAAGCGTCTAAATTGGTTCATTGAGAAGAAGAGCAGTGTTGCAAACAGAAACATTGCTTCAATGACCAATAAGGGTGTTGGCGAAAGACTACTTTTGGCGTTGGTGGATGAAGATAGACTGAAGGCCATCTTGAAGCGTATGTTGGATGAAAGTGAGTTCTTGTCCGATTATGGTATTAGATCTTTGTCCAAGTTTCATGAGAAGAACCCATATTCCTGGTTTGTCAATTGCCAGGACTACATCATTTCCTACGTTCCAGGCGAATCCGATTCTGGGTTGTTTGGTGGTAATTCCAACTGGAGAGGTCCAATTTGGTTCCCAACTAATTTCCTCATTGTCGAATCACTCCAGAGATTCTTCCTCTATTATGGTCCAAACTTGAAAGTTGAATGTCCTACGGGTTCAGGAAACATGATGAATTTGGCACAAGTTGCAGAATTCATCCAACATCGTTTGATATCCATCTTTACATTGGATGATGCTACTGGAGAACGTCCTTGTCATGGTGATGACGTTAAGGCTAGTGTCGATGAGAACTTTCAAGACTTCATTCCATTCTTTGAATACTTTGATGGTGATACCGGTAGGGGTCTCGGTGCATCCCATCAGTGTGGATGGACAGGTCTCGTTGCCAAATTGATCCAGGATACCGGATTAACTATGAAGTCACAGTCTGCCAGAACTCCAGTCTCTGAGATGAACAGTGCTAGCACTGAAGAACCTCAATCGTACTTTCCACGTTATTCCAATTCGCCATTCCCGTGTCGCCTGGAGAGACGTCGTTCCGTGAAGTCTCTTGCGATGTTGACTGCTGATTTGCTGGAGTTGGATGAAGAAGAGAGTAATGCCTATACAATCAATCTTAAGTCCAAAGCGTCGAGCGCTGCCTTGTCAAGAATTTCAACAATCACTGCGGATAGTGAAGACGATGAGATAGAGAAACAGTTATTGCAACAAATCCGCAATGCGATGTTCAACTTCACTTTAACTAGTGGTAATGACGAAGAGGACGAAGACTTATTCTCCAGTGATGAGTTTGAAGCGCACACTTGATTTTTTGTTAAGGGGTTTCCTTTTTTTAGATTTCGAAGATAAAAATAACTACCATCACTGTAGAAAGGTTCAATACACATAAAAACATAACTATGCTCACCAAAACTTACTAGCGATGACCAGGAGGATCAAAAGAATCAGAACTGCGATTATTGCATACGATATTATCTTGTTTGCTGCCGCTCTTCTTGCCATTGACTTGAGCGTTTGAACACTTCTATCAACATACCCATCAGCTTCAAAAAGAGTCTGTCTAGAGTTCTGCAGTTGTTCTCTTTGTCCTCTCAAGTCCAACATGATATTTGAACCGATCTGTTCAGTCTCTGCAGCAATTCTGGAACTCTCTCTTAAACGTTCAGAAGTCCTCTCCAACGCGGCATTTGACTGTAATAATTGAGACCGTTGTGAATCCTTTGTGTAGTTATCAGAACCTAAGAGTTGTCTTCTATCTTCGTCATCTTGTAACTTCTTCAATTCTTTTTTCACTTTGTCCACGTCTGAGCGATACGATCTAATTTTGGCGTTAAAAGCGGATCTTGCACCAGATTGGATGTTTTGTACTTCAATGGCCAACTGATCCAGCTATATAGAGTCTTAGTATCTGAGTAATAGGGAAATGATCAACGATCAATCATCAATGGCACATACAATCTCAATGCACTCATCCGTGGCCTTCTCAACTGCCTTCATAGCCTCACGACGTGGTTCTTCAAATCCGTTAGTATCTCGGTGACCCAGGGGCTTATCGGGGGGGGGGGACAACTCACCACCATCGAGGTCTCTAATCTGAGTCAATTTCTGTTGGGCCTCGTTATAAGTGACCTGATAGTCCGCTTCATAAGTCTTGAATAGCTCTGATGTAGCTCCATCCAGCAATCCTTGTGATGACATCTCTTTGATGGGGCTTTGGCTGTTTGTAGCTCTTTTAACTATGCGGTGCACACACTGAACAAAAAGCTGCCAAAAAGAGAGGTAGCAGTTCCGAGGCCTTCAGCCTCGGAATTCCCCAGCCACCGGAATACGAATTTTTCCAGTTTCCGTTGTGTCTCTTTCTAAATCTCTTTTAAAACGTCCTTCCTTTTTTCTTTCTTTCTCTCTATTTGACTGGAATTGGTAGTGGTTATATTTATAATGTTGAGAACTCTAGTGAACTCATTGAGACCTGTTAGATCGCTCATACCGTGCAACCCTGTCCCAAGACAGGCGTTTCCATCTGCCAATCAAAGGCTCTTGATTAGAAACTTCCACGTCTCATCTCCACTACTCCATGGTCATATCCATAAGCCAAAGCCTGGCGAAGAGCTGCACATCACTTTCATCACCAAGGAGGGTGAGCAACTAAGCTATGAAGTTTCCGAGGGCGACACGATCTTAGATATTGCCCAGCATTATAACTTGGATATGGAAGGTGCTTGTGGTGGTTCATGTGCATGTTCCACTTGTCACGTTATCGTGGATCCAGAGTTCTACGATGAGATACCAGAACCGGATGACGATGAGAACGACATGCTCGACTTGGCCTTCGGCCTTACAGAGACTTCTAGATTGGGTTGTTGTATTAAGATGACAAAAGAATTGGATGGTATTCGAGTCGCTTTGCCTGCTATGACCCGTAATGTGAGCTCCTCTGACTTCTCCTGAAACGTCAATTCATAGACTGAATTGTGCTGGATTATGAAGGAAGTTGTGCTTGGTGTTTTTTATGGAGTTAGAGGTGATTTAGGCTTGGGATCTCTGTATTATCGGATCCGATTGTGGTCCCTGTGTGGAAGATATAGACGTTAGACCTGAAGTTTGGTACATCCAAAGATTCTATGTACCCATGAGATGTGCATATATGCCCTTGTCTTGATATTTTTTAAACTATTCATGTCTTTTTGGGGATCAACATTGAGTCATGGGAGTCATAATAGTCATCAGTCATCAGTCATCAGTCATCAGATCATCTATTATTCGTTGTTTTTCTTTCGTTTTTTCTGCATTTGTCACCTCATATTGCCTACTGGAGCTTCTCTCTTGTATATATATCCTAAGCAGGATGTCCATAGGAGGCTTTACATTGTATTAAGGTGTAGAGCTAATAATTATTTGGTAGGGGGCGCATTCTCCTAGTTGTTGTCATGGTAACTACCAACATCACGGGTGTTATGTAAACAAAAACAAACGGTAAAACCAACTCGAAACAACGAAGAAAAAAAGGAAAGGCAATTCTTGTAAGTTCTGATTGTTTGTTTCAGGTGTTTTAAGTGTGATTTCTGGACTGCTGCTATTTGATTTTATTCATAATGTCCAACTCAAAGCTTCCCGTCCCTCAATCACGGCTTATTCACGATTCACCTCCAGTTAAGAACAGAAAGGCATTGAACGAGCTCACAGAGATGATTAACTACTCGCCCAAGTATTCTGCGAAGACATCATCTATTCCATCCAGTATTCCACTGCCCAAGTTGGATATCAAGAAGACAAGAAAGCCACAGAAGACTAGCATCCAACAATCTGCGCAACCGACACAATCTATTCAGATCTCTGCGCAGGTGAAAGAAAGAATGAGAAGTCTATCAGAAGCACATTCAGGTCTACGACTGAGAGATACCAGGCCACGCATAGGTCGATTCTCCACATCTTCTTTACAAGATCCAAGTGTTTTCGCTAAGAACGATACTGTCATGGAAGACAGAATCTTGAAATTAATCGAAGTTGAGAAGGATAAGCTCCATGAGTTCGATAAGAAGATAAATCAAGCCAAGAGACAGAATGAGAACTTTGAAAAGATGAAGATCTCATTAATGAGAGAAGTGAGTCATTTCAAGACCCAGATCAGTGACACAGAGGTTGGCATCATCAACATGGAAAATAAGATCGAATCAGCCACTGAAAAAGTGCGGAGGGAGAAGATACATGATGAGCAGATGTTTACACTCAAGCTCAAAGAAGTTCAAAACCAAATGGTTAGAGAACTAGACGATTTCAAGGTAATGATGGAGCAAGAATTGGCCAATGCCAGGAACTATAAGGATGATGAATCTCAACAGGAGATTGTCAAGTTGGAGACAGAGTTGGAAGAGCTCCATAAGCAGGTAGATGCTCTCAGGAAGGTACACGAGGACAAGCTTTCTAGAGAGCGTGCACTAATGGAGGAAAAGATGGAGAAGGTGATACAGAATGAAGAGATGAAAGGTGGTGAACTGATGAAAGAATATGAGGCAAAATTGGAGAAACTTGCGAAGTTGAATTATGAGTTGGATGAGGTCCAAAGGGAGAATGAAAGTATCATATGTGAAATCAAGAAGCTGGATTCTGAGATCTCGGAACAGAAGCGTATTGGGGATGCAATATCAGGATCTGCTGAGATTTTGACTACACAAATCTCAAAGTTGAAGTTAGAGCAATCGGAGCTGGATAAACACCTCACTGAAGTTACTGCTGAAGCTCATGAGATCGATAATCTATATGAAGACTCATCGAACAGGTTGAAAAAAGAACGCCATTTCAGAAGAAGAATTGAAAACTCCATTGAGGATCTACTAGGTAAACATAGAGTCTACCTCTCTATTCCTGATGACTCTCATATCGAACAGAATGATGCTGATCCATCATATGAGCTTTTAAATTGGAATGGGTTGTTATATCAATTCAACAAGATTTTTAAGACATCTGATGAGTTCAAATTCGAGGAGATCTGTTCCGTGGCGGAGAATATCTTCAATGGATGTAACGTGTCCTTCATACTTTCTGGAGATGACTCCACATTAACATCTTCTATGTTGGAACAATGCTATAAGCTCCTACATGATCGTGAATCTAGATATCTAACAAAAGGCTGGGAGTTTGACTATTCAATGCAAGGTGTTAGCATCACTCCAAAAGGTGTGTTTGACATATATACCTCCCAGCCATGTGGTATCAAAGTTGAGAACCGTTCAATCACTTCTACAAGTTCATCAAGGCCGTTTGAAACTTCTTTCGAACTCACCAGCGAGCAAAATTCGTCGACATTGATAAAAGTAACACTCGATGCCCAATCCGCAACGAGATCGTTTACATCACATGTTTATTTCCTTGATTTGAGTCACATTCAGTCACTCCCACTGATTCAGCAGGCCATTTCAAAAATTCAATTGAACAAATATGGCTCAACAGAGTTTGATAATCCAATGTATCAGCTTATCCATCAACTCTATGCAAACACAAAGATCGTCACCCTATTGAATATGGATGAATTAAATGGTCAATGGTTAGAATTGGGTAAACTGATATGCAGTGTGGATGTTGTCCCCGTCAAGAGAGTGTATAGGTAATGGATTTCTACGATTTTAAAGAACTGAATTTGCGTTTCATTACGTAGATCATGGGTATGTGTCAGCTATGGAGCATTCACTGAGTCATTAGGATGTCTCTGATCAACAGATCCAACTCATTTCTGTCTCCCTTATTACCCTGATCGTCTTGATCACTCTTTTGTACCACCGGTGATGAAATCTTGGATGTCTGCTGTGGTAATATATCGTCAATAGCACATTTAGGTTCCACATAACAATCATCTTGTAATGAGACTGAGTGTAATCTATACAGCGGTCCACTTGGTTCCATTAGAAATGAATTTATGTCAAAAGTATCAACCATATCTTCATTTGTCAATGTGATTTTTGACTTCTTGATGGAGACGTCTTCTTCTGAGTCATTGTTGTTGTATTTCCTCTTCCTATAACGAACCGTGTCGATTGCAGCCTCCAATATTCCCTTGAGGTATACCTCTAATCCATGATAGAGCATCTCAGCAGCGGCATTGCCCAAGGCTCCAATAACACCATGTTCTCTAGCGATACCCAACATTCGTAGCTTTAGATGGTCTTGTTCTGGGAGGGCATATGACTCAATACTTAATGGCGTATTTAGCGCATGTGAGATATCCTGTGTCCACTCAATAACGTTACCCAGCATTTTCTCCTTATCGGATGAAAATGGGATCTTTGGCAATAACGCTTGACGCGTCAGTGTCAATGATGAGTTGGCCATCTTTTGTTTACCAGAATCCCTGGTGATAGTCTTTATACGATAACGTTCTCTAATTGGTAAATTCATGATGTCTTTCTTTAGCTTTTCATACTGACTGGACTGCTTCATACCCTTTTTCACAGTTTTTTTGGAGCTAGCGCCGAAGGAATACTTGGATTGTTGTTCACCACCAGGCCCATCTCTCAAAGCGTTAACCATATTAGCCAACAATAGCTGGTTGTGCATCCTTATCAGCTTAGAATCTGTCAACATGGAGGAAAGCGTAGAGGTCAACTCATTCCTGGATAACTTCCCTATTAAGAACGCCGATATCGTTGCCTGGTACTTATCCCAATGTGTCCCCAACTTCTGCCTAAGCTCCATTGCCAGCGACTCCACCTCAATCCGCTTAGACGGCTGTTTAATTTGATTCTGTGCCACGATGGGCGTCTGTGTTGGTGTACGTGTAGATATCTCAGCCATTTCTTGCCTTCCTTTCCAGTCCCTCTCACAAAGCTTGTTCTTCGCTTGTAGTTCCTTCTCGGATTTTGTTTTGATATGAGCGAAGTTCGCGAATGTGTCGCGCACACCCGGACACACATAGTTAGAGTAAAGAGCTTCCTGTTAGACGAATAACTTTCGAATAAACTCAAAGTTATAATCATCTTATTTTGTACATGTTGAAGACATGCCACTGTATATCGATTTTCGAAGATAAAGGTGTTCAATTGGGTGATACAGTATTTTCCAAAGCAATGGATGCAGTTTGACTTTGATAATCCTAGGATAATTTATGTTCTCTGTTAACGGTAATTAATGAATAAATTACGAATTTCATAAGGAGACAATCATTGTGCCCTTGCCCTTGGGCATCTAGTATCTTCCGACGGTATTTAGATTTTTGCCGTGAATTGAAATGTCACTTAACGAACTCGCTGAACTAAAAAATAGAGTCAACAACAGGCTTATATGATAAATTTGATACTTTCAATCCGTAGATACTACTAGGACTGTAGACATAGTGTTCATCTTGTTTCTAGCGCTCCATTCCCAATATTGCAGAAATAAATTCAGGAGAGATAATTATTCGAACCGGATGTCGAATAAGCTCGACCCTTATTCGATTACATCCCCACATAGTTGTAAGTACTAAGTTCAAAGTTGGCACTGGGCAGTAGAGTTAGCTTGGCAGACTGCAGTAACTACTAACCAGCAACCGACTTGCTATGAATAGTCTATGGATGAACTTTAAAATAAATTATATCTGTAACATGTGCTGTAAGGCTTAAAATCTGATAGGCGGTCGACTTTATAGTTCGATAGATCAAGACTCATTTGATCAAGAATATTTCAATCAAATACTACCAAAATACTCGAAACCAAGAGATCGATAAAATTTCCCTTAAAGAACATCAGACATCTATTGATCATTATACAAGAGAAGGGCCCAAAAACTTGGACAGTTAGCCCAACAACAAATATTACCTCGCTATACCTTATAGTCTATATGACCACTACTCGAGCACCGATGTATACTTACTTTCCGACTCCGACAATAACCCTCCAGGTCCATACAGCCAAAGGAGAGATTTGAGCACCAAACACATAGAGGGACTTGATCCAGTGAACAATATCATCGTCAGCTACTTGTGCATAAGCTTGCCATTGATTGAACAAGGGGAGTTTGTTGAAATCGAGATTCAAATGTTGTTCATTAATGTTTGGTTCCAATCATCTTCTGTGATAGGTGCTCATGATACCCGGATAGTGAAATATCGAGTTTTGAGAAATCTTTATACTCCATATGAAACAGTTCATTCCTACTTCTGGATCCCTGGAGCTATACTAATCGAGGCGAAAACCTTCCAGGTTCTCCCGATTCATACCTGGAACATGACGCTCTGATGTTCTGGTTAGAGAGAACATTTAAACCTTTTACAATAGAGTATATGACATTGATGTGCCCAATGGATGATCCACTCGTGGAAGACAACAAGTTGACCCGTTTTTTGTTACTCTCAATGAATCTCATAACATCATCCAATTGGCTGAAGAGTATGAGGTTATCAACGAATCTGCAGTGATCAAAGACGGCATAACAGAAAACCTTTTGCTTTCCCACACAAGGATACGGCCAAGATCAGTACAATTTCAGCTTGGCTTCTACTGCCATCTAGATCAATATTTACAGGTAGTGGGAGAAGAATATCTCTTAACTCTCTCAATCTTGTTTGGTCCACGGTCCACGGGACTGCGTGTATGATGAGATCATGAGATCGAACTAAATATATTTCTGTCAGCGGAAAATATTTCTACGATATCCACCAGTTTTGGAACAACAGTGGGGGGGGTTCTCCCGTAACGCCGCCTTATAACAATTTTTCGCACGTTATAGATTTTCGTTTGTTATAAAATTCGCGAAATTTCACAAAGAGCAAGCAGTCTCACGTCAGTCACTTCATCTCGCTTCACTGGTGTGTATTTCAGAGTCAATTGATCCAGACATGGCCTTTTTGGTCTCTTATTCGAGGCTCAGTGTCCTGTACGCACTTTTTCAGGCCTTTATAGCAACGTTTCACCTCGTTTTCACGTTTATAACAATCCTCGGGTTTATACTGTAACCGCCTCTCACCCCCGTTATGAAATAAATCCGCTCACGCAAAATATCGATCAGACCAATTGTTACAAAATTTCGCCTATAGTTAAGAAAACTTTTTCTTGCAATTTCGCGACGTTATAAATTTTATTCCCCAGTAGTTAAGGATTTACGGGAAATCTTCCAGGGATTTTTGGATCATGGCGAATAGTGTTCCCAAACCAGAGGTGTGTTTACTAGAATCTTCAAAATGACACTGAAGAATAAAGTTAGCCATATCAACCAAGTGTTTAAATTGCACTATAGGTAAGACTTGAAACCTATTCTGCATTGTGTTGTTTTGACTCGGATATGCTATTATTTCCAAAACCTATTAGTCTTGCATATGAAGCTTCATGCACTATATACCTGTCTCTTTGATTAATTTATCTATGGTCTCTTCATGATCATGACCTTCGAATTGCATTAGGCGTAACTCAGCGCTCCGTAATCTTTCTTCGTCCTCCTTGGCCTTCGTATCCATAAGATATATTTTCTCTTGTAGCTCAAAATTCTCCTGTCTATGCATTTCTCTTTCTTGTTCCAACTTATCCTCTAGATACTTGACTTTGCGCCTCAGTGTCACTTCAAACTTTGAAGTATTCTGCAGTGTCTGTTTTAAATCATTCAGCGTATAATCATCTTCTTGTAATTTGAACTCTTGATCTTTCAACTTTTGAGACAAGATTAGATTCTGTAATTCTAAAGACTCACACTTATTCTGAAGTTTCTTCACTACTGAAGAGCTATCGTTTTGTAATAGCTGCTTGTACTGCCTTTTTAACTCATTATGTCTCTTGACGTCTCTGAAGTAAGCGTCGTACAACTTCTGGGACTTGATCAATTCATTGGAGAGTTCCTGTTTCAAAGCTTGATACTTTATCTGTAAGCCATCGCCCTGCGATATTGATTGTATTAATGTGCCCAACTCCTTGTTATTCTGATCCAATTGAGCGATGATGGTGGCTTGATCCACACTATGCTTCCTCATGGATCTATTCACTTTATTGGATAGGATATTCTGATGCATGTTGGAATTAGCGTCCTTCAAATGAGACCGTGTTGCACTTGAAGTTAGAAGATCATCCAGCGGAGGTCTGTTGAAACCAACAGATCCTTTGGGAAACTTTCCAGGGTATTCCTGTGGTAGGGTGTAGTCGTCGATGGATCTATCCATGCTAAAAGCCCTTCTTCTCTGAGAGAATGGAGTGCGTGTGGATCTTGGGGGGTCATCTCTTACTGCGTCCTGTGATCTTGAATATTCTCTAGCGCCTGCAAGTCTTCTATGATGAAACGTATCTTCAGCATCATCCAAGTCATCACATTGTTGTTTCATCTGAGTATACTTGGACATGGGTGTCTGTCGGTTGAAGATGGACTTGAACGCCCATTGGGCCACCGGGGTATCGCTCATGGCCTTCTCACCCAATTTTTGCAAGTTATCAGTTCAAGTATACTAACCACCTGAACAGCCCCTTTCAGCTTCTCGAAAGTGCCTTAACGCTCTGTTTACACTTGGGATTCTTTTTGAGACACAAATGCGTGTGTCTATTCCGAGGGTGTCGGACCGCCTCAGCCTCCGCGCGAGACCTCGGGATTATAGCCTTATTGTCTGATTAATGGAGGTGGGAATTGTATGACTATTATGGCAGGAATGTGAGTCTGGAGCGTGTTCATGAACTGGACTATGATGTAGTAAGAAATGTATTTATGACCCCTGTTATTGCGCTGTGGAGAACGAAAAGACATCCATATCTCTGTCGCAGATCCCATATTTCTACCATTCACAGGGATTTTATTTACCATTTGCGCTTTTTGTACCTTCAGTGATTCCACTGTGCAGCATCTACACATTACAGCTAAAAGTTTTAATGACTATAGTAGCCACTGAATGTCCTATAACGCTATGATAAATATGTAGATATAGAACCATCCTGTCACAGCCTCACATTTCCCATTCTTTAAGATATCGTTCTTGGAAATTCGGGAATGTTCAGCCTCGAGGCACTACAAGATTCTGGAAGCCTGCAGAACGGAGCAATTCGAGAATAGGATATGTTAGCTTAACCTTTACAGTAGCTTTCACTTGAACATTTGAATAATACTCTAGCAGATGGAACATTGTTTGAGTATTTAATTACTGAGCGAACTTAGATAATTCAAGGCCCAAATCCGTCAAACCAAAACAAAAAACGCGCTTGCCGCGTCAGGTCGCAGCGTCGACAGGCACGCAAGCCGAAGGGGGAAAGGTTGGATCAGAGACCTATTTAAAAAGGTGGTGGGAATCCTTTCTGGTGGAAAATTGTTAGTCCTTCAGAGACCTTGTTGGAGACTGCTTTGACCCCTGGGGACCACTCATTCATTCGCTCTTTTAAACATTCCACCCAATGGGACTCACAGTCACTGCTAAGCAACAACCATACCACTTCGAGCTCTCTACCAGCGAGCTGCTGGCGCATTCGCAGGTGCTCCAGGAGTACAGGGAGGAGCTCTCGCACAGTCTATACACAAAGGCCACAATGTACAAACCAGACTTGGGACTGATCAAGCAACAACCAGAACTGAAACCTTCTCTTCGTGGTCCCATCTTGGAATTCCTTCTACATCTGTCCATCAAGACAAAAGTCACCACGGGAATTTATTACCAAGCTGTGAGAATCTTTGACCGCTATTCTTCCAAGAGAGTTGTTCTTAGAGAACAACTACAATTAGTGCTGGCCACTTGTCTGTGGTTGTCGGCGAAGACATATGGTGGGTGCAACCATATTATCAATAACACCACGGTGCCAACGGGCGGAAGATTCCATGGTCCAAACCCGAGAGCAAGAATCCCAAGGCTCAATGAGCTATGTCTCCTATGTAACGATGATCAGAAATACGACGAAGGTATGTTTATACAAATGGAGAGACACATATTGGATACCTTAAACTGGAACATCACTGAACCCCTGTTGTTTAATTGGATTCTCAACTTTTACGAGAACAACTTGATCCAGTTCGAGCAACACCAGTTGGATGATAAGATCTGTATCATCAACATCAAGAAGTTCCTCGCCGAGTCGTCCCTTTTCGAGCTCAAACTCATGGAATTACACCCTTCACAATTGGCTCAAGTCATTCTCAATATTATGTCAATGCACACTTCGCAGACTTTTCAATCCGAACTCGACTTCTTACAGCCGCTGAACAAGGAACATCTGCTTCACTATACCCAAATCCTGTGCGATACAGTCTTGCAACTCCCTGATTCAATAGTTCAATACTACAAAGGACATCAGGGCGTGTCACTCATGTACGACAAGATCGTCAAACATTGTATCAAAGTGGATACAGATTTCAATACCCCGATCAAAATGTTACCAACACCGCCTTCTTCAAGAAGAGGATCGCCGGTGGGGACTATAATGGATTAATGATAACGACCTTTATTATAACATCGCGTAGGGTATAGTATAGATCTAAATACCATGAGAAATGACAGATCTCACATCACTAGACACGTTGGTCTCTTGCAACGCATCCTCCAAAGATTCATTGATGATTTGCTCCCAATTTGAATTCAAAACACTCTGTAATTGTAACAAAGAGATGGTGAAAATAGCTATACATAGTCCAATCCACAAGCCGAAGAGCTTAAGTCCCAAACCAAAGGCTAGCCAGAACCCAATCGGAAGAGCAACAAGATAATACGATACCAGGGAACATAGTGCTGCAATTTTTTGACGCCCTTGGCCTCTCAAGATCCCACCAGTGACTGCGGTAAGACAATCATTGATCTGATACAGTGCACCCAATGGGATGATCTTACACGATAGTTCAATGACATCAGGATCAGAGGTGAATAGCCTAACAACATGATCTTTGAAAAGGGTTAAGATGAGAGCATTGATACACCCAACGATCAATGAAAGAATGATAGCTGCGTTTGAAGCGATAATGGTTGACTTCTTGGAAGCGGCACCGATGTAGTTGGCAACCCTCGTGGAAGCAGCTATACTTATAGCAAATGGCACTTGATACAAGAGGACACAGATCGTAGCAATAACACTCTGCGATGCCAATGAGATAGTGCCAAATCTTGCTGCACTTAGAGTCAAGATCTCAAATGCTAGCCATTCACTAAGGACACTAACGCATCCATTAATGGACAATGAAATCATCTTGGACCAGTGTATTAATAACTCCTTCGAAAATCCACACCAACATTGATAACCATCGACAAAGATGACATATAAGGTCAACAAGATGGCCATGACATAATTTGTACACACGATAGCTATTGGTGCACCAATGAACCCCAGCCCGAAACGGCCCCAGACCAGGTAATAGTTGAGAAAGGCATTGAATGGAGCAGCAAAAAGGATCACATACGTTGAGGCATGGAAGATGTTCTGTGCCTGGAGAAACCTCTTCAGCGTTTCAAAAAGTATGAATCCTGGAAGACCAATAGCCAATACACCAAGGTATTGAGAGGCAAGTGTGACTAATTCTAGGTCATCAACGATAAATAACAAGAATGGGTGAGATAAAAAAACCCAGATGAAACAAATCGGGATGTACAGCAACATTAGGAAGATCGTACACCTCATAAAATGTAGCCCGACAGCTCTATAATCGTGACGACCATAAGCTTGGGCACAAAGAGTGTCCAATGATGTGGAAGTGCCTTGGAATAAACAGTATCCTGTGATATTTGCAGTCATACCTGCGAGCGATACAGCAGCCAGTTCGGCTTTACCAATACGACCAACACTGAAGACAGATGCAACGTTAAGTGAGTACTGCAGCAAGAATGTGATCACCAGCGGGACTGAATAATTGCTCAAAGTCTGCAGCTCTAACTTTATCGAGGTTTCAATATCTGGGAGAACACCTGTACTCATGACATGTCTGATTGTGCTATGTGAGACCATCCTCTTCACCTGGGCAAGGGAATCCTTTCTAGGAGGGTAAGATGAGATGAGATCAGGGTCGGCATAAAGGGGGTCTCTCTGGGATTGTAGCAAAGGGGATTGTTCATGGATGATGTCAGATTCTTCATCCCGCTTGTCCAAAGGCCTGAAAAAGTCCAGGATGGAGCCACCAACGCTTAGGTGGGACACCATCGAGTCCCTTCTGCCAGTGTTGAACATGTGCTGTGAGACAGACTCGAACGGAGGGACATCTGTGTAGGGAGCTGGACCTGAGGCGATAAGTTCTGGCATGGATGAACTATAACAGCGTCCTGTAAAATAACAGTCAACAGCCAAATGCAGCGAGGAAAGTTCTGTTTCTTTATACGTCACTGATCATTTTGATCCCTCTAGTGCTGATAACGACAATTTTCGCCCCTTTCGGAAAAACTCAGAACGTAAACAAAGCAAAAATATCAAAAACCACAGCAACCATAACAAGAGACCTACAACAGAGAGAAAGAACAGAAGGGGCTTATATAACGACCTCGTGGATCTCAAAGCCACACTGAAGACACCGACGTTTCATAACATCAAACCCATCATCGTCCTTCCCTCCGCTGAACTGATTAGACCACTGATGCACATGGTCATCAAACTTACCCTCTCTAATCCGTCTATTGTACTCTTCTGCCCTAGTTTTCTTACGCATTTCCTTCATCTTTAGCTCGTATTTCCTATCACGCCTCTTCACTTTACCTTCTTCACGCCTCTTCCACTCCTCATCTAGCCCTTCTGGTCCTCCCCATTTCTTAAATGCAAACTCCTCAACTTGATACCGTAAGAACAACTGCATTCTGTTGAATTTACTATGCGGGTTCGGTTTGAACAATCTGTGAAGTAATGTTTGGTCCTCTAATTCAGGTTCTGTGAGGAAATAGTCTTCACGACACTCAGTCTTTGTAAGGAGGGAATATTTCTCAGGGTGGGCCTTTGCACACCTCTTACACACTCGACATTTGAAAATGTCCCATAGCTGTTGATCAATCTCAAACGTCCCACACTCAAAACACTTTATAGCATTCTCCATATCAGTAGGAGGGGGCAAGTCTCGTATAACTCTCTGTTCTTCTCTCCATTCGTCGAAGCTCTTACCAACATTGTCACCCCGCTGTTCTGTGTCATCGATGAACCCACCGCGCGTATCCTTCATAGTTGACAGATCATACTCAATATACTCAGAAGTCACGACAGAGGGCTTCAGCTTCTTGTTCTCGGGTAAGGATGGATTCTGATTACCAGATGCATTCCTGAAATTGTTCTGTTTCTCTTTCAACTTTGCAAGAGCCTTCTGCCTATTCTCTTCAATCTTCTTCCGTTGTTCATCGGTGAGCTTTATATTACTCAAGTTAGATTTATCGTTTGAGGATATCTGGAGCTTCACAACTCTGTTCACAGTTGACCCGGATACAATACCTCGCTGTTTAAGTCTTTCAAGTGCTTTTCTTCGATTCTCATCCTATGAGGGGCGTTAGGGGCAAAAATCTTCATATCATACGGTAAACGTAAACAAAAACTCACAATCTTAGCTTGCTGCTCTGGAGTGAGACCCATGTCTCTGTGTTTCACCCTCTCTGACTTAACTTCTCCTAAAATTCACTGCACTGCAAACTTCACGACGGCAAGCTATGAAATTTCTGCAAATTGGGATGCGGAATCTGTGAAAATTTCGGAATTATCAGACGTTGTGTCTCTAAAAACCCAGACCTCTCACGATCTGCAATGCATGAATAGAGATCTATCTACGACTTATGGTTATTCCTGGGTCACAGCAATAATGACTACAGAACTAATGACTAACAGAGTTAAAAGTATCACAGATACATGTAGCAACAGTTGAGAATATCCTGTGAATAGACAGGAAGGAGATGTCTTGGTCAGAACATCATCAACACGATGATCCTCTGTTCCAGAGCATGATGGAAGAACAGAAATAGGCGGCAGCAACAGTTGGGCTCAGATAATGAAACTTCAAGGCCAAAAGGACAGAAAAGCACCGAATTCCGCCAAGGCAATTAACAACAATCGTGTTCAAGTACAAGCCCTGGTGAGGAAGATGAGGAGTCTGGAGAGCAATGACACTGAAGTTCCCGCAATGGAGATTAGTGATCCTGACGAGGAGTCAGTTCAATTCCGCCGATAGCCGTCATCTCAACTGCTCATCAGTTGCTGCCCATTGTTCCCGCCGTACTTTGCAGTGAAGAAACTGTCTATTTGAGTTGTCAGAGGAAGAAAAATGCCAGATTATGTTATTAAGAGTTCAATAACCAAGTCTGCCCATCCACAAAAATAGATTGGAGTCTGGAGACTCCAAACGTCAACTTCCAAAATGACAAATCATTTATCAATTCTCATGGTTTCGTCAAAAGCCACTTCAAGAAAGCTGCTTCGACTGAAAGAAACCCCAAGAGACTCTAAAGTCCCAATCCTGGATGCAAACTCGTTGATAGGACAGTCAAAGCGAAGAATGTCAAGCTCCAAGAGACACTACTAGACTTTTTGTATTGAATCAGTTACCGTTGTCACTTTTTGGGCCCTCGAAGCCCCAAGTTTGTTCGGGATGTATAATAAATACTTACCAATCAAGAACCGTCATTCCCTATCAGCGAAGTTGAAAGAGCGTGAATTTGAGAATGAACAGAATGCGAGGAGCTTATTGAGTTCAAGTGAGTGTATTTAATTACATTTGAAATTGAATCTTTGGCAATCACCCCCTGATCGCGGCCATTGCATAAGTCTCAAGGTTTCATTTGTTGATTCGTCATGTCGTTTCAAAGGGTTGTTTCTCTCGTTTCGAAATTTGGTCTCGAGCGTAGTGGTACAAAGATCGCAAACTCAGTTATGACAGGATTGCAAGAGACAATGTGACATCCAAAGTCATTGAATTCACAAATCGCTGCTGAGGAAGCAGCTAATAACCTAAATATGATGACCAAATAGAAGACAGACAACGCCGGAATTGGACTACGTCTACACACTCCCTAGAACCTTTAGAATTTGGTACGACCTCTAGGATCTTTGGAATTTGGTATATTAAGAGATTGCACTACTAGTTAGAGTGCTTTGTACCTGAATTAAAATGTTTGAATCCGATCAATTCTAGTGTGCGAGGTTTACATGCTCTCTGAGATGGAAACGAGTCGAAAAGGTATGCAAAGGCGGAACTCTTTCATTTCTTCAAAATACCTTTCAACCTAATATCTGTAAAAACATAGTGAAAGAGGTAAAAGGCTAAAAGCAAACAAAGATGATTGTTAAGGAAATTGGTTTATCTTCCGGATCTGCTGTGGAGTTACACTTCAGCTGTGGAAGCTGTATGAAAGGCCATAGGGCATCTAAATGTTCCCATTACGAAGCATTCACTACCAACGTCAAGAAAACAGATCCTAGCAAGAACTTCTATCTACTTAAACCTCGTGGTAAGAAGCCCTCGAGGACCGTTGCTCTCTTGATGTTACAAGTGGCCCCAACGGAATACAAACTCTCTCCAGACTGGAAGAATTGCCCTATATGTCCAACGTCCCCAGATACTTATAGCTTCCAATACCGTAAGAGATGTTGTGTGGAGACAGGAGTCTTTGTTGTGGACCAATATATCCCTCTTCAAGTGTGCCATACTGAGTTGGACATGAGAGTTCTCCCTGGAGAGGATGCCATTCCATATTGTGGATCTGAAGAAGCTAGAAAAGCATACAGAACGTGGAACTACACCATTAATGGTGGTCAAAACTTGGAGGAGCTTCAGAAGTTGTACAGTATTGATACCGAGGCAAGCTTCGGTCAAGGCATCGCCCGAAGAGTTTTGAAGAAGTATAATTTTGGTGCATATAAGTTCACCAGTGGAATGACCAAGAAGACAACGACGGGCTTCTATAAGAAGATCCAGGGATCCAAAAATAATAGTTCTCCAAGAAAGCCTAAAGCTCAAAGCGATCAAAGAAGTGTACAATCCTCTATTACGATGGCACAACCAGTTACAAGAAAAGTACCTAACAGTCAAATTCCTGACAGAAGACGCAGAGTGACAGAAAGACAAGATTTCTTTATGAAACCTGAACATTCTCCAAAATATATCCACCTGCAGATCAACAGACTGTCTCTTTCAGATGTAGACACAAATAAAGACACAAGCCTTAATGTCATACAACCTCTAAAAAGAGTTCCTCCGGCTCGAACTAGAGCCCAGTACTTTGAGGTGAGTGAACCTATGTGGATGTCTGAGTCTAGCTCAGCTTCTGATGATAAGAAAGGTCTTTATGACAGCGACACTTTCAGTAGCGCAGGTAAGCAGAGCGAAGTCCAGCTCTATGAAGGAGATATCTACGATGGCGACACTTGTTGCGAAACGGATGGTGACGCTGAGAGTGCTAGTGGAGGTGATGATAATAATGGAAGTAAGGGTGATAGCGACAAAGAAGAAGGGCGTGGGCCCATCCTTGGATGTGTCGTCACTAGTGATAATGACGAGGAGAAGTATTATTATACTGACGACTTCTTTTTGTCAGATCTTCTGTATGACCATACTGAAGCACAGCAGCACAGACGTGCAACCCTCATAGACGATATTTTCGGTAATATGAGGCTTCAAGAGAAAATCTGCGAAGAAGAAAAAAGTTATGGACAGCGAATTGTTAACCAGCTGGATCGTGTGATGGATAAAATGTCTTTCAAAGTTCAGAAGAACCTCGATAACTTTCTTCCAAAGCCTCCCGGTGCATTTAGGCTAAACCAAAGCATTTCGAGGGCAGACGTTGATTCAATCCTCAGAAAATACTAATAGGTCGCTAATTTTTCGGAATCAGGCTGTCTATTTAAAACTCAAGGCAGTCATAATTAATGTCAAATCTCAGTTCATTGTATTGTTCGTACTGTGGTCCTTCTTCCTCCATATCTCCTGTTCAGGCCCGGTGAAAAATGTTCAATACCGATCGAAGCCATTTCCTTTAAGCGAGAGGAATTGAATGAATACAATTCAAAAATGACCTATAAAGTGGCATTCTTGGGTCCAGAAGGTACCTACACTCACCAGGTAAGTCAATATTTGTCGAAGACTCTTTGATCCCCCAGAATAAGTACTAATACATCACCAAGGCTGCCCTGCAACAATTCGAAGATGCGCAGCTACTCCCACAGAAGACCATAAAAGGTGTGTATCTTCGCCATAGGAATAATAACATACTAATATTTTTTTAAAGATTGTTTCTCCATTCTTTCCGAAGATCAGGCAGATTACTCAGTTGTGCCGTTTGAGAACTCCACCAACGGACAAGTTGCTCTAACCTATGACTTGCTACGTGATTGGCTGGTAACGAACCCGCATTCAGGGATTCGCGTTGCCTTCGAACAGTTCGTTGCCATTCATCACTGTGTTTTATCGCATGCGACAGATATCTCGAAGGTGTCGAAGATATATACACATCCACAGGCATGGGGGCAAGTAACTGACTGGCTCTTCAAGCATCCATATCTGGAGAAGATCGATAGCAGTTCCACATCTAAGGCTGCTGAGATTGCTAGTGAGATGGGACCAGAGTGTGCTGCTATCTCTAGTTCACATGCGTCAGAAGTTCATAATATTCCCATCCTGGAGAGAAACATTGAAAACATCAAGAACAATACCACCAGGTTCCTCATTTTGAGTAAGAACCATAAATCTGAACTGCCTGAGAAGTTCGTAACACTGTTGGCGTTCACAGTGGAGCATGAAGACCCAGGCGCACTGGCGCAGGCGCTGCAGATCCTCACTAACAAGAAGATTAACTTGACGAGCATCACGTCGAGACCTTCAATCACACAACTGTGGCATTATGTATTCTTCATCGAGTTCTGGATCGACCAGACGAAGGACAACTTGAATCAGGTTGTCCAGGAGTTCCAGGACAAGTGTCTGAGCTCCGTCTTGCTTGGTACTTTCCCTCGATCCAAAAGATATTATGGTGAAATGTCTACATAACCCGCATTATAAATCATTATATTCCCCCATAAACAAAAGCCCTGTAAGAACTCAACAACATGAACCATATTCACTTACCATACTTCTGGAACTGCCATTCCCTGTTGTCCAAAGGACACACGTTACGCGTCTTCAGCCATCTTGAGATACAATGCATATGGAAAGCGTGGTTACAAGACCCCCAGGCGGCAATACACTCGTTAGACGAGGTGCTCATCGAGTTGGGCTGACATTCGATACAAGGTTCCATCAAGTGATTTCTGCAAATGGCACACGTTTCTACAACGATGTCCCAGGACCAAAACGCCACGGCGGTCCATTTTCTTACCTCAAACTTCTTCTTTTTCTTCTCTTGTGGAGCTAGGAAGTGTTAGTATCGTGAAAACTTTGAAGATTATTCCTTAGAAAACTGGCAACAAAAGACATACCTGGAGAATCTACATCAATCTGCTCATCTGGAATCACAGCTGTGTCATGATCTTCACACATTTTCTACTTTCTTGTACTCGTTTGCCCGTTCTGTCTGTGCTTCCTTTATGTGTTGGTGATGGGTTGAAATCTGAGATTTTCGCGGGTTTTTTATACCAACAAGGTTGAAGAGGTTTATCCATAAAGCACGCTACAAGGGCTGAGACCTTTAGGAGAAACTGATCATTTGAAGTGTATCAAGTCATTAGTGGTCGTTGTACATGTTGTGCTGTATGTAGTTTTTTGGTTCTGTCTGGGGTGTTGGGCAGAGGATAGCGATGACCCATCGGCCAATCATTCAGCACTAGTCTCCTCATTCGTCTTCCGTGCAGATGGTTCCTCGCTATCTTCTTTAAGAGTTGGTGTCTTACCATCAACGAACACCTCCACGAGCTCCTTGATCTTCTCCTCTACTTCCGAACACACCTTCTCGATCTCTTTGATCTCACTCTTCTTTGTCTCCACTTGGTTCTCCAGTAGTAATATCAGCGACTCACGGGACTGATGCGGTCTATACTCGTTCAAGAGATGATGGATATTGATCAGAATGGTCCTTATATGCTCCACTTTTGCAGCAAATTCCTGTGGTGCCACGCTCATCACGCCCACAACTTCGAGAAAATTCAGCAGTAAAGATTTCAACAGACGCTTCAATTCTTCAATCTTGAAATGGGAATCTTCACCACTGGGTATATCCGTAGCCTGGTATAGTTGGGAGATACCCATGTCCTCCAATTTAGGAATTTTGTCGTTGAACTGTTCTTGTTAGTACTTGACCTCTTCTGCCATCAGATACAACATAGAGTGAAACTTACCTGCCACACATTACCAAAAGATCTATATGTCTCACCATCTGGTTGAGTTGGTGGTTTTAGGAATTCCAGATATTTCTCCTCTTCTCTCAAATCAATCCCATGCTGTTTGTGCTGTTTCACCTTATCGATGTTCTCATCTGTAAAGAACTGGTAGTAAGCAGGTGGAGGTGGGTACAAAGACGATATGAGACTCTCTTCAGCCATCATGGAACTTCGTGCGTTTAGGGAGTGGATGAAGCTCAAAACCTGCTGCCTACTACGACATTCTCCTCTAGTTCTCAGTACATTGAGAGTGCCCTTTCGCAATTTCGCTCCGTGCTCGTGCAATTCCGACTTTAATTGTCTCGGAATTTACCCTACTAGGATATAAAGATACGCTACATCAGTATCAGCTTGACAATGTAAAAATTTTGACATATCTCCACTTATCAGAGACTTTCAGTAGCGTCTGCATCCTCGGTGGTTTCCTCTGCGACTTCGACAATGGCTTTACGGCCAGGTGGATTCTCAACTAATTTAATCTCCAAGTCCCTAGGAACTGGGATCCTCTTCTTATACTTGAAAGGAACCCCCTTCTGCCTACCTTTGACATCGATGCGGATCACGTATCCTTCCTTCGTGGCCTCCAAGATAATATCCTCCTTGTACAAACCAGAGATTTCCCTGCCGGCACGGATACGAGTCAAGACTGCATTGGTGGTATTCTTAGCCATTTCAGTCAACGTAGTTCCATCATCGAACTGGTAATCCACTTTATTGATGAGACCCTTGGTTGCGGCCCTCACAATTGGGAATTTAACTTCAATAAACTTGTCAATCAACCCCAATGTGATTCTTAGATCTTTGTGGAAAGACGACTTCTTCGGGTAGATCTTCTGGCCAGCATAGTAGTTTGTGAGCCTCTTCATAGACTTCCATCCGATCATTACAGCAGGTGGTCCAAAAGCCAATGAGAGACTGATCGTCCACTTGAGAACAATTACGGCAGCTGGTAGATAGTCCGTCGTGGCAATCCACCCAGCATTTCCCAAGACTTTTGCAACTCTATGCTTATCCTGTGCAGTGATCTCATCATCATACTGACTACCCTCTTGTTCCACAGAGATTAATGAGTTGAGAAAGTTATCGACAATATCATCCTCGGATATATCAATAGGGTAATTCGATGTAGTGTCGGCGATGATACCTGTTGTATTTATCGGAATTAAGTAAGTGTTGTTTATAAATTGCGTAGTTGCAGTGACTGTGGTGCTCAGTGCTGAAGTACAGGAGTGAATTTCAGGCATTTTATTCTGGTGGTATCTTCTTTTGGGTGAAAAAGAAGATGTAATGGCAACTGTGAAGACTGAAGTGTCTTATAGCAGGATCCAAATTTTACCTCTCATGTGATAAGCGTCTCGTGCGCACTTAAAACTAGCTTTATTTCAGATCTCTGAAGTGCCGTGGCGAGGCTCATTTAGAAGTGATGAAGAGACTACAGTTGTCAGTCAGTATGAGGTCGTGCAGAGTAATTCTGTGCACTTTAAGTACTACCTAATGTGTTGATTATAGGCTCTGTCAGGGCTCAGCGGTCACTTGTCATGTTTAGAAAATTCAAATTAGAACTACCCATGCGGAATTCCGATATCACACTACCTTTCCCAGCTTACTGCGGACTTACGAAGTTAATATTGTGGGATTGTAACTACTAACTTGTTATTGAGCTAGCAGAAAATAGACCTGGATATTAAGAATTACCAGCCACCACTCAAGTAGCTTACGGCCTTGCATTGGCAAGAGGCATACCAACACTATGATGACTACGAAATTCAAATTTCGAATAACGTTTCAACTTTCAAACCTGAGCTATGAACAGACCTAACATGCTTGCTTCGGTTTTTGTGCTAATGCACCGTCGACAGGACTTTGAAACTATCAATTATCATTTGCGATTACAGAGCCAGTCGCTCCATGTGACAGTCTTGAAACTGGTGATACCCATCGTACCCAGCGTTTCTCAAACAGCTAAACTAAACTTCTCCCCAATCATAGCTCTCATATCTTTAACTTGGATATATCATACGTTAGGTTATCACATGAAATCACTGAGACCAGACTCTTCTTCCAAAGCTATGCCACGGCGAGCTCATCAAGTCCATGACTAAGTTGGAATAGATCATGGTAGGAGTTCACAAATACAATAAGCTATCTCTGAAAGCATCTCTACAAGAAATGATGAACCAAATCAAGTCCAGTTTCGAATTCAGTAACTAATGCCCTCAAAAAGCTGATCTGGAGCTTGGATTCTCTTATGAACTAAATTCGCTAAAATGAAGTATCGTCTTGGCAATGTCGCCCGCATCACATAATTGAATAAGGTGTGACATTGGATGATGATATTGAGGAAGTGGTCAACAACTCAAAGTATAATGAAAGAGTGAATATGAAGGCTGTCTATGGTGGTGTCATGATTGAGGTTGAGTGTGAAGGCGTTGATATTAAATGTGATAAGAAGAGTTACCAGGCCAAAAACTTCGCATAGAAACCGAAATCTGCAATTGACGTTAATTTAAGGAAAAACTTCAATACCCCGACAATGATTTCATTAGGATATACACGATGAAGACGGCGATAAGAAGCACATCTATTGAGACAATAAGCATATAGCGACATCTCTACCTGAGAAACGCAGTCAATCGAGGCCATCAGTCAATACCATGTGGGTTTCAGGATTTTGACGTTCTGTAGAGAGATACTATTAAGTGGTTAGAATATGTGCAGATGTCGTCCAAGTTGGACAAATATATTGGATATTGTTTCACATTTAGTTCTCCAAAGATTGTGCTTCTTCAATAAGGGAATCAATGCTGAAGTTTGGTGATCCAGAAGTGAAGTCCTTGAGCAACTGTAAACGGCGTTGTGACACTTCAGTATCAGCCATGGCACCGTAGAATCTTTGAACGTTCAACAACAACAGTTGAGCCTCTGGTAACTTCACAGCAGAGTCCTTCTCCACAGTACCGTTCATGAGAACGATGCCCTTATCTTCTTTGAGCTCAGTGTGGAAACTGACAGTGGTATGTGGTCTGGCATATTCCTTATGTGTCTTAAACTCCAAAAGAGTTGTAAACATACAGTGAACGGTGTTTGGGCCAACAAATGCCCATTGTACATAGTGGATCTCACTTCCATCTTCACCGCGAGGTAATGGAAGCACGAATGTTGGGTTCTCACGAGCATTTTTTGCCAGTTTGTTAAAGACCTCTGATGGCACCACAGAGATCAAAGTGTCGTCTTTGTTTTGGAAACGGGCCTTCCAAATAAAGCCGATCTCTTCTGGGCTCAACTTCTTGATCTTATCGAGTGCTATGAAAGATTCCATGGTCTTGTATGGCTTTTCTGGAATATTTGACGCTCTTGGATCTCTGAGCTTACCTTCATTCTTCATTCTCTCTTGTGCCTCCATGGCTGCTTTTCTTTCATATTCTTCAAGCTCTTTCAGAGGATTCACACGGTCAAACTCTTTACGCTTCTGCTCAATTGTGTCCCTCAACTTATTCTTCAACTCTTTAACGTCCTTTGCGCCAACTTCACGGGCTTTCTTCTCCAGCTTGTCCTTGTACTTCTCGAGAGGGTCTTTTGTGGCCTGCTGGTGGTGGATGTTTGTACACACAGCACTGCGTGCGAGTAATGGACGAGCGATGAGTGGTAGTCCTGTTCTAAGCATACTGTAGCCGTTGCTAGTCCAAAGTTTCTTCGTTAGCTCTCAGTCCGTTAGCGTTGGCTTTGGCTGCGGGTCATCGACACAGCCGAGGAATTTTTTCCCCTTCCCGATGAAGATCAAAAATACCACATCACTCGAAACGTAAACAAAACTTTCAAATACACAACTGTTGCGTCGGATCTCGCTGATCTGACTGATCTTTAACTGGTCTTCGAGAGATTTTGGTGATTTTACAGGGAGATCTGTTGGCACATTACGAATCTGCACCTCGAGGATCTCACGACTTGGAAGGCCAGCGCAAATATCGGATCAAGAGATGAACCACTCTAAGTTCCACGAGAAAGGCCAGGCACTGAGTGCTAGTCCACGGAGGGCGCTTAATATGAAACCTTTGCCACTACCAGAGGGTGTTGACCACTCAAACGATGATGGTTTTGTGCACGAGTTTGCTCGTAACGACGTGCGTGAGTTGATCCATTGCATAACGCAGGAACTCAAGTTGAAGGGTTCAAAGACGCAGTTGGTTCTGTTGGCGTTCCGACCAAAGATCTCTGACACGAAACTCTCGGAATTCCTTGCCCAGGTTATACCCAATGGGAGTGTGCCTGCTAACCTCAATGTGATTGAATACGTCGTGAAGAACACGGATGAATATACATTGGTGACGGCTCTTAAGTACCTGTGGGCCAGATTGCCCATGAACGCTATCATTGGATGGGAAGCTTATGAGACTTTCAAGAGAATCGAAGTGAGAGATAACTATCCCAAGAAGGCCTTCTTGGAGTATATGCCTCAGTGTCTTTCATCTCCATCTCATGCTTCTATCGTCTATGACTTCCTCGACCTCATAGTGGCTTTTGCATCGAACTCCAAAGACAACCAACTGAGTGGTCGTAAGATTGCAAAGATGTGTGGCATATGGGCTTTTGACGGCTCTCCTGATCGTTCCACCAGGCGGACGAACACCTTTGCTGATGGGTTACGAGACTGGCTACCTGCTGCAGATGCGATGTTTCATCTGTTGTTATCATTTCTGAGATCCATGTTGCCAGACGATCACAGCACAAAGTTACAGCTACCCAGAACTCTACAGGCACTATTGGCAAGTAACTCTTATCCACCGCCCCCGGATTTGACATACGCGTCGACCACTGTTGTGAGTGTTCCTCTTGTGACGATAAGATCTAATACGTTGTCCAATTCACCCGTGGAGATGTTGAACAAGATTCCAAAGGTGTTAAGGTTTGATAATCCAGATATTTTCCAGGCAAAGGAGGACTTTGCTCTGCTGAAGTCCCTCTGCAAGACTGATGACAATATATTGAACAAATTGTCCTCGGAATCCAGAAGAATTGTCCAAGCTCTCTGTCGGAGACCAATCGATACAACTTTGAAACCAAACTGGCCAGAGGTAAGAACTTCAGCTAATTCCAAACCAATCGAACAAGAGGTTCAAGTATCCCGCATGTCTATTGATGATTACTTTATCTGGACTTGGCTAGCAAGCATATCTTTCGAAGAAACAAACGTGAAAAAGAAGATCTTTGGTAGATCTCTTATCACGGAAGTTGTATTTGACGGATTCAAGAAGTGGATCATTGTGGAGGAAGTCAGAAACGTATCAGAGATTACGATTTCATCGCTACCAGAGAAGCCTAAGTTGAAGAAGACTTTCCAACCTCATTATAAGTCCATGCTTGATGATCTACCTGATGATGCTCCTCAGATGGAGAAGAAAGTTAAAAAGAAAGAGCAGCCAAAACCCCTGCCGAAGCCGCTCCCTAAGATTCAGATCCAGCCGAAGGACAAAGGTATGTCTATGTCGGGGCTCTTGAAGCCACTGAAGAGGGCTCATCAACAACATCAACCACAACCTATTACCATTTCAAGACCAAATGCTATGAGAAATATTTCTGAATATAAACCACCAGAAGAAGTTGAGCCGCTTCCAGAAATCGAGCCCAACATGTACCGATTGAGTATCCCACTAGACAGATTTGGGTTTGATGACAGAGTGGATCAAGATCGACAAGAAGACCCTGGGAACTACAGCAAATCTGTTCAGAGCTACCATGAACCAATTCATGATGAGTACAAGTATTGGAGCACTCAGGGAACTCAAGATGTACGAAGCTCACCTGAGAATATACACCACGCTTATGAGCACGCCATGGCGATGTTGGAGCCATCATATGTTTTCAATGAGGAAGAGTATCTAGGTGAATCTATCCAGAATTTGAGCTCAATGGTTGATGAGATCAGTGTCCAGATGAATTATGTTGAGAAAAAACTGGGGAAACCAAATACTCCGCCTTATGACTATGAAGTGACATTACCGCAAGAAAAATCAACCCGCTCGAAACAACCAGACACTCAAGATGCGAGACGCAAATTTCCAACTCCTGATACCCAGGATGAGAATGTTCCACCTTCTGAAGCTGGTTCAAGTATCTATGGCCCTGTTCCTTCTGTGACTTCTGGATCTGATGAACCAACCAGAAAGGTATTTAACAATGCATATCTTGCTGACTCAAACGTCTACAACCAGGACTCTCAGATTTCCTCAATCTCTTATCCAAAGGGAAGATCTCAGGACATTTTCAAAAGTCAACGGGATCTACAGGGACACAGAGTTCGATCAATGGTTGATGAAGTTATGGATAATGAACCAAGAGTTGAGTCTCAAAAAAAGAGTTTACCACCAGCTCTGACTGGGAAGGATAATTCTTCAAGCATACCATCTTACAACAGATCAGATCGCAAACAACCGGTTTCTAAAGCCATACCTCTCTTGAATGACACTACTTATGAGGAGGCTGAAGTGAGCAATGGCTCTGAGAGATTTAGATCCAAGCTTGAAGATCTGTCTCAGAATCAGCGTTTCAGTTACAATTCTATCTCTACAGTTAGACAGATTGACGATTCTGTTGATGCCCGTGATGACCTGAGATCTGGTGAGAGTATTAGTATAACGGAGAAGAGGATGTCAAATATTTCAAATGGTACAAACAAGTATCCTGACAGCATACTTGATAACTACAATTACACCAATTCTGAAGCAATTCCAACGAAAACCATGGTCTATGATTCTTCTGTCAATGACGGATCAACGTCAAGAAAGCAACCAATCGCATTTTCCATGACAGATGTGAGATACATTCCAGAATCATCGTTGCCGGATATTCCTATTCCTGTTCCGTCACCTCCAAGAAGCCCATTATCTAATAAAAGAGCCTCTTTTCCTCCGAACCAGAAGGAAATGAAGTTATTTTCTGGTGATGGTTCTCAGTTCTCTTTCGAACCTGTACCATCTTTGGCGCCACGCCAAGATTCTGGCTCGTTCTCATCGTCTGATGGCTTTCAAACTCCTAGGACACACGAAGAAACGCCTGGTGTTTCTGAACCACCTCCACCAAGTGAGGATTATCAACAAAAGCCTTTACCTTCTGTGCTTGATCCAGAAGTCCGGACATCCGGACAATATGATGCTCAGCATCAATTGTCGCCACGGAGAGCAATTGAGTCAGAGGCCGAATTTGTTCGCCATCCTTCACCAAAGAGAGAGCAGCAACTGCGTCAAAGAAAGGCGCCATCGACATCAACAGTGAGATCCGATGAGAAATCAACGGGTGCTCCACCAGAACGCCAGTATGTGTCGCCAAATCAAGGTGAAAATATGTCTTCTGCGGTGCATGATGATGGTTCTTCTAGAAGTTCAGACTTCCTTGTTGGTCAACAACAAAGCTCACTGTCCAATGTATCATCCAATGGTCTGAATCAAGATCGTGCTTCACCAAAGTTACCTTCTGCTGGTCGCCAGATGGACCCAAAGAGCAGTCATTTAATGCCTGGTAATGCTAATGCTAGGAGACTGTCACCAAATAACAGTATTGAGATTACAAGGACATCTTCTCCACTGCGCCCTAATGGTGCTCGCTCACCTCAGTATTACCCTAGTCAATATCCGCAGGGCCAGTATCCACCGCAAGGTCAGCATCTTCAAGGTCAATATCCGCCACCAGGTCAATATCCGCCACCAGGTCAATACCCACATCCTCCACCTGGGATGTACCAATACCCTGTTCATTATCCACCACAAGGTCCTCCAGAGCGCGCTAGCAATGCGAGTTCCTCATCACTTCCAATCCAGCATTCTGCCCCTCAGAAATTGCGGTCACCACGCACAAGAGGCGACACACCGGATGCTCGTCACAACAGTTTAGGTGGAGCTGTACCAGGTGCAAAGAGCAGATCACCGAACAGGCCAAATATAAAGGGACAATATCCACCACCACAAGGACAATATCCACCACCGCAAGCTTTTTATCCACCATCGTATGGCTATGTCACTCCTCCAAATCAACAGGGATACTATCCGCCTGCACAGGGATATCCTCCCCAGGGCTATCCTCCCCAGGGCTATCCACCTCAGGGGTACCCACCACAAGGATATTATCCTCCACCACAAGGATATTATCCTCCGCCTCAGGGATACGGATACCCTCCTACTGCTAAACCTACTGGTTCTGACTTCGTTATGCAATCTCTTCCTCCAACAACTACTGGCAACAAGTTACACCACAATGGTAAGGCGGACAAGAAGAACATCCGTGCTGCCTTAATCCAGGGTGATTTTGGTATCTAAAATCTAACTTTTAATTTGTACTTTTGGTTTGTTACTACTGTCTATATCACTTATGAACACTGTGAATATAATTATGACGTTTTTAATTCTTTTTTTATGTTAATTATGTAATCGGCGCTTCGGCTGTTACAGATTGCTGTCACGCTTATTCGTTCGTAGCGATCTGGTTTTATGTGTCATTTTTTTGATAAGATAAGCAAAATGTTTTGATTTTAAGCGCGTCACGCGCGTTTTGTTTTTGTTTACCTTCCGCTTGTTTTGATGAGCCACAAAGTGAGAAGAATACCCTTTCTTGACAATTGGGACGAGTGAGACCATTTAAGAGGGCGGTATTTATACTATTTGTGTTTGATCTCGGGTATTAAAATTGATTCTCTCTTGGCTTCTCTTATACTACTCTTGGAAAGTCCGTTTTTATTTACGACTCAGACCAGAAGTTATAATGCCAGCTATCCAGGGTAAGTTATTATCACCGCCAGTATCTCCAGGTCAGAGCAAGAAGTCAATCACTCTCTTCAATAAGGATGGTGGTCCATGGATGGCCGTGAAGGCGCCTATCTCGAAGGAGAAGGGTCAGACAAAGGCTTCCATCATGTCATTCTTAAGTCATTACAAGAACAGAGCAAAGCAACCAGGCTCATCCATATCCAAGAAGAGAGCCTATTCACCAAAGGCTGCAAATAGTACAGGAGAGATGAGGGAAAGAAGGTCATCCCGCGCTGCCGCTGCTTCTGATACGTCATCTGAACATTCTCCAGTTTTTGTTCGTTCTTATTCTACAAGGTCAAAGAGTATCTCCCGTTCTCCAGTGAATACTCCATCAGAGGAGATTATTACGCTTATGATGAGGTGCAAAGTATCTGATAGTGACTTCTTTCAAGGAAGCTCTGTTCAGTTGATTCATGATGCTCCCTTGGATGAATTACCAGACTTCCAACCTTCGACTAAACACATCACTCCCTCTCAATTTGAGGCTGTTATTGCTGGCATCAACCTTAATATATCCAATCCATTGAAAGATGAAGAAGGCTTGGAGTTCGTCGATTCTAAAGAAGTATCTGTTGTCTCTGCCGTTAAGTTGACACCCTTGCAATACCTCGATACAAAGAAGAGATTCTTTGCAGAGAAGGCAAGAAAGACACGATTGAAGGCCGCCTTCAAGAAAACGGATGCACAGAAGGCCTGTAAGATCGATGTGAACAAGGCGTCAAAATTGTATGAGGTGTTTCAACGTTTGGGTCTTTTAGAGGATGAGTTGTTTCTTTAGAGGAGTTGAAGGTCATAACATGAAGAATTGATCTATTATTTCATTTCTCTGAAAGTTAATAGTTATGATAGTATGATAGTATGATACAAATAATATTATGGGGTTCTGAATCCTGGTCGTTGAATTGGTTTTATTTTTGTGTGTCTTACGAGGAATATATATGGCATTTATTGGGTACTTGCGTGGGTTTCAATGCATGGTTTTTTATTATGGATTATTGGACATCTTTTCGCTGAGGTTGACTTTTGGTTATAAATTATGATCTTTTTTGTTATACAATCTTTGGAATTAAGATCTAACATATTATTTTTGATATTATGAGGTTTTTATACATATAATTGGATATAAGGGCTCTGTCCTATATTTAAGAAAGTCCGTTACCCGGCCGTATCCCACAACAACTGGGCAGAACTTCAACAACTTCAACAAGACAAGAAAGCTGAGAAAGGGGAACACGCAAGCTGTGTCAAGAAAGATGAAGAGAAAAGAGCTTTTAGTGACACTTAATGTCCCAAGCGACGTTCTCAGAGAGATTCCACAGTTTGAAACGCCTAAGAAGTTAGGCACTGACTCGTTGCTGGCAACTCCAACACCAAAATCAAAGATGAAAGTACCAGCTAAGAACGCTAAAAAGGGCTCAGTAACGGCGTCTCCTGGAGTAGAAACTCCGCTTGAAGGAACACCTGGTCCAGCAGGAAAGACATCACTATCAAAAGTACAGAATGCAGATGACTTGAAGCTAGATAAGTCTGGTAAGCCAGTGAGGAAATGGGTGAAGAAACCCCAAGAGATCCAGAGCTTTACAGGTTATTACATGAATTTCAAGAGTTGGACGGGTCTTGCTACGGCAAATGATCATTCTGGCGGTCAAAAGCCTTTAAAGATCCAGATCAAGTTGAATAACAAGAACTTGAATACGGTGAAGAATGAACCAACTGACTCTAGAGATCAGAGCCCACAACCGGATGATGCATCAAGTGTGATAACTACCCCGGACCAATCCCGTATGTCTACGCCTCTGCCGTGAAACGAATTAGAATTATAAATGTCTGTTATGATCGGAGTCATGTAGTGTCTCAAAAGTGGAAACCAGCCATTGGTGAAATCAAAATTATAAGCTCATATTTTCACGACACAAGAAGAATTTAGAGAGTCCTAATCTTCTGCAGCGAGTGAGATTAGCAGACTAGGTATCATGGTTCCACAGAGTCCTCGTACTGTTCAGTGTTCCAGTAGTATTCATGGAAGGACTCTTGAGACTCATCTGACTGGGTAATTGTTACTTTCTTCTTCCCACTAGATGGTGGTGCACTTTAATATTTTGTAACCATTTTGAATTTTTAGTTACATCTTGAATCAAAGTCGAACTCGTTCTTGATGATATTATTATCATCTCTTTCGTCATTAATGAAAGGCAACTTGAAAGCCGAAGTGGTAGGCCACGGCCCCAAGTGGGGAAAGGAAAATTTGGGAGATAAACAAAGAATGGTGGGGGGATTCAAGCTCATGAATTCAAACTGGAAGAACAGCAAGCCAAGAGCATTGTCTTAGCTTCTAATTTTTAGACTTTTCTTGATAAGAGGGAGCTGAAGCTTATGGGAATGAGATGTTGTTTCTTCGATCATCGAATTGACGCTAATAAGAAGGGTTTGGATTATAGATTAACAAATGTCAAATCTCATAATCTGTACCAAATTCCTCAATGTTCGAAGAACTTATTGACAAGGTGAAAATACTGCTAATTTAAATTTTGCCTGTGATATTAACTTCCGCTAGACGAATATGAAGAATCATGAAGCCAGCACTATCTAACCTTACATATGGACATGACAAGTTAGTTGACCGCTTGAGAGATCTGTGCCCGAAGTGCCTAAAGTGTGTGAAGATATTCAAAGATGGATCCCAAGATCACATTTCGAATGTTTTAGACTCAACAATAGCAGAAGCTCATGAGTTGTGATGTTCGTGCTCTACCAACCTTCAAAAGATATGGACATTGCCATCTCATCACTGTGAAAGGAATCAAATTCGCACTGCTTAAAAGTCTAACCCACCGCGGTATCTAAGTGATCTACCCCGGAGTTCAGTCATGGGTGTCTCGAAACAACGACAGTCGACTCATGACAATTATCAATATTTCTACTAAACATAATCCCGATCTATTTCCAAGAATCCATGTCAAAGAAAACATTTCATGCAGCGGAGTTAATGATTAAAACTTCCAAGTGCCAGATTTCATCATATTTATTGAGTGCTTCCCCAACTACGCAAAGACAAAGTACGGTGAGGGTTGACTCACTGGTCAGTGACTCATTGGTGACTAGGGATGGGATCGAATGACCCTGACCGCCCTTCGACATTCGACTCGAATATTCGATCGAATATAGCACATTGTCATCGAGTACGTAATAGCTATCCCGATTAGGAAATTCTCCTATTGTG
>PPNS03000035.1:0-109592 GCA_003708225.3 Williopsis suaveolens | reverse complement strand
CGGACGAGCCAATCTCTGTATCTTTTGTTAGATCTCTCTTATATGACATCGCCAGAGCTATAAACTGAAATCGTTGGAACAACATGTGTGTGTAGTTCAAGGTTTTTGACGCGTCACAAAATTCCCTAAAATTCCCTAAATAGGAAGTATTACTGTATTAGGATATATATAGCACTATCCGTACGGATGACGGATAGAGGTCAGCTCTATCCGTGCCCATCTCTAACTCTGTGGTTTCCTAAACTCAGAGAAAGTCATACGCACCAAGTTTAGGTTTTAGGTGCCCCTGCAGTATGATCCTGATCAAGCTGATAAAGTTGATCTAGTGAGATTGAGAAAAGCACCTGAGCAAGATTTCATTATGCCAACTCCCCATGTCATCAATAACGTATACGTACAACAATGAGTATTGCTCCTGTACGTCTTCCTGGGCTCTTATCTTATTACTGGAATTTGGCTGTTGACTTAATCATTTATATATGCCCCACACCAAGGTTTCACTGCACGCAAGGAAAACAACCGAATGAATGTATTCTAATGTAACCAACATATGATTACAAGAACTCTGGATTCTAATACTCGAAAGCCATTGATTTAGACACTTGAGTGAGCTAGTTTTACTTTGACGACTTCATACAACAACGTTGGTGTCTGTGAATAGGAATTAGGTTATATTATATATTAAGCGTCGTTGTCGAACCATCTGAGACGGATAGGAACCCGCACACTGGCGATCTGAGAACAATGCTTGAACTTGAAGTCCACTTGGATACAGTAGATTCTTGAAAGCAAACACGACTGGAAGTTTGGTACCAACGTCTCAGTGATATCATCATGGTAATCCAGCGACAACTTGATGTCCTTCACCCACTCTCCATTCTTCTTGGACCATTGACCAGAATGGTCTAGCTTGTTTTTGAGCACCGGCAATTTGAACATGTCGGATTTCATCTCTTTCATGGCTTTAATATCCTCTTGAGTATATCTATCCACATATCTGTTGATATCAAATCCTTTCTCTAGGAATCGATGTTGCAGCTGTTCAAAAGTTTCACTATACTTTTCAAACTCAGACTTCATCTCTTGTAAGCCATCACTTTGACCTAGTAGGATATCACTGGAAAGCTTTATTGGGATAGCACTCTTTGAATAGATGTTCACCACTAACAAGCTTGAAGTGATCTGTGCAATCTCTGGAGGTTGTTGGGACGAGGACATATAGCTTGGGCTGAACTTCAGTTGAAATTCCAAATCTGTCAATTTCTTCTTTTCGTTCATGGAAAGGGTATTAGTCAACGTATCGATATTTTGCATACCCAATTCGTTCAACTTGGAGACTTGATTAACTTTTCTAATCAATGGTGGCGAGACATATGGTAAACCATCCTTTGGAACACGTGTAGTAATATGAACTACTCCACTTTCGTTCAACTGCTTACCCTTACCAAACAACGTTTTCTTCTGCTGTGCAACATATGCCATTGTGGTTTCAATCTTGGAGAAATCCGGTGTCGCAGATTTTTCATTTCTCAATGGGAAACTCTGTGCACATTTCTCACCGTTATGTTTGATCCATTCTCCAATGTGCAATTGTTGCATCTTGATGTCATAGTCCAACTTCTTCACCTCTTCTTCTGAACCTTCCTCGTTCAACTTCAAGAATCTTTCAGCATTGTTGAAAGAAGATTGGACAACTTGTTTCAGCGTGTCAAGGGCTCTCTTAGAAGAGAACAAACTCATTGAGAAACCAAATGGGATGAATCTTAAAGCGTATTGTTCTGAACGCATGACTGCCAATTCTGGTTGACCCGTATCATCTCTCAAGGTTGGATGGGACCCAATGAGCACCGCATTAACACTATAGCTCACACTTAAATTACCATTTGACAAATCTTTTGTCAATACAGGAGATCCACGAGTTCCATTATGACCATAGTGCAATGCTGGATTAACAGCGATTGTTGAATACTTTCCCTTGTTGTTATATCTATCGATACCGAAAGTTGGTGGTAATAGTGTGTGTAGCTCTTGTTGATGATGACAAATGTTATCCAAAAGGGTGTACGGAACTTTGAAGAAGAAGAATTTCTTATACTTAGTTTTTGGCTCTAGTATTCTCTTATTGTTGAACCCAATGGTACAGCCATCCCAATCTTTTGTACCAGCTTCGTACCTCACATTGGTGGATGGAGAGATACAGCCAAAAGTCCAACTGGCATTCATATCTACCATGTTCAAGAATCTCTTATTGTGGATCTTTCTAGTCGCGGTATCCACCACTGATGTGACACCTTCTAGAGTCATGTTGAACATGTGGAATGGGACAGGGCTGGAAGATCGATTAGAGATGATGACATAGCCATGAACAGCATCACCAGAGGTATACTCCTTCAACATGCTCTCAGCTTCAGGTTTCTCCAATGGCTGTGGTGCAGACTTTGTGATGTGGATTTCGACAGTAACATGGGGATGAACAGGCATTGAAGGAAGTTTATGCATGTTATCAACAACGTTCCTCACCGTGATGCCCAATGGGGCAAAGACATCGTCCAGCGTTGTAGATGCAGTGGAATATGATGACACAGAGGCTCTAGAATGTGGAGTAGAATATGATGACACTGTGCTTGGATTCAACGATGGTGATGAAGGCGAACATGTGCTATCACCGAAGTAGTCAGGAGGGTGCCCGTTAGGAATACATTCGGATCTGTTCTGTACAGACTGATACATCTCAAACGAAGGTAGCACATCAAAGACGATGTCCTGGCCCTTGAACTCTCTGTATTCTTCATCGGTGATGAACCCTCTCCGCACCTTGTCTCTCGAGTACTTGGCGGTCTGGATCAACTCCTCGGATCTTTGTCGACGTCTCGCCTCAGCAGCGTTAGCCTGGGTGTAGTCGACTTGATCGTGGTCCTCCTCCATGTCTCAGATCTTTATCGCCCTATTGTCCCTGATGTGTTTACCATTTGGGGTGGCAAAGATTTTTGTTTAGCGGACATAGTGATCCTTTTATAGCCGAAGCACTTTACTAGGCATTAGTAGGCTTGAGTCTGGAGGGTCCCAGTCACCGATCGGTGTCATATTTCAACGGCTGAAGGTCTAAAAGTTTGCTACCAGAGAGATGTATCATAGTTCCCTTATGACGCAGACAAGGGGCTACGACATGGTGACTAATTGCCGCTTTATCTCAGAAAACCATCAGCAGTGAAGAGGTAGAGCGAGTGGATCACAACGGCTGAGTCACTACGGGCGTACAGATCCGGCCTAATCTGGGGAATTTTTCCACTTGCGAAGGTTCCAGAAAGCCGGAACTCACCGATGAGTCATTTGGTTGTTGAGCGATCTCTTGATGGTGTATCTGCTCAATGAATGGAAAGTCAAGAAGTCTGTTGTATACTGACATTTGTAGATGTTCTCCGATGCTAGGACCATACAAAGACTGATAAAGACAAAACTTTGAAAATAAGCAAATTAGGCAATTATCCTAATAAGTTGATCTACAGGGTCAGAAAAAAATGAAAAAAAAAAAACTCCGTGTGTCAGTATTGTACGTCAATGTTGTCGGTTTGGAGGGTATTGGCACATATATCAAGGATTGGCGGTAGAGATTGGGTATACGCGATATAAATGGCCAAAACTCTTGCACAGGGAAGAAAGCCGGGTTCTGGCAGGAAACCAGGAAAGGCAAAGACGCTGGCCGAAGGAAGGAAGCCAGGCTCTGGTAGAAAGAAAGGCTCTATCTCTAAGACTTTGGCAGATGGTAGGAAAGTTGGGTCTGGACGTAAGAAAGGGTCAGTTAATGTTATGAAAGAGAATATAGAGAAGCAAGTGGTAGATCATCTACTCATACAGGAAAAACCCGCACCTGTCAAGATCTACCCAAAGGTACAGATTAATGAATCAACTACGATTAGTAACACCGCCACTACCGATGCAACACAGACCACCAATATCCGACAGATACCAGAGGAGATCCTCATACAAGGGTCAAATGCGTATCAATTCCCATATGAGATCGCTGAGCAACAACAGCAACGACAACAGCAAGGTTCCATAGCCGAATTGAAGAAAGTTCTGGACCAATGGGAAACATAAGATAAGGATAATGCATGACGAATAGCTTATGACTTATTTATAGCTGTGATTGTAGTACTTTCATCGTTGTTTGACTCATAAAACTCCGATAATAGCCCCTCATTGCCGATGAACATATAGTGCAATTACTCATAAAGGGATATTCTATGGGGCACAGCGACACTTCTAGATTAGATATAAAAGCCCCAGATCCCACGCGGAAGGCACTGGAGCGTTTGTAACTTTCCAGATTAATTGGGCCAGTCATTTTCTTTCATGGGCCTCATCGTTTTTGCTATTGTTACGTTCCACAAAGCTTTCCCGACGTGCGTCCATACAAACTTACAACGTCTCGGCTCTCTCAACAAAGAGTCATAACCGCTCCATCATCTATCAAAGCATACAGCCATGGATCCCACATTGATCCCTAGTTTTAACACAACACGTCAACTGGAGGCTCTCTCTATAAGAAAACCCTCAAAGGATACACTGAGAGCCATACGAGTTGAGATCCGTACCACACAACCCGAAGATCATGTCTATTCACCTGGAGACTCGATACAAGGTGTCTTTACTATCTTTAACACCGATGAGAAGGTGATCAATGATGTTTATTTCAATGACATCGAGATCTTACTGGAGAACAGATTCCTAACGTCCCAGGGGATGGATTTAGTATATTTTACCATGCATGATAACCCATCATGGCAGAGCTTCCCAAAAATGTGTCATGATCCAGACCAATACCACTTTGAGTCCTGCACATTCCCCTTCGAATTTACATTGCCGAGAAAACACTTGGAGGATACGTGTGATGTACCTGGGCATTGTCAATTGCTTCCGAGTTACGGTTTGCCCTCGCTGTGTGGGCTGTCATTCTCAAGCACTTCTGTTGCTGGTTTGAAACCGTTGGACAAGTCCAAGTTGAAATTGCTACAACAAGTACCGAACAATAAGTTCTGTAATACTTATTACATTAATGTCAAAGTTAAACAGAATATCAAAGGGTTAGATAGACCCTATATCGTGTTCACCAGATCAATGGAATTGAAAGTGCAATCTAAACAACATCTTGGAGACTCTCAACAATTACCAATCACGAAATCTACGTCTTTGAAGAAACAAGATGAGACTTTGGGTAATGCATCGATACAAGTTTCTATACCGCCATCCGTGGTCTTAAGTCACGGTATGAGCTTGCCAGTGGAGATCTTTTATGAGCCTCTAAACCAACAGGAATTCCCGAAGATGAGTGTATCAATAGAGCTATCACAATACAATGTACAATCCAAGGTATGCGCTAAGCCAATCACAACACCAATTAATTGTCTCGATGGAGTCATCATACAGAAATTACAGACCTTACACCAAGCAGATCTGAAAGTAGATACACAATGGACACCATCATACTATCATAATGGTTCATATAGCCAACTCATAGATATCCAGATCCCAGCATTAACGGGAACCATTCCTACATTCCACAGTTGTCATTTGCAAAACATTTATTGTCTCCATATTGAGGTCAAGTTCAATGAACAGAAGCCATTAAAGAAAAAGCATATGTTCTTCTTCAAGAAAGCATCTAAGGAGCTGAAATATCAAGGTGTCCCGGGCGAAAATGTACTGATGTGTGATGTACCAATAGCGATAGTATGAAACAAAATATGATAATTAGAGGATAATGGGGAATAGAATTCGTGAAAATAAGTAGTAGCTAACCAGATAGGCCAAGTTCCAGTCATATACGCCTCCCAATTTAATGATTGCTCAATAGAGAAACTCAATGTAATAAAAAGACTAAATAAATCAATCATAGTAGCTTGTAAGCATTTTCCATAATAGTGTGATGGCCATTGACCATTTGGGCGTGGATTGGATGCCATTTTCTTTGGAGAACACGGTGCCGTGAGTAACTTTTAGTACAAGGTAGGTCCAGATGAGACTCGAGACGAAATCTGCCTTCTGTCCCTGCATATGAAGTGGCAGAATCTACGCAAAAACTACAGGAACAACTATATATATGTGATGCTACAATAACTCACAACTGGCATCTAAGAATAAAAGGAGGATTGAGAATGCGAGCACTGTGGGGCCCTTGAACGTTCGACCTACTAGAGACCACAAGGAGCTCAGCTTTCCACATCCAAATCTTGAAGTGTATGTCTATGTAATTAGCCTACATTGAAGGGTACACAATCACGCAGTTGAGACTAAACAGTGTCTTTAGCTTACACAGAGAAGGCTAAAGATTGATGGGGTGCTTATGCAGGTAATGCAAATGCTCCTCAATAAACCCACAGAGTTCATCCCTAGAGATAGCGTTATCGAAATATTTCAAGGGAATCTTTAATTCGCAAAGCATGACTTTCATTCTCTTGTACTGCACTAGTTCGAAGTCAAATGGTTCAGGAAGGAACTTGTAGATGTCAGAATACATTCTAAAGTTCTCACCTTTAGAATTCTTTAGTTTCCCCTCCTTGTATAATAGATACGGATTCAACTTAGGAAAATTGGCATGCACCGTAAACACAGTGGCCTTTTCGGCATCAAATAATGAATAGTCCGGTGTATCCTTCAGAGAAAACGCTTTAAACTGTTCATAATCCTCCACCGGATGACGCTGACCCATCGAAACACCGTTGAAACTATCCCCATCAAACCAACCAAAGGTCTTAATCGAAGAATGCACTTGATAGAAGGATTCATTTCCAGTGACGGCAGCAATGACGAAGGTATCTTTATCACCTTCACCAGGAGACCCTTGGGAGATTAGTCTGTAGAAGAAACCTGGGCCATACAAGTTATAAAATAACGACAGGAACAGTGTCTTAATATGATCGGACTTTCTGATCATTAATTGACCAGATTCTGTGGACAAGTCTGGGAATGTACCCTTTAGGTCATGATACTTAATCTTTGTTAAGTCTTTTACAGGTTCTGGTGTTTTCAAAGGCCATTTCCCATCTCTGACCTTGGTTTTCTCATCAACCTGAACACCAAGGATATCATAGATGTATGGGGAAGTGGTTCTATCCCAATAATCAGGCCATGTAACCATCCCCATAGTCTTGAATGGGTCCTTCTCGAATAACGGCTCTGGATTACTCACAAGTACATTGTCGCTATCCAAAAACAAGACATTATCAAATGACGCGGCCAATAAAGCCAAAGATTTGAATTGATAGCCTTTGAATGGTATCTCTCTCATGATTTCTTTCCCAAAGATGTTTTGAAGCAATATACATTTACCACCCAGTGCAGGTAAAATATCCTCGCATAATGACTGCTCATAGTCTTCCATGGTGGGTATAATCATCTCAATAGGTAATTTACAGCCAAAGGAACGAAGTGACTTGATTGAAACGAGGGAAAGCCATGAGAATGCACCACCGCCGATGATCACTACACCTGTTCCTCTGTGTAAACCCGTTGGGAATTGTGATGGTATCGAGTGTACAATCTCATTGTGGATTTCTCTCCATCGTGGAATCTTGGACTCATCAACAGCCACCAATGACTGGAGGTCCTCCTTGGATAATATTGGAGCCCTCTCATCAACCTTACTCAAGTCTAGCTTAGGGAATTCATCATTCTTAGAATACATCAACTTCAAGATCGGACCATAAAATTGTTGTGCTTGCAGATTTAGCTCAGCTTTCGGATCTTGGTTCTCATTCAGACTGTTTTCAATGTCATTTGTCTCGCTGTCCTGTAGTTCTGAGTTGTTATCATCACTATTGAAGTACAGATCCAAAAATTCAGAAAAGGTTTTGGTAACATGTTCTCTGAAGTCCTCGGTAATACCTTGCAGTTTCTCTGTGTGCTTAGTCGGCAATGCCTCAAGCGTGAAGTATGAGACTAATATTATAGCAAAGAAAAGCAATATCAGCCTCCTGTACCTTGGTGAACCAAGCCCATACATTGCTTCTGTATCGTCTTGTATTTCCAGGCCTTTGTTTGCCTTAACAGAAGAAGTTATTTCTCATGTCGGAAACTTTTCAAAGCGTTTGCTGAATGACGAGATCCATATTGTTTATAGAAAGCCATTCGACAGAAGCATGCATCCTTTCCTGCAACTACTGCGTCTAAACTTTAGAGATTCCAAAGATGTGAGGGAATCTCCCTATAATAGATATTGTTGTTGTTCTCAAAGAAAATCAGAGGCTGTATATAGGGAACATGACATGTTAGCAAATTGTAATAGGCCACTGTCTACTGTATCTACTGTCAGATGCATGAAAGTTTTAAGAGGATATGGCATACATATATACAGCTGTCAAAATGAGACCCTCATGGGGAGGACTGAGATTTCGTCTCGAGTCTCATCCCACCCCTGTACTGAAATTTACTCACGACGCTCTGTATGCTACCAAGAAAATAATATCCAATCCACTAAATACAACAGTCCAAATAGAATAAGTAAGGGCGGATATAGAAATACGGTATGTAGCATACAGATTGACAGGAATAAGCGCTCGTTCATGTCTCATCCGGACTATGCGTACGGACGGTACATATAACTCCGAATATGGTATTATTTCCTATTTAGTTAGTTTCAGTTTTAGGGAGGACGTGGTACGCGTCAATAATCTCAAACTACTTACGTCGTTTTTACCGAAACTTAAAGATTATGACCTGAAACGGATCACGATGAAATAGCGAAAATTAGCTGACAAGCGATTTTTACAGCATGATCATATTAGGACGAATGGTTTCCATTATATAGAAAAGTACCCATCATTGTGGTTCATCCATACAGATTGGACTTGTGCGGCGGGTAGAGTGGATCTTAACGAACCTATGCATCCACAGAAATATATATTGCTTCGCATATGCATTGCGTTCTTAAGATTTTTCCTGTCCATCCATGGCAAAAATAACACAGTTGCAAAAGTTGTAATTTAGAAATCATGTATTTAAAACGATTAGAATCATACAACAAAGGTACAACTAGTTATATCACGATAATTAGAGTTTTAAACCGAAATGTGGGAAAATATGAGAGAGTCGCCAACTATTGCTGGGCACATGCACCAGCTGCTATTTCTAGGCTTAGGAGTTTTAAGTTAACTGAATGACGAAAGATGAATCCTTAAATGATATATCAAATCCATTATCCTGAATCCTTAACTTCACTCGCGGTCTTTCTCTGTCATGTTGTTAAAAGACCCTGTGATTGAACTGTCCTCTTTCTTCTGTATGTGGTCTCTGCGGATTTGTATCAGTTACCATGTTCTGCTGTCCCACCTAAATTTTGCAGAACAAGTTCGCGGAGAGATTCGCGAAAATGATCTGCCATTACCGCGTGTGTCAATTTCGCCCTCGAACTCTCAAGCTCAAAGTTGATAAACGAAGGAGGAGGAAGGTTTGGAAAAAAGTAGACAGGGAATAAATAGGCCAGAAAGGATGTCTGAGACAATTACCATCCATATCAAGTGAGTATCTATCCCACTTCTAGAAACTATCAGAACTAACACATACATAGATCCTCAGCTGGAAAGAAGTTCGAGGTGGCCATTGCCACTAGTGCCACCGTGGAGGAGTTGAAGGAGAAGATTTCGTCTCTGGAAGAGGAACTGCCTGCTACATCACAGCGCCTGATCTACTCTGGCCGTGTCTTGAAGGACACTGAGACCCTTGAGTTCTACAAAATCAAGGATGGTCATACAATCCACCTGGTCAAGAGTGCTAACAAGGCTGCTCCAACAAGCGTTAGTGGAGCTTCTTCTTCTGAGGTCGCTACACAACCAACGTCAGCTTCAAACGCTGTTCCTACCAACCTTGCCGCTGGCTCTGGTGCTTTCAACCCATTGGCAGACCTCACTGGTGCACGTTATGCTGGGTATGCCCAGTTGCCGTCTGCATCAATGTTTGGTCCAGATGGCGGCATGTCCCTTCCAAACCCTGAAGACATGGAGCGTATGCTTGAGAATCCAATGGTACAACAGAGCATGAATGAGATGCTTTCTAACCCGCAAATGGTCGACTTCTTGATCAACCAATCCCCTGAGATGCGCGCTATGGGTCCACAAGCTCGAGAGTTACTCCAAAGTGAAGGTTTTAGAAACATGTTGACCAATCCACAGATGCTTAGACAGATGAGAGATATGCAAAGGATCATGGGTGGTGGTCAACAACAGCAACAGCAGGCATTCCCTGCCCCTGGATCCACGGAAACTACCGAATCCATTGATGAGACCGCTACTAACACCGCTGCTACTCAACAGCCGGCGAATCCGTTTGCTGCTATGTTTCCAGGTGGAATTCCACAGAACCCATTTACACTTTTTGGCAATCAACAGGGTGGTACGAATGGATCTACTGGCGCTACTCCGTGGGGTGCACCAGATCCAGCAATGATGCAGGCCATCATGGCAAGCTTAGGCGGTGGTAGCTCCAGTGCCTCGCAGCAGGACACAAGACCACCGGAGGAGAGATACGCAGACCAATTGAGACAGCTGAATGAGATGGGATTCAACGATTTTGAAAGAAATGTTCTAGCTTTGAGAAGATCCGGTGGGAATGTCCAAGGTGCCGTTGAGAATTTGTTACGTGATGGATTTTGATTCCTATAACTCAGTTCTACAGAGATTATGAAAGTCCATTAAGTTTTATAACCCATTAATCACGCGAGGTTTCTAAGCTTCTATGTTCTCTTGTTTCGACTTTTCGTCTTCGCCACTGTGATGAGGCCATATGTATGAACAAATGTGTAGCACTATGGCGAGGAAACAACCTAATGATGCTAAACCGACACCGACATACATGGCTGCCCTATAACTCTTCAAAAGATCTTGCGTTTTTTCAAAGATCTTGCCCTCTGCAGTACCTGCCATCCCCAAAGAAACTGACATCGCATAGTTAGTCATGGTGGAAACCAATGATGATGCCATGCCTTGATGTCTTTTTGGTAAGTTATCTGATAAGACGAGAGATGCCGCGGGGAATGACATATCCATACCAAAACTAAGGATGATCATCTGTGCGAACAACATATGGAAATACGATTGGTGTGGTGGTGTCGTTGAGAGCATTGTGATGCCTATAAGAAATGCAGCAGTAGCACCGAAAAGGATATATGAAGGACGTACCCTGCTGATGAACACATTCACTGTGAATGCCGCGGTCAGTCCGAACACTAAGAACGTTGCGAAGGAAGCGGCTGCGGATAATGGGGTCCAGTTATTGACATTGAACAAAAAGGAGAAGAAGTAGAACGAATAGATCGAGAAACTGCTCCAACCGAAAGCAATGACAGCAAGAATCAATACAATATGGAGGTTCATGATCTCTTTTGGGATCAATGGATACTTGACTCTTTTTTCGATATGGAAGAAGCCAATGAGACAAAAGACACCGATGATTAGTAGGACAATGATGTATGGGTTATCCCAACCGACAGCAGGTGCCTGATTCCAGGCAAAGTTGAACAGGACTAGACCCACAACACCAACCACTGAACCTATCCAATCGAAAGTCACCTCTGGTGGGGCATGGCGAGGGACATCTGGAATCACATACCACGATAGGATCGCCAGCAGGGCAAAACAGATGGCGCTGGCATAGAAAGCCCAAGGCCAATGTCCAAACTGGGCAGTGAGTGCACCAAACACGACACCCATGGTGGCGCCTACTGGGGCCATTGCACCTATATGACAAAAGACTGCCGATTTTCTTGGCCCGTTAGGATACATCGTCCCTGCGATACCGATTGCACTTGGCAATACATAAGCGAGGCCGATACCAGACATGGCACGACAGATGCAGAAGAAGATCACCGACTGGGTATAACTCGTCAATCCTGTAATGAGTGACCATATCATGGCCCATATGAGTCCACCCATTAGGGTTTTCTTCAGCCCGTACAAATCACCAAACTTACCAGATATAAGAATGAACGCACCAGAAGTCAGGGGGAACGATGCCATAAACCATACCTTATCCGTCTGCGTGACATTCGAGAAGGATTCTCCTAGAATATTCATCATCGGAAGGGTCTGTGAGTTACCTGACTGGTTGAGGATTTGTGCCATACTGATGATCAAGAGCACTAACACCTCGTGCGTTGCTGAGTTAAAGCCTTCAGGTCGAGGGTCCATCTCTGTGTGTGCTGTATGTGTTGTATGTGCGTTCCAGTATTGGTTAGGATTAGTCTCTTGTGCCCTTTATATACGTTATGGGGGCGAGAAGTGTTTGTCGTTACTAATCGGTGATCGCTGATGATTAAGATCACCGTCAATCAGAAATTTTTAGTAAGTACCCCTAGGAAAATACGCAAAGAAATGCCCAAAGAAGAAGGTTTAAGGGAGATAGACAAGGGCTTTTGCCATGATTCATGCAAAGACACCCGCAGCTGTTGTAACGCTGTTTATCACGTAGTTTTAGACCCTTTAAAGGGTCTTTTGACGTTGAATATCAGGACCGTTGGATTTATCTGCCCGACGGTGCTTGATGTTTCGTTCGGCGAGTGGGGGGCAATTTTGAGGGCAGGGCCAACACCGGTAATTCCAGATTACACAGTTAGCAACGGGCGAGGTGGGACTTGCCTCGTTTTATTTATCATCATCATCCTCGTCATCCTCGTCATTATGGCTCGGAGCTCCTCTCCTATTTGCGTCTCTGTCTTATTTGAACAGACACTCTGGAGCGTGTAAGTTTTACCATCCTGTAGGCCAATGCTGGATGGTTGTCTTCTAAACAACAGCGCCATTTCCGAGGGCCCTTCCCGTAACACCGTGACATTGGACACTTTCACAAACAACAACAACAACAACGACATCAACTTGAAGCGAAAAAGACGGCGAGGCTAATACAGGTCTAAGAGGGTGTGATGCCAGACACTGAGGTACACACTTCCAACGGAGGTCCTGCAAGGAGCTCCCTAGAGCTCCCTGGGTTGGAGAAGGTTGACAGAGATACATCACTCGACAATATGGAAAACATCACAATCAGAGCCATAGCGCTACACCTACATTTAATGGACATCACAGTATCACAGCAGGCCTTAGATCAACTCTTCGAGCTATTTACACTACACATCGACCAGATGCTCTCTGATCTACAGAAAATCACACAGACGCAAAGAAGAAGAAAAGCTTCGCCCAAGGATCTCAGATTTCTTCTACGTGACTTCCATATCTCAACTGGTGAATTGGAAGAGGAGTTCCTGAAAACGAGGTCATTACCGAAGGATATATTTGATAAGAAGAGGCTATTCGAGCAAGAGGCTTTAAAGTTGACTAGTGGGTCCAATAATGATCCTGAGCTGGATCCACATAACCCTTCATTAGTATTCTTCGCCCATGATGAAGATATCATCAGACTTATACCTCCAAGTCATAAAAAGAGCGACGCTATTCTGTCTTGGCTGCCTGAATTCCCTCCAGATCATACATATAGACGTACCCCGAACTATACACAAAGAATCACAGACCAAGCATTGGTCAGAACAAAATTGGCGGAGGAGAGTACTCTAGGTGAACAGGCATTAGAGCACTTGATTGATGGTGAGAATGAGGAGTCGGTGATGCCTATATTACAACTAGTGGAGGATGGGAATATAATAGAGGACAAGAATACAACACAGCATATGAAAGTTGTACCCTTCAGCCTTGATGAATCCCAATTGACCATCCCAGCTCCGGAAAGACCACTGGATATCGTACAATATGCTAAGGAGAGAATGGACTTTATGAAGGCTAAACAGCTGAGAAAGATGAAGAAACAGAAAGGTTCAAGATATGATCAACGTGTGCTATCTGTGATCAGCAACAATTCTCCCTATGGCGATTCATACGATGACTCCATTTCCTCAGATCAGTTCATAGAGCTACAATACCTTCAGACAATGTCTACGTTTAAGTCTTTAAGAGAGAGAAAGAAAGAAAGAGAAGAAGAGAGAAAGGTACTCAAGAAAGAGAGAATGAAAAGAAGGGAGGAACTGGCAGAGAAAAGTGGGGTTGATTTCAACGATTTTGACGATTTCGGGAATTTTGATGATTTTGAGAACTTCGGTGATGATGATGTGGAGAAGATAGGTGATCACGAGCCTGTTGTTGAACCCCGTGTACAGGAACAACTATCAATACAGCAAGATGTCACCATAAGTGAAGAACAAGAACCGTCAACCACAGCTGTGGAAGACCAGACCCCATCTTCAACACTTCACAATAAAGTTATAGACACTACGATTGAAGATACAGTGACCACAGCTACACTTCCACCTCCGCCGCCACAGGGACAAGATATCCAAGAAATGAGCAGTGATGAGGACGATACGATGTTTCACGATGTCATCTAAGAGTTACGATTACATTTATGCTTTTGTAGTTCTCTTATAGTCTTCGAGCTAACTTTCCATCCCGCCCCCCCCCCCCCGTTCAAGGAAAAGTTTGCTACAGCTACGAAAATCAAAACAAAGGACGAGCCAAAACAAAAGAAAACTCACTAAAAACTGCATGCAATAGAGCCTTGAACTTGTGATATAAGACCATAAGATTGAAGCCAACAACAAGAGATGAGTGAAGCGACAGCATTAAGGCTCCCGCCATCAACCCCGTTCCCTGTGAAAGTCATCTCACTGCATGCCTCAAGGGGAGACGCCGTAAACAAACATCAACGGCTATTGTCATATTCCTACTGGGAATTCCAAGACGTCTCACCAGGCCCAGAGACCGAGGAGAGTAAGTTTCAGCCAAAGAAGAAAGAGCGCGTGGACCTCGTGGGCACATTTGAAGTGCCAGTGGATGGCGTCATTGATGAGATGACGGTGGAAGTGGGCGATGAGATACTTAGTGGCGATACTGAGGTTGCGAGAGTAATTGAACCATGTTCGCACTCTATCCAATATGGTGGTCTATGTGCTCTCTGTGGTAAATCATTGGAGGAAGAGGCAGATTACTCAGGGTATAAATATGAAGACCGAGCACCGATCTCAATGTCCCATGGTACAAGTGACTTAAAAATCTCGAAGGATGAGGCTGAGAAGGTGGAAGAAAGATGGGCGAAGAGTCTAATCAAAGAAAAGAAATTGATTCTTGTTGTTGACCTGGATCAGACGGTGATACATGCCACAGTGGACCCAACTATCGGTGAATGGATGAAAGATGAACATAACGCTAATTACCCATCCCTGAAAGATGTGAAATCATTTATATTGGAAGAGGAACCGACCGTGCCTCCACACTATAAAGGCCCAAGACCCCAATCTTATAAAAGAATGTATTATGTGAAGTTGAGACCTGGATTACAAGAGTTTTTGGGAAAGGTTTCTGAAAAATATGAACTTCACATCTATACGATGGGCACAAGGGCATATGCCAAGTCTATTGCTAAATGCATCGATCCTGAGGGATCATACTTTGCTGATAGAATCCTGTCCAGAGACGAAAGTGGATCCTTGACACAGAAATCACTGGAGAGATTATTTCCAACCGATACTTCTATGGTTGTGATCATCGATGATAGAGGCGATGTGTGGAATTGGAGTGAGCACTTGGTGAAAGTTGTTCCATTCGACTTCTTTGTCGGTATTGGCGATATCAATTCCAATTTCCTTCCAAGGCAGAAGTCCCTTTTGGGACCAAGTAAAAGACGTCCATCCATTGATAAACTTGAAGAAAAGATGATCGAAGAATCGCAGAAGAGAGGTCTATCTAAGGAGACTGAAGATTTGAATAAGATGATTGAAGAGATTAAGGGGGATAAAGGGGAGGAGGCAAGTCTTTCTGAACAAGAGAATGCGGAGATCATTGCCGCTAGATCGACCGAAAGGGAGGCTTCATTGGAGGAACAAGAGGAATCACGACCTTTGGCTAAATTACAAAAGGATCTAGATTCATTAGCGAAGCATACAGAGCGACTATTGTATGATGACGATGATGAACTCGTTGGGTTGGAGAAGGCATTGTTGGAGATCCATGATGAGTTCTATACCGAATTGGATAAAGATGATTCCTCACCAAATGTTACAAAGATCCTTCCAAAGATGAAACAAAGGATCTTCTCTGGATTAGTACTTGTGTTTAGTGGACTGTTGCCATTAGGTGCCAATCTGAACTCTGAAGCCATTGTACAATGGGTTCGTTCGTTTGGTGCAAAAGTCAATCCTGAAGTAACGATGGAGACTACCCACATCATCGCAAAGAACCCGTATACTTATAAAGCACGATTGGGTAAGACCATGGTCCCGGGTTGTAAGATTATGCATCCGGATTGGTTATTCCATTGCATGTCCCATTGGGAACGTGTTGATTCCAAGGAGTACGAAGTCGCCTTTGAGGAAGATCGAGTTCTGCCACAGGCCGAAGTCGATAAGTATAGGGAAAAGATGCTCCAGCAAGCGAGTGAACGTCCTTCTGAAGTGCTTGAACTAACTCAGAGCCAAGAAGGCGATCTCCTTGGGGGTGATATGGATTGGCTAGATGACGAAGAGGAAGAAGAATTGTCGGATGATTCAGAAGAGGAGGATGGCGACAAGATAAAGCGCTCTTTGGAAAGTGATGATGTATTGGAGTCTAAGAAGAGAAAGGTGAGAGAGGAGCATGAAGACAGCTATGACGGTCATGACGACAATGACGATGATGACGATGATGACTTTGCAGCAGAGCTCATGGAGGATCTTGATGATGAATGAAAGCATGATTTGTTTGGCTATAATCCGCTGTAGTTGTCGCTAAAAGGAGGGTATATATAACCCTGAGACTGTGTGACTGAATTATAACTAAAGTCTTGTATGGTACCATAAGCATAAGTATAACCCCCAATTGTGTAATAGAACACTATATATTTCCTCATTCGGAAGTGTTATGAACGCGGTAGGCGCACTCTTTTCTGTTTACATTTCGCGAGATCTTGGAGTTGCCACAGAAACAATAACAATGGGCAGGTCTAGAACTACGAAAGCCAATGGGTTCCATGGGGGCTATAAAGATGGCTATTGTATCAGTGTGAGGTTTCTGGGATCTAGATTCCCTAAATTCATTCCAATTTCTCTCTTTCCTATCAATAGGGCTCTATAATAGCCCCTATCACATATTTTGTGAGACACGCGTATCAAAATCCCAAAACGGAACTGAGCGCTCGAGACCGTGCGGTCCGGAAAACAATCTAAAACTCCCAAGGCAGCAAAGTTGAACATAAACTCCTTTGAGAAAAATCAGCAGTGCTCCCAGCTTGTACACAAGGACCCTTCCACCACCACCAGCTGACCTTTCCTGCCATCTCACACACCCCAATGGTCCCATTGCTGCTCGTCCTCGCAGCTTGTGTCTCTGCCCTTCTCCCTGTCCCTCAGGACCGTTTCATTGCCGGTGATAGCGTCAAGGTGTCTCAGTACTTTGAAGAGCCAACGACACAGAAGGGCACCACTATCAAGCTTTCTGTTGTAAAATCGTCTTCATCATCTTCTTCCTCTTCATCCGCTGTTCAAGTGTTGAACTTAAGCCCTGGTATATCTTTGCTCCACACAGATGCAAACAACGAGTGCTACTTCGTCAACACAACCATCGGCACGGACGTGTTTCAATTGATCATTGACACGGGTTCTGCATACTTATGGGTTTATGGCGATGAATGTAATGATGAACCATGCCAAAATGAGCCTCTCTACACACCAGCTTCTGACCACACTTCATCAACATCAACATCAACATTTGCGCTTGCATATGTCACAGGAACTGCATCTGGAAAAGTTGTTGAGGATAACATCATCGTTAATAAGCTTGCTACCACTCAAAAATTCAGATTTGGAATGGCTGATACCGTTCCTTCTTTCTTCTCGAGATACCCTGTCTCTGGTATCTTTGGACTGCCTTCAAATGATTCATCTTCTATAGAAAGCATAATCTCTGCATTGTACAATTCGCATGCCATCTCTAAGAAGAGATTCTCAATCAGTCTAGGACAAGTCGGCTCAAATTCCGCGGGAGATTATACAAATTCTGGTGTGTTCGCCATTGGTGATCCAGTGCCACAGCTATACGTCTCTGATATCCATTATATCCCACTTCTTGACTCCAGCGATACCTATTGGAGAATCCCTATTGAACAAATCAGTGTGGGTAACAATGTTGTGCAGTTCAATGAGACTGAATACGTCAACGGTGGAAATTCAACAACTGCCCGTGTTGGAATTGTGGATTCAGGTACTACAGTTCTAGCTTTGCCAGAGCAAGACGCATTGGACCTCCATTCATATTTCTCTGACTCCATCACTGATGGTACCAACTTCGCCATTTTGTGTAATACTACCTTGGATATTGAACTCCAGTTGAATGGCAAAAACTGGACCCTAACACCTGATAAATTCCTGGGTGATGCCTATTCCCAAGACTCAGTGCACTACGGATACTGTGTCTCAAATATCCAAGGTGTCGCACAGATGGAGTCATGGATCCTTGGTGCTGTTTTTCTCAAAACTGTATATGCTGATTTTGACTTGGAGGATCAAAGAGTTGGTTTTGCAACGAGGAATGAGAATATCATCCTCACTTCTACTAGCACGTCGGAACCTTCTTCTACTGGGTATTATTCCAATAATACAGTCACTATGAGTACATTTTCATCGACAGCGATCCAATCTAGCTCTTCTAAAGCTGATGGTATTACATTGGGTGTGTCTGTATCTGGGTTAGTCTTGTCATTCTGTGCCTTATTGCTCTGAATATGGATCACATCTCAAGATCTCATCTCTTGACCAGGATCAAGGTCACTATTTTTTCCATTCACTTTTGTTAATTTTTTGTTATAGTTTGGTTTCAGCGGTTTTCTCTTTTGTATCTCGTTTGGTTTAATTCATATAATTCTACACGTATAAAATCATGGATGTACGTTCTATTTAATTCACCGTCTGTCTTCTCTTCTTGCGTTCCTTTCTGGCAATCTCCTGTAAATCATCCTCACTTGGTTCATAGATATGCCATATCGTGTAATGAGGTAACCCACCAACTTTAAATCCCATCGTCTTAGCTAATTTACCAAATGCTTCTGTTTCAGCGTGGTTTAGAAAAGTAAAAGCCGGGAAATGAACACCTTGTCTAAAGATCTTAGCCTTAGCAAGGATCGAGACACCGCCAACACCATCCAAATTCACAACTTCATTTGGGTCACCAGTTGAAGATCTGATATAGCCTAGATGGACTCTCCAAGTAGGATATTCTTCATATCCTTCAACGATAACATCATCTTCACCCAAGTTCTTAGCCAATTCTAAAGCATTCTCAGATTCGATCCATGAGTTCAAATCATAGGCCTGCTCGTTGCCCAAGAAGGTCGGCAACGGTCTCCAAACGTTCGGTACCATCACATCGTAGTCGAATTTCATCAACTCTTGGATGATATCACCAGGCATCAATTCGATATCAACATCTCTCCAATATACCCATGAATGGTAGGGCTTAAGGGCATTAGCAGTTAACCAATTACGTGCGCGGCCCATGAGTTTTCTTCTGATACCTTGGACTTTCACATCGTGTCTATCACTGAATCCTTGGCCAATGATTTGTCCAAAGTCCTTCTTGAAGATCTGTACTGATCTAAATGGACAATCATAGTCTTTGTGGTAAGGTGGTGCAAATGCCCTTTGCTTGCTCTCAACGTAGTCAGGGTCCATATAGCTCAGGTGTAAGTCCTTTGTGCCCTTGACCTGTTTCTCAGAGGACTCTTCCAACTCAAGCACTTTGGACAAGTTCCCATTCTGCAACGCCACAGAGTAATGGAACAAGGTTTCCATTGTATGGTCATCCGGTGAACAATCACTCACCAAAAAAGCGATGTCGATGAGTTCATGTGGGTATGTCAAGTTCATCAAATGCTTGAACATCAATTGGAGAACCGGTTCAGCATTTCTCAAAGGCACCAACAACAAGATATGATCCCCTTGCTCCGCACCATCAGCATGGCCCGTATAGTCACTCAAGTCGTAGTAGTCCACAGTGCTATGGTATAAGGAATCGATGTCGTCTTGTATCTCCTGGTACTCAGGTGTCCCCTGTACAACACCGCTATGATCAATCAGGTATTGCTCGACACCGGAGTCAAACTTCCTCAACTTCTCATAGTCGATATCCTTCGCATATGTGAATCTCTCTTGGTCAGAGTAATGCTCCATAGGGCCTGTAGTCCAGTGATGAAACAACCAGAGCGTAAACAATGCGCCTAGCGCCCATAGTCCATACCTTACGCGTGTCGTCTGTTTCTGCTTCGGTTGAAAATGAGAGGTCCTAAAAAAGGTTAGCAGTCTATCCTTTGGGTTACAATATCATTGTTGTGGCTTAGATTTGACTCACAGTGGAAGATCACTCTTTTTGCGGTGCTTATAGCTGAACATTTGGTGATGTTTGTGCTGCTTGTTGCTGCTTCTCATTCAAGTTCGAATCTGGATTTTCTACCCTGAAGAAACCACAAACAACGAGAACTGCCTAGAAGAATAACATACTCTTTAGCATTAGATACAATAAATAAGTGGGCTATGAATACGCCCTATATATGATGGTCTAAGCCTCCTTTAGTTCACTGAACCACTCTTTTTTCAGAAGATTCCACACCTGTTGTGCCAGTGCAAGAGCCTCATCTTCGCCGTCGGCTTGCGCCTCGACATAGACTTTTAACTTTGGCTCAGTGCCTGAGCCTCTCATTGTGAATCTGATCTGTCCCTGGTCCCTTGATATAACTGCGGTGATCATCTGGGAGCCCGAATCAACTGGCAATAACGGACGGTGGTCCGGTGTGCTGGAATCATACCCAATGGTCAAATCTCTCCAATAAGTAACTTTAAAATCACCAATGTGCTCAGGGTATTCATCGTAGCCACATCTGATCTTTTCAAAAACAGGTTTAATGAAGGATGGGTCGTGCACGGTATAATAGGAGTTATACTCTTTGAAATAGCCGAAATTCTTGAATCCTTGTTCCAATATCTCCAGGGCGTTGGTTCCCTCTTCTTGCCATTGCTGAGCCATCTGTAAGAACACAACAGCAGAAGAGATACCGTCCTTGTCATGGATACCGTTAAACATGAAACCAATGGCCTCTTCGAAACCAAAGGGGACTTCATACCCTTTTGATTCCAAGTCAATGGCCTTGTTACCGATCCATTTGAATCCCGTCAAGGTTTCCACATAGTGGAATCCAAGTTTCTTGCTCATTGCGTTGATCATCTGTGAAGATACAGTGGAGTTCACCATGTACACCTTGTCCAGTGGTGCATCTGTAGTCTTCAAAATGTGGTTCGCAAAGAGGAACCCTAGTTCATTCCCTGTGAGCTGCCTCCATTCACCAACTTTCACTGCGGCACTAAACCTATCGGCATCTGGATCGTTGGCGATGATTAGCTTGATTCCTAGTTCATCTGCACGAGCCATCGCCAATTCCAGTGCACCTTTCTCCTCTGGATTCGGGAACTTTACTGTTGAGAAGAATGGATCAGGCTCTGATTGCTCAGTAACTGTAGTGACAAATGTGTTCAAGAGCTGAGCAGCTCTAGCAAAGGCTTCTAATCCAACCCCGTGCATTGGGGTATAAACGAATGGGATGGTCACTTGTTTCTTGACCAATTGCTTCAAATGCTGGATATATCTATCAATCATACGGGTTTTAACGTACTCCAATTGACCATTCTTCAAACCTTCGCCAATGGCTCTCTTCAAGTCATGAGAACCTTCTAAAGGCTCCAGATTCTCCAAGATGGCTGTAGCGATCTCATCGTCCCTTGGAGGTATAATCTGGCACCCATTGGACCAGTACACCTTGTAGCCATTGTCCAGAGCAGGATTGTGGGAAGCGGTGATCATAACACCCACGGAGGCGCCCATCTGATCCACGGTGAAGGGCACCAAGGGCGTAGGCACAAAACCATCGTGTTCATCATTCACCAAATAGTGCACCTTAAACCCTTTCAGGAGGAACACGGTTGCAGTGATCTCAGCAAACCTCTTGGAGTTCAGTCTATGATCATGACCAATTACCACGGACCCACGGCCAACATACGAGGCCAGTCCCTGAGAGGCCTGGAGCACTGTGACATCGTTCATGAGCGAAAACCCAGCACCCATGCGTGCTCTCAGACCAGCGGTACCAAAGCGAATTCTGTGACGGAGCCTGTGTTCCAGTTCATTCAAGTTGTGCGTTTCGAAGAGGTGTTGGATTTCTCTTCTTGTCTCAGGGTTCTATTGGTGTTAGACTTCGGCCTTTTAAAGGGAAAGAAGGAGACATACCCTATCAACTAGGAGCCACTGTTGTACAAGGTCGTCAGTAGAGGCCATGCTGTGCTTTTTGCTCTCTATTAGTAGCGTTTGGGGTGTTGGCCCTTTGCTTCTCGGTTGCTTTGACGGCTTTTTTGAAGGCTGCTGTGGGGGGGAGAAGAACACAGTGAACCTCGAAAGCATCAATTTAGTTGACCATCGACAGCAAAATATGCAAATGTGAAAGTAAACTACGTATAGGTTACATCCATAGCTACAACTACATCAAGTCATCAAATGCAAACAACTCTTTTTTTTTATTTCCCGGCACCCAAATTTCCAGGATCTAGTTAATGCCTTCTCCTTCTTCCGTCCCAATCATCTGTCAGCACATTCGCAGCGTATGTCATGTTCTTATGCTGGCTCTGTGCCAGGTACTGTGCCATCACCTGTGACCCTGTAATTCCTCTGAAGTCATCATAGGAGTTGATTGACGTGTTCGAGTAAGACGGGTACAGTTGGTTCACGGAGCCGTTGGAGAAAGATCTCGAATTGCTGGAGAAAGATCTCGATCTGGAGGTGTTTGAGAAAGATCTCGATGATAGCCTCTTTGGACGTTGCTTTCTTGGTGTATATGGCTTTGTGGTGATGATCTCCAATTGCGAGGAGCTCGATGACGGATAGTCAGTCTCATCATCGTTCTGCGTGATGCCCATGCTCTCAAATAACTCGATCGGCACCTCTTGTACCTCCTGCACCTCATTCTCACTATGCTCCTCTTCTGGCTTTTGGTTTCTGTTGGTTTTCTTCTTTTTCTTCTTTACCTTTGGCGGGTTCCCACAACGGTCTTTGCCGTAACTGATCTTTAGGCCTCTATACCTATCTTCAAAGTAATCGTGAAACTGCTCCTCATTAACACCATTGGCATCATCTACCAACTTTATGGCATTGGCAATATTCAAGAAATTTATGAATACAGCTTTGTTATCCTTGATAAAGTTTATCTGTTCAATGTCACCAAATTTGGTGAAATCCTTCCGCAATGTACTTTCATCCGGTATCACCAGCTCTTCATCATCTTTCAATCCGATATAGACATTTCTCGAGGCCCCAGCAGTGACACTTAAAGCTATGGAATTTGGTAATAGACCTGAATGTTTGCCCCATCCGATTTTCAGTCTCTTAGAATGCAGGATGATTGGATGAATATTCGAATTCGCAAAGAATTGAGCAGCAGAGTCTGCTTCGATGAACGTAATAAAGCACATATGTTTCTCCCTTAGAAATTTGACAAATTGAACCAATCCACCACGCACAACGTTCAACAAGTCAGCCACCGTGGATCTTGGTTCCAGGTTATAGATACATATGGTTCTATTCCCAATATTATCCATCCCACCCGTCGTAGCAATAGTCATCGCACTTGTTGTCTTCTGGTTGAGTGTTGATGATATATCCATTGGGCAGAAAGTATCTTCAAGCTCATCCAGCTCATCCAACTCATCAATGGTATCATCTAGATAATCTGTGAATTCAGAACAACATCTGTCAACTCCATAGAATACTTTACACTTGGACCAGCCAGTCGATAGCGGTAGCTGCTCCACTGCTTTTATTGCCGATATCAGGTTATTGAAGTGGATAAATGAGTTAGTCATATCCTTGTTCCGTATGACTTCAATCTGGTCGATGGAACCAAACTTCGCCAATCGTTTTCTTAGGTATAGCTCGATGGCCTTTTCCGTGGATGCTGTCCCTTCCAGCTCATCATCTGACTCCTCGTTCTCCTTATTGGAGCGATTCGTTCTCTTCGGCTCTGCTTCATACATATCAGATGACAACCCACCGACAAATAAGCACCTCGTTGCTCCTTCGTTACTAATGGCATTTACCACAAAGGGCAACAGTTTCTTGCACTGTGCAAAATGGATGCTCAAGCCAGGGGAGTTGATCAAATGTTTGAATTTGCCCAAGTATGTCAGCAGGTTGTTGTAGAAATTGAGACACGTTTCCACTTTGAGGAACGTGAGCACAATGGAGTTGTACTCGCCAGCCTCTACGAGCCTGATGCTCTCGATGGGACCATGCTTGACATGATCCAGGAACTCTCTTGTTGTTATGCCCTTGTCAACGCTTGACAGGATCAGCCTTCTGGTGGGGGCTCTTGAGATATCTGACTCTGACTCTGAAGAGGTCCTTGAAGGTGAGTTGTTCTTCAACGGGCTATCATAACCACGCGTGCTCATCGAGTTTATGTGGCCCATGGGCAAATAGTTGGGATGTCTCATTGTTCTGTATTGCGTCGGCGTGGAAACGTAGGGAGATGACACCAACAGCTGGCGTGGAAGCAACGATGTCCCGTATGCCATATCGAACGGGGACTGTGGCACCTCGTAATAGTAAGGGTGCATTTTTGTGTGCTGTCTTTCTCACTCTCACTCTCAATTCCTGAGTCTCTTCCTCCTGTGGTCTTTTCCTGTGGTTCTTTTTCTTTTCTTGGTTGATTTGTTGTTCGTTGGAATTTGAAACGAATTTTTGGACCTGCGCCTTGGGGACTTTGGGTCTGGGTCTGAAAGGACTGTCAAGCGGACTTTTTAAGGGGCCAAACTACTAGAACAAGAGACTAAGGCAGTTCAGCTTGTACTAATGGTTGACAACTCGGGGGCTGGGAGACAAGATGCCTTATAAGGTTGCTTAACCATCTCTGATTGGCTACAGACATTATAGAACAACACAGACCATAAAGGACCACAACATAGCTAATTAATTTGAAAGAGATCCGCGTCGATTTCTTGGCCTGGCCCGGTCTAGGCCACTAGAGTTGAAACCCGCTAAGCTAATGCCCCAGCTACGACACGGTATAAGAAAATATACATATAAAATCCAATAAATGCGCACACACATACCCTTACATGCTATTCTGCCAGTCAAACAATGTCGTCTTCCGGTCCTCCTCCTGCTTCACGGGGTTGTAACTGTTGCTGTTGTTCATACCATATCCATTCATATCGAAATTCACCAAGTCGAAATCTAACCACGGCGCCAACCCGAGAGACCCATCAGCTGCAAATTCCAGCTCTGTAGATTCGCTATGGTCAGACGTGATAGAAGGTGCCACTTTAGGGTAGATCAACTCCATGGAGGTATCCATCCCATCCATAGGTGTATCCACATGCGTGTGAGGGACCCTGTTGTTGTTGACGTGATTAGGGACAATAGGAGGCACGGATTCCAATTGTGTCAACATCTGAGTCAATGAGTCCTCGTTTGGTGCAATAGGCCTCTTCTTCTTCTTCGGCTCCTTCTTCTGCTCCTTCGATCCCATGATGGTTTCAACTGCACTTTCCAATAACTTTACACACCTCTTGGACAGATTGCCTGGAATCTCGTTGATATTCTCATCTTTCAACTCAGTAACCACATTCTGTATGATGGTCTTGGACTCTTGAAAAAGTGCACCACCACGAGTATACTCTAATGCCCCCTTGGCACTTAATAATGCCAACCTTGTCTTCGTTCTTGTGATATTCATAGGCACAGGGATATAATACATCTTCTTGGAGTAAAAATCCGATAAAATATTCAACATCGCCATCGTACACTGTTGAACAACGATATATGACGCACTCCCTCTGGTGCCATTTACTTCGGATGCAATTATAGGTAAATGGATCAACAATTTGGCATTATAGTACAAGAGAACCAATAGCGAAACTTTAGAATCATTCCTATCTCCTCGAAGCATTCCATTGACGTCTAGTTCAAATTTTAAATCGTTCGGCAATTCACGTCTCCACGAATCCAGTAACCCTTCATGGATCAACGTCTGTTCATGTAGCAAGCCACCTTCACTAGACTTCGAATGACGCTTAAAGATGAAATCAACAATGTTCCCCAAAACTTTGGCATATCTCATCATTGCAAGGGATAAATTGCACACCTTCCCCACTAAGCTCACTTTATTGTTATTGACAACAAGGATATTCACATTGTCATCGTCATCATTATCATTACCCATTGGCAGGGCGCATTCAATCTCATAATCCTTGAGAAGTCTAGGGACACCCAGTTGTAAAGATGCAAATGTATCCAAGGTGTAAATACACCAGAAGAGGATACGTCTTTCACTCTGTTGGAATTTAGACACTGCGGACCCATTATTCCCCAAGACTGCACTAGGACAACGATGTAATCTTAGTTGTTGTGCCATTGTAATGACTCGTCCACGTAGTGTGTATGAATTGACGACATCGCCGATGTTTAGACAGTAGAATAGGGCCAATGACAAAATCTGTAATGACTGGATTGAACAAGTGGATGCAATGTTCGAATTGATCAGCTGATGTATCAAAAAATCATAGAATTGGATTAAATCCTCATTTGTATCCCCCTGGTTCTTCTGACAAAATAGAGCCAATTGTATCACGATGATCAAGATGGCTCCGAATCTTTCTTTGTGAACCATTGCCTGGTCGATAAACTTGGACTCCATGGATCTAATGAAAGTGCTATACTGTGCCAAAAAATCATCCTTATCGACTATTGGTAATAGTGATCCCCATTCTTGGAAATACACGGTGATCAGCTGGTCCAACTGAACCCTTGGAGGGAGTTTCAAGTTCATGAAGAACAAATTAGATTCCGATGCAGTGATATGTTTAAAATCAATGCTTCCAAAGTTAATAACATTGCTCTGCTTATGCACCTTAGGGACCTCTTTCAGCGCAGCAATGGCAGAAGCTGTGGAAAGACAGGCTTTACTGTCAAATCCGTGGACTTCACCAATCTTTGAGAGTAAACTTGGTAAGAACAACGTCTCTTCGGTGGATCTAGGGATACTCATGGCAACCAAGTTCGCTAATTGCAACTTCTGTCCACCATTCATTCTTGCGATGGCCAAGGCAGCATTTAAGCCAGGAGCCTGGTTCTGTTCAAACGAGACATTTCTTGGGTTCATATCATACCCGTCGTAGATCGATCCCTCATCATCGATGGAACCGGCAATACTAACAGGACGTTCATGCACAGAATGTGGGTAGTTGGCACAACAGCCAGGCCCTGAATGGATATGTCCTTCGTCAATGTATTCCGTCGACTGGTTGAGTCTGTTCAAATTGGACGTGTTCAAAGGTTCCACTTTGTGAAACAGCTCCATCTGTTCATCCTTCTGGTCCAGTAGCGCCAACAGCTTCTTGTTCTCAGCCTCAAGCTCCCTCACTCTCTCTTCCAACGTTTCGGTATAACCTCTTGGGAAAGCTCTTCTGGTGAGCCTGTCGCTCACTTTGCACTCAAAGCCCACTGCAGCACACTGGGAGCACTGTGGTCGCTTACCGTCACACCGGGTCTTCTTCAGTCGACAGCGATCGCAGGCTTGTGCTACTCTTTCCACCTGGGAGCCCGGTGTTTTGATAACTTTTCTGTGGGTGGTTGGTTAGTACTCTGGTGAGCTGTTGAAAGTGCACTGGGGGAAGGAGGGGGACTCACGTCTTTGGTGTCTTTTCCATTCAGTCGGTGTCGGTAGATTCAGTTAATGGAATAGAAGAAATCAATAAATGTATTCAATAAATCACTAAGGTGAAATGTCAGAAGATAAACAAATTTGTCCAAAAGTTGACACTTTCCCGTTGTCGAAGCATTTTTGCGGGGGTGACTGCTTCCGGTACCGGTTTTTGCGTAACCGCATTTCGTTTGATGAGAGATACCTAACGCAAATTCCGGGATAATTGTATAGATGATTAGATATCTGCATATTACAGAGGACAGTAACTCCAATGGTGTTATTTATGTTGTCATACCATACCCCGAACTCAATAGTCTGTCCGCTAATGGGTGTAATGAGTCACCCGGTGTTAAGACGCAGGACAATCAGCGAGAGAGCACACATTTGAGGTACCGGTTGATCTCGATGAACTGCTGTATGATTATATTTTTGCACCATGCCTTGACATGGGTGGGTTAATGGTGATACTGATCGAAATTAGTTCTCGTACAGCCTTCACTCTCGCTGTGATCCTCCTCATCACGGTCCTCATGGTCCTCATGGTCCTCATGGTCCTCATGGTCCTCATGGTCCTCATCCATGCGTTCCAATGGTTCCTCTAGTGCATCCTCAATACTTTCCATCTCATCTTCATGCTCGTTTTCTTTCTCGTCCTTATCATCCACACCGAGGATCCTCTTGATCTGCTCAAACTTATCAACTTTGTCCATGTACTCCCGCTTTATGGCCTCGATCTCCCTAGAATACTCATCAATGGACTTTTGCAGAGTATGCTGGATCGTTAACAGTTCATCTATAGGTCTCGCGAGATAGGCGTTAAAAGTATATGTGGTTTCTTGGGTGTCTTTACCGTTATCAGTGGCACCTTCAGCACCCTCTTTACCACCTTCATTGGCATCTATGCTATTATCCTTCCGTGTAACAAACTTTGACTCCATAACCTTCTCATAACTGTCACCAAACAGCTCTTTCAGCTCCAGTTGAGTCAGCTCCAGTTTCCCAGTGCCGTGGAACCCTCTTATAGCTTGATTTACATCCTCGATCTCCCCCTTCTTCTTTAACAACTCGTTGATCTTCTTCTTCGCTGTGAACAGACTCGTCGTCAACTCCTCGAGCCTTTTAGAGATATATGTGTCACTTAGGGAGTTCAATAGATCGGTATGGTCCTGTGTTATACGGGTGTATGACAACATCGAGTGCTCAATGTTTGTCTTCCATAGGGCATAACGGTCCTCCAGTGTCTCTCTAAACTTTAAGAGCTCTTCAGGAGTCAATCTCTTTGGGTTATTCGATAGTAAACCCTCTGAGCAGTCACTGATGTCGACACATGTCCTGATGAAGGAACTCGCTCCATCGGGCAACATCCGCGAGGGTTCCAACCGTTGCTGTAGGGTGGCCTCTGCCCTTGTCAGTACTCTGTGCTGTTTTATTGAAGATTCTACGAACCGATCTCATGGCCTTGGAGTCTCATCCTTTTTATTTGTTCTCTTTATTTGTTGTTCTTGTGTCCGTGTGTTATTCAATGTTTTTTCTCCAGTGCTGGACAACAAAGAACAAAGAGCAGTGGCCAGAGAACTACTGATGGGGACAACAACAACAACAACAACAAATACTGAACTAACATCGAAGATCAGACAAATGGATACCACACAAACGGTAAAACTGGCCATTCTCATTTCCCAGGGGAGACATGCCAAGCTGGGCGACGACAGTGTCAATGCCCTGCTACTGGCATATGCCCCAATGAGTACTCTCTTTGACGGCGAGGAAGTTGATAATGTCGCTGACTTTGAAGAATACGATGGCGGTGTTGATACGGACCTCTCCATTGACCTATTGGAACACAGAGTGGAGTTTATAACTAACAGATGCTTCCAAGAAGCCCAACTCTACGGCCTTCAAGATGGTTTTGAGAAAGCGTGGCTAAGAAAACTGGACCAACTGGACTGTCTCACACTCAATAACCCAATGTTGAATATACAGTGGGACATCATACCCTTATGGCGATACTTGAATGCCATTAGCCGTGTCAGGATCATGGAGTTGGAAGAGATGTCGTATACAGATCTATGGATGTTTATTATTGACACCACGAAGTCGCAGGGCATCACTAAAATGGATTCATGCCTGAAACCGTTTGTTGACAATAGAGTGATTGCGATGGATATGGACTTGTTATACTGGAACCAGCTGATCCAATGGCTTGAACCTAATGATAAGCTGATCCAAACGGTTAAGGAGAGGTTTGAATCATATGAATGTCCAACGAGAGAGATCCTTGCTTCTATGGGTACAACTATTGGTTCTATCAATGAACTGGAAGAATTGGAATGGATCATCAAATCTGTGCTGGTATACCCATTGCCATACGATAAGCTAAGTGACCTCCTGATGGATAGCGATGCGCAATGGAAATTATACACACATATCATCGAGACGTCAACGATCCATACTATACAACAGATTATCAATAACTGGGATAATTTGAAGCATATCTTCCCTGATATACCATCAGATAACGAGATCATCATCAAAAAGCTGCTATCCCTAAGACTCTATGATCAATTACAAGATATGACAATTGGCAAGGACCTAGTGATAAATCATTTCTGGGATTGTTTCAAATTGGCCACAAATGGCTCTTCGTCCAGAGGTGAACTATCAAACTGTCTACAAACCTTGAAACTCCTTCCTGAGGATGAAGAAGTTAAACGCCTGAGGGAATTCATTGATTCCGTTGATGAACTGTTCAAGTTTAAAGTGTTTATCGAACGAGGAAAGCCCATGAGACCAGCAGATCTATCCAATATCTCAATGGATTCATTGGCTCAAAGAGTATTGGAACTTAACGAGGATGCATATAAACAACCTGATAAGTTATACTCAATCATTCTTAACCTGTCAAAGGCTCTGAACTGTCGAGTGCCATCAAGAGAGGATGTCCAGTGTCACTGTATTGACTCCTCATTGGTCCAAAATGACTTCAAATTCGCCTATTCATTGACAACACAACTGATGACAATAACAGATGATGAATATAAACAGGAAAAATGGTTAACATGGTTCCAAGTGTCCAAATACATCTCCCCATCGTGGTTAGACACAGAAACTCCAGTGAATATCATCCAGAAACAGATGTCTCTCTTATCTGAGATCTTGGTGATATGTCCTATAAAAGAAGCACAGGTCGTATTAACACAATGGAGGGCCATGGAGATGGAGCTAAGCATAAGAGATGATGAGAAGTTGGACTTGAGTGATCGGTTCAAGAAAGCATTGAGTTCAAGTGCAAGCGAGTTCCTCGATGGAAAGCTATTGAATTGGATATCTGGATGATGATATACATACAATTATTTATGTCAATAGTACTGTAGTACTGTCTAGTTACATATATTCATCGCCAATTCGTCCAATGGTTTCACTATACTTATCGGGAGTCATAGTAATATTTGGTCTTCTCTTTGTTCTCTTATTAATCAATTCATCTTCATCCCGGTTATGACGCTTGTAAAACTCAGAATGATTTTTTTTCTCCCGTTCTCTAACGGCATAGTTTCTTCTATTATTCCTTGCTTTAACTGGTTTAGCAACTTCAAGTTCATCCTCAATCAACAGCTTTGCATCCTCTGCAGAACTCAAATTCTGATAAAACTCGACAACTTTAGGATGTGCAAACACCTTTGACTCATGAAAGTTCAAAATCTGCAATCCATCTCTTGATACGGCTCTTGAAATAGCGACATATGCTTGACCTTTCTCGAACACTTTCTTCAAGTTGACACGGACCCTTGGTAATGTCTGACCTTGAGATTTATGGATGGATAGAGCCCATGCTAGTAACAAAGGTAATTGCATCCGAGTGACCAATGGTGTCTGTCTTTCATCCTCAACGACCCATGTCTCTGGATTCACCAATACCACACGGGATTGATTATCTGGTGTTAAAAACCTTACAAGCGGTAATTTTTGTCCACGAGAAGATAAATGTAAATCATTCATCAATTTGATCTTACTTTCAATGCTCCGTTGCATATCTGGATCATCTGTCTTGACATCTTTCAGAAAATCAAATATAGTATCTTCCAATTTCTCAGTTGGTTCCTCAACAACTTGATTGTTTTCCTCCAAGATTGTAGCTTTGGCCTTTGCGGCTTCGATATTCATTTCCAATGCTCTTTCATCCAAACCTTCAGTTTTCAATCTTTCAAATGATAAATATGTATCCCTATCCATGAAATCAATAACTTTTCCAAGTGATCCGTTAACCAAAGATTCATCAAGATTTTTAATCATCATCACCTGTGCGCCTTTCTTCAACTCTAACTTCTCTGGGGCCATGAAATTTGCAAGCAATCTCTGTCTCTGATGTTGATCAGTGAGGACACCACCATCAATAGCGCTATAATGCATAGTTTCACTAGTTAAATTGTTCAATCTCAGGTTATTTGCACGATCAACTTCGATTCTTGTAGAGTATAATTCAGCTGGTTCAACTTCTGCCTTCGGTAATTCCCTCTCCAATGCTCTGAATTTAATAGATGATTCGGGTGATACGATGCCTAATCTCATATCGTTCAACATATCGATGAATTCCAGATCTCCCTTTTGTCTAAACACTTTCTGTAAAGTGATAGTGAGTTTCATGGATCGTTTCCAAGCATCTGAATTAAAGCAAAACGTAGATCTCTCTTCATCTGTAGACACTGGCGGTAACTGGAAGAAATCACCAGAACAAATCACTTGAATCCCTCCGAATGGTTGATCATTCTTACGCAGCTCACATGCAATATGGTCCAATTTATCAAATAATTCACCACTGATCATAGAAATCTCATCAATGATCAAGACACGAATATTCTTCCAACGATTCAAAGCCTTCCTATTCCTTCTGATCTTCTTGACTAGCTGATCTGCATCTTCTTTCCCCAATCCAATACCTGCAAAGGAATGAAGTGTAATACCACCAACATTGACAGCAGCTAACCCAGTTGACGCTGTGACGGCAATATCTCCATCGATTCTATATATATCTTTCAAAGTCTTGATTAGGGATTTCAAGAGCACAGATTTACCAGTACCTGCCGAACCCGTATAGAACAAGGACTTCCCACATTTGACCAAATCAACAACGTGTTGTTGTTCTTCGCTCAGAATCAATGTCTGTACAACTTTCGGTTTTGATCTCTCTGTCGATATCTGGCGTATCTGATCCACAGAGTTAATGTTGGCTTTTTGTGTCATCAGCAATAACTGTGGGTTTGGCATCTTAGTCCGCTTCATCAATGAAGAGACCATGGCTAAACCTGAACTAGATCCTGGTTGGAATGGCGCGCCGGATTCTGAGTTCTTGGACTTTTCAATGATCATCTTCATCTGTTCCGCAACTGATGGTTGGGGAGATGGCTTGATGGGTGACTGTTCCTTCTTTGAGGAATACTCTTTTTCATAGCTGTTCATTGTTGGGTATAGTGGATCATCGGACCTTGATAATTTGACAAATTTCAATTTCTCCTCGGGTAGTATCATGTCATTGAGCTGTGAACAAAATGGGATATCCACTGTGACATTCTGTGTATTTGTATCATTTGTGCTCATATGGGACAGAGTAGAAAGAGTTCTGGGGAATTGCCTTGGTTTTATCTGTGGATATAGGGTCTCAGTTCTATGGTACGTCGGTGATGAAGTCTCTGGTGCCGATATAGATATGTTATGGCCTTGGGACCCTTCATTCGAGTCATCCATAAAGATCTGCTCCAAATCTTCCAACTTCTGCTTCTTCGTACTATGACTAGCTAGCTGCGATAGTCTGATCTTACTCAGAGCAGGAGATGATGATTGTATCCTCTCTGCAATCTCGGATATTTTTACACCAACACTATCACTTGAAACATCCCAATCTTCACTGATATCTACATCGAAATCTTCTTCAAACTGCCTGTTGTGCTCTTTCACGGGGCTGCTCGTCAAAGGGTTCAGCATCCCGACAAAATCATGCTCAGAACTTGAACTCAAAGAATCAAAGGAATCAGCAAATGCCTGTAAGTCCGCGTCATCAACTTTCTTCGCCATCCTCTGTGCTCGTGTGCCTGCCAATCTGTTCAGCGAGCGCAGCAGCGTCATAGGAGTTCTCTCTCGCGTGTAGCTCTTAGTCCCTCCTAGTAGTTTGCTTCTATACAGGGAAAGATGTCAAAAAGATCAAAAAAAGCAGGGGATCGTGTTGATGTTTTTGTTTTAGTTCATTTAGAGCGGCAAATATGATGGATCACATCGCGAACATCACCACCGAGATGGCTAAGATAGACAGTGGACAGGGATAATGAATCTGGTGTGGAAGACAGTCAAAGTTCCGCCAGCTGAGTTGTCGCTGGGTAAAGTCCTTCGCTGTGGACAGGCTTTCAGGTGTGTTCTATCATCTTTTAGTTTAATTAATGTACTAATATCTTCATAGATGGAAGAACATCGAAAACGTCTGGTCGTGCTCGGTTGGAGAGAGAGTGGTATTCCTGAGGCAAGAAGATGACGACTTACACTATGCATCATACCCTGAAGACCCATATATTCTGGAGACCATAAGCGACTACTTCAACCTCCATATCAACGTGCTTGATCTGTATACCCGATGGTCTGAGATCGATGCTGTGTTCAAGAGATCAGCAGTTGGGTTCGAAGGATTGAGGATGCTACGTCAAGACCCATGGGAGAACTTGATCTCCTTTATCTGTTCCTCTAATAACAATGTGAAGCGTATCAGTCAGATGTGTGATAATCTGGCGATCCATTTCGGGGATCACATCATCAATCATGAAGGTGTAAGCTACTATACGTTCCCAAAACCTGAAGTATTGGCTACTCCTGATGTTGAACAGAAACTCAGGGACTTGAGTTTCGGATACAGAGCCAAATATATCAACAAGACAGCACAGATGGTTGTCGAATCCGGTATTGATCTGTTTGAGATCCGAAAGTTACCGTATGAGGAAGCACATAAAGAACTGATCAAATTTGTTGGTGTTGGCCCGAAGGTTGCTGATTGTATTTGTTTAATGTCTATGGATAAACATGATGCTATCCCAGTCGATACTCATGTCTACCAAATAGCTAAAAGGGACTATAAATTATCTTCAAAAGGTGATGCGGTGACACCAAGGACATATGAACTAGTTCGAAAGTTCTTTGTTGATAAATGGGGGCCATATGCTGGTTGGGCACAGACTGTTATGTTTGCAGCTGATTTGAGAGATTTGAATAACGGTTTAAACCAGGTGACTGAGACTAAGAAGCAAGTTGTGAAGATAGAAGTAAAGAGCGAGAAAAGAGCGAGTGAGTTCCTCGTTGAGACGACGCATCTCAATAGAACCGATAAACGCAAAAGAGTTAAATCTACAACACTATAAGAATAAGTTACAATTTAAAGGCATCTTTTGTAGTTCTATATACAGTCATTCAAGTTGATTATTTTTCATTCCTCCAACAACTTGTTCAAGTAGGTCTGGATGGTTTCGATCTCATCGTATCTATCAACACTAACACCATTCTGTCTCATCTCTAACACAGCCTTGATACTCTCACTGATGCTCTCTGCCGTTGGTTCAGCGTGGAACACCACCAGTGCCTCACCAGCATCTGTTATTGGTGTCAGCTCCTCATATTGGGTATGGTCCTTAGCATAACGCTCCAACTTCAAGTTGGAGATGAACTTGATACCTTGGATGAAGTGCTTATTAACCTTGTTCTCGTCAATGACTTCACTTATACCGAAAACTGCGAACTGTAGTCGTTTAAGGGCCTCTTGTACATCAGCATCTTCCTCCTTCGAGGCGTCGAGGTAGTACTGCTTGAACTCTTCAAGCAACTTCTCCCGCTCTCGTGGAAACCCCTCTCTAGCACTCTCTTGAGCATGAGCACGTTCGCTGAGCACATGTCTGATTCTCCACATCGTCTCACGCACTCTATCGCTGGCAGTCATGAACTGTTGGTCTGGTTGATCAATCTCTGCCTGGAGTACCTGGATCTCTCTAGCGAGCACGTTTCTCTCTTTCAAACAGGTGTACCAAAGACTGTGAAGATCGTCAAAGCTCTTACGTCTGAGCTCTGGGATGGTCCATGGTCTACCGGCGTTATCCAAATCCTCGTAGGATCTCAAGTACTTCTTGTCGTGGAAAAACTGCCATAGCGGATGGTCGTCGCTAACTTCGAAGTTCTTAGCTGTTGGGGCAATTGGTGCCCTGATTTTGAGAGGTGGGGCCTTTTGTCTCAGGAGGCACTGTGCAGTGGAGTGTAAAGCCCTCTTCTGGATATGCGGAAGCATCTTTGGATGATCTCTTGATCCTTTGTCTGCACCGCTTGTTCTCCCAACGTTGAAAGCTTTTTTTTTCAGCGTGTGCCCACAGGGGCTGCTTAACGCAAAAGATGGCCAACTTCAACAACGAAACAAAGGGGAGCAAATGGTTGAAGAAGAAGGACAGAAAGCAACAATGGCCACCTCATCAAGCGAGCCACTCGACCTCATCAGACTCCTCCTGGATGAGCAAGTCTTCGTCAAGCTCCGTGGAGCTAGGGAGATTACAGGAAGGCTCCAAGTGAGTAGAATTACAAGCATGTTAACCCCATCAATACTAACACCTGGGAAGGCATACGACTCCCACTGTAACATCGTGCTAAGTGACGCTGTGGAGACTATTTACGACACAGATGGCAATGAAGGCATCAAGGTAAGTTTCCACTCGTATTTTCTCTGATTGATTGAAGTACTAACGTCACGCCAGTCCACAACAAAGAGCTCTGAAATCATCTTCGTCAGAGGTGACTCTGTGATCCTTGTGAGCTCTCCATCAGAGAAATAGAATATGTATACTACTTAATGAAAACCTCGTGACGTGCTAAAATATGTGCTAAAATATGTACTTAGATACTGTTACGTCTTTGAATGACAGGACTCTCTCTTTCTTCCAAGGTACTTGCGCCAGCAATCTGTGGCAACTTTTGTGTATCAATGAGCTCCTTTAACACCATATGGCCATATACTGAACCAACGTTATAGATCTCATCAAACTTGCCGAAGTCCAATGTAGCATAATTCTCAATAGGGGGGCGCAAATAAATCACACCAGGTGTGTTCTTTGCCCTCTCAAGGGCATTCACACTAGCAACATAACATAATCTCAGCTGGATCTCAGACATCGCAGGTACATTTGGATATGATGAGAATGGGTTCCATCTGTTCAAAAAGTTCCAGAGGCCACTTAACGAATCACCATAGGTCATTGGTGTACGATCATCGACACTACCAACATCAACGGCAAAGATGATAGAGGCTCCTCTCTTCTTCATCTCCTCCACTGGTAGGTTGTCCACATAGCCTCCATCGAGTAACATCGAACCATTATCAGTGATGGGTGGTAACAGACCTGCAAGGGACATAGAGGCTCTCACGAATCTCCAGGCATACCCAGAAGAATGGATCTCCATGCATGAATTGGTTATGTTCGTAGAGTTACAGTAGTACTGGATCCAGAAATCTTCAATACGACTGTCCCCGAATGTCTTCCAAATGCCTCTGTTGAACTCATGACCAGTGGTATAAGCTGTAATGGGAATAGTCAGATCACTCAGCATTCTCCAAAAGGAACCAACACGGCCTGCAAATTTCTTCGCTCTTCCATAGATCGGAACAAGATCATACTCCTTTGCATACAAGCCACCAATGAATGAACCGATGGAAGTGCCACCAATGATATCAATAGGGATGCCATTCTCTTGTAATGCTCTCAAGACACCCAAATGGCTAAATCCACGCGCACCACCTCCGCCAAGAACAACGCCAACAGCTTGTCCCGACAACAATCTTGCCAATCTCATGAAATCATTCTTATGTGGTAAAGATGAAGTATAGTACTTTTTGTGTCTCAAGTTAATATACTTCGAAGTCAAGTTTTCGACACGACTTCTGATGTTATCTGCAAATGTCATATGTTCATTCTGAGTAGAGGAGCTGATATTTTTATAGTTCAACTGAATATGATGATGAGAATGAACCCAAATTCTGTTCTTGAGCCATTTAGATGTCAACCCCGGAGACACATACTTTTCAGGATGCAAAAGAATGAGCTCCGTACGTGCTGTGGTCCTTGTCTTTAGTAACAATGTCTCATAATCACCAACACTTGGATCAGAAAGGGCATCTGCTAGCAAAAGAATACAATCACCCTGTTGAATGCACGTACTGGTCCACGTAGAATTGACTGTGGTGTCAGCGACATAGACAACGATTTCATACCGCTCTTCTAAATCGGAGAAGAATCCAGACTGACGAAGAGTGGAGAGTTTATCAAAGGCGTATTTCCCCAAATGGATCAAGGTCGAAGCCTGGTCGAGCCCAATCACTGAGACATTGACATTCTTAAAGGATTGGATTAACTTAGTGGCAAATTCAGCAACTGGCAATCCATTTCTGGTAGGCAAGATAGTGATTGTCTTGTAATTCTTCTGTATAGAAGTGAACTTTGATGTTGATGGAACGCTAAATCCAGTTAATGGTCTCTCTTCTTTCACAGTATTAGCCACAATTCTAGAGACTTTGATCATAATGGAGGGGTTCTCCAAGCATAGGATCTCAAACAGAGTTCTTGGGATTCTTGCAGCTTCTGAATCTCTAACTGCAATGAAAGAACTTGAACGAGTTGCAGCTGTTAAGACTTCGACTTCACCAAAACTCTCACCTTGCCCATATTCACCCATGATTCTAATCTCTCTCGTTGCTGGATCTTCCCTCATGGATCTCAAACGGCCACTGAGGATGATATAGATACCATTGGCAAATGTCCCCTGTTTGAACAATGTTTCGCCAGCATCAAGTTGGATCCATTCAAGTGCGGAGTCCAATTTCAAGATCTTTGGAGTCAAAGAGTTGATCAAAGACTTAGCAAGTGTAAGATAGATCATGAAATACTTCTCACATAAGTTCTCCATATCTTTATCCGAGCAAAAGGCGACAACTGCCTCAGACTTGGCTCTTACTGTCACAAATGACCTAAAGCCAATCAATGCACCAAGGTACCCAGCAGTTCCTCCTGGCTGAACGTCATAAATGAAATGTTCTTTAGCGGATATCATATCTTTATAAAACACTTCTAATGTACCACTGACTACATAGTACAGTCCACTGGTTTTCATGTTTTGTTCTATCAACACTGCCCCTTCAGAGAACTGCTGAAGTTCAATCACCTCTGCAAAATCACTCTTTGCACTTTCAAAGTCCACTTGTTCCTTAGTATAATCCTCTACAGCCGTTGAGCTCGTGATTGAAAAGGTTCTAGTTCTTGAAGATTCAGATCCTGTTTTGCTTCTGAACGAACCTTCTTGTGTTGGGATCGTTGTAAACAGGCCATAGCCAGCATGCATTGGACTTCCAATGATACTAGAGCCAGCGGTCGAGCTGTTCTTTGGCATCAAACTCTCCTTGTTTATGCCGAGGAAATTGAAAATACCTTCCACAATAGCGACTCGTAGAGCTGTATCTTCAGTCTCTTCATGTGCACTGAAAGATCTTGTTAAAACATCATCTGGAAACAGGGTCTGGTATGAGAGTTCCTTTCTCGATAATGGAACGTTTGATAATAAATCGCCTGGGTTTAGAGAGTCTCTTGAGTCTAAAACGACATGTCTTGATTCAGTTCTCAGAATTTTCGGTAATGATTGCTTCTTAATAGAATCTGGACCCTTTACAGATCTTGAGGAATGTTCTGATATTGCCGAAGAAGGAGGCACTCTTGTTGGTGATCTTCCTCTATCCGCTGCATCTTCTGTAGTATTCACACTCCTAACAACTCTTTCATAAAGGTATGACGGCAATTCCATCTGTGTCTCGCTATTAAGCTTCTTCTCAGTCTCAAACAACTCTTTTGTCAGGCCCAAGTAGTTATGTGCGGTTTGGAAAGTTACTCTATAGAGCCTTGTCAAGATCATCTGAACAATATGGGAAGAAGCTCTTGGGTGCCTGCGTTTGAGCCTCTGGAAGGCATCAGCTGGTATGATAGCAATCGTTGAGTCTGATGTGGCTCTTGCTATGATCTCAGGGGTATCTTTGAATGTGAGCGCATCGCCATTCAAGTTGAGTGGTGCAATATCTTCAGTGTGCGTCATCGCAAGCGCACCATCCGAAGATCTATGACGGAATGCAGGAGAGTTCACACTTCTCAGGGAAGACTCCTCGTTTGTGAAAAGCGTTAGAATGTTGACCAAAGATGAAAGAGGATTTCCTGTCTTGATTTCATTTAACAATCGGTAACTCTGATTGTTCAATATTAGTCTTTCACCACTAAATTCTTCATCTTGTAAATCATCATCCTTATTATTCACCTTGGTGAAGATCTGAACATTCCCTTCAACAACAATGGCAAACCCCAGGTCGTCATCTAGGTCAAGCACTTCATTAGCATCCAATTTCTGAGTTCTCATGCTCTTTGTCAACTCGTTGAACACCGGTTTCTCCAAGTATCCAAATACTTTGATGGCAATGAGAAACTCATCCAAGTAACTTCCGAACCTTCGCTTTTCATCATTCTCTCTAGGACCAATGAACGTATCCACGGGTGGTGATTGTCTTCTTTCCTCCACAGCTTTACTATACGCTGTAAGGGTTTTGTACCGTACAAACAACAAGCTTGTAATGACAAACGAGCCAAAGATCAACAATAGAGATGAAAAGCTCAGTGTGAAGCTGAACCTAGTGCCGAGAAGTCTCAGCACAAACTTGGGTACGATCAATAAAGTCACATGTAGCAATCGTACAGAGAACTTAGAGATGTTCCAAAGGTAGTTCACTGCTGTTGCAGCGGGTAAGAGAACCTCTCCTGGGCCCTCTTGACTATTCACAGTTATGGGCAATGAGTCTTTATCCATTAATTCCTAACCGCAGTGTGTGGATCCCCTTCTATTCACAAGTGCTCTGTGTATACTTAAGAGAGAGAAGCGCCAGAAAGACCGCCCCCTTTGGCAGATCGCGAAGGTGATGATCTGGGGTAAAAATTAGGCACGTTGTTGAGACAGAGTGCAAAACGAGATCTACAGCGGCCTTGTATCCTATTTTGGGCTATTATCCGATAATATGTGACATGTGTTGTTGATATAGCTAAGCTATATGATGTTATGATTGTGGTTTAGTAGATCTTCTTCTTCTCATCGATGGACAATTCACCAGCACCTGTGTTGACAACCAACAACAAACCACCAATGATGGACAGAGTCTGATAGAATTCATACCTTTGGTAATCCTTTTTGGCCTCACCTCTGACGTTCCAGTAAGAATTTTGTGTGAAGTTGTAGAAAGTCAAGATCGTGATCAAGATAACAGAGGCGAACTTGGTCTTATAGCCAGCGGCGATGGAACCAATACCGATCAAAGTGATGATAGTAACAAACCAACTCTTAGTAGCAGCAAAGGAGAAGAACATGAGGACTAACATGACTCTACCAGCCAACAAGACATAGTTCTTGTAGCTGTTGTTGGAGTGGATCTCTGGCAACCCGGCAAATCTCTTCTTCTCTTTGACCAAAGTGTCACTAAGGGCTATCAACAATCCACCAATCAAAGACAAGTTTCTCAAGATGAAGCTAGAATTTACAAACAGACCATACATGAGACCTTGGAGAAGCAAGATGAATATCAATGCTCCTGATGCGTACAACTGGTGCTTTCTCATTATGATCAAGGTAGAACCGGAAAGCATCACAACGATACAGAAGATCAAGAGGACAATGACAAAGAAGTATGGAATATGTCTGTAGTTCCAGAGGTAGAATGCTTGGTCGCTCCATTGGGAGATCAATCTGATGGCATCCTCATAGAAAGTAGCAACAATCAGGAATCTACCGATTTGTGGGATGTATGGTTTGATCTGTTGCAAAGACGGATGATCAACTAAATTTTCAACCTTCTTTGAATAGGAGTCGAACTTCTGCTTCCAATCGCCAACTTGCTGAGAGAACTGTGGCTGCTGTGTGTTGAACTGGTTTGAAGTTGGGATCTGGTTGAATTTTGTACCTCTGAATGACATTATGCCAAAGATGCTTTTGTTGACAGATCAAAAAGGTAGCGTGGCAGTAAGCGAACAAGAGCTAGGGAGGATCGGGTAATGACGTGGATCCGTATAACAATTCGTCTCAATTCACACAGCGGGATTCTCTCCTATTAGTCTTCAATGGTACCTTTAGTATGAGACGGATATCCCTTCCCTTTTGATCTTTTGTGTTGTTATGTTTCGTGGTACGTGGTGGAAAACCCCCAAAAGTTGTCGGTGGGCAGCCCAAACCGAATTCGCGGTGTAGTTAAGAGTGTTACCCGGTGTGATGGTTTGTTTAAGGCCATTGAATAAAGATTTACACGGCAGTTGCTGGAAAGATACACCGATCACTTGGTCAAAATCACCAAAAGATTTAATCTTTTGTACACAGTACGCAGTAGCCGCTGACAGTTGACTGACAACGCCCTTCTAGATGCATCGTTACCCACCCACCACCTCTAAATGACGTGGCACAAACCCATACAATATCTATTACTACGCAGCTTAAGCAGGGTGTGCGCGATGCGTAAGGGTCCTTCTCGGCCTTCTTCATCCTGTTCTGTTGATTTTAAGTATTGCAGTTCTAATAGAAGCTGCTACCTGTACATATCCCCCCCCCCCCCAACAACTACCATAGAAATCAGCAGTCGACGCGTAACCAGGATCGCAACCTGTGAAGTGTTGTCAGCAGGCGGACATTGTGGAGATATCGTCCCTATTGGGCTTAAAAGATTCTTAAAGTCCGTTCATACTCGGCCGAGACTTGTCGATGTCTCCCAAAATGTTACAACGATAGCCTTTCTAATTGGACAGTGGAGTAACCGAGATGCTCCATAGCTAAATATTGCTGCCCACTCGTTATCTACAGTGTCCAGAGATTTCCATGTTCCGAAAGAAGATGGGGAACGGATACCAACAGTCGGGTATGGTATACTATCACAATTCGGACGGATCTCGAGAAGACACAAAGATCTGTAGCCTGGTTCACTTAGTCAGCAAGTTACTACACAAATTACAACCGCTTTCTCCTAAACGGCCTCTCACATAGCTATTGGCCTTAGATCTTGGTATTCACTGTAGACCGTAAATGTTTGATATCCTTCTGACATGCCCCCCCTTCCGCCTTTGCTCGTACTTGCGCTGTACTTGCGCTGTACTCCCATGCATATTAGAGATGGCGGAGAGAAAAATGGGTAGTGGCGCATATAAAATCAAAACAACCACCCACCTCTTTGCCACCTGTTGGAAAGTTACAGAACAAGCTAACAGTATTACACATAAGGATCCGCAGCCACATGTCCGACATAGAGCAGCAGCGAAAGCTAGAAAGAAGACTGCTCACTCCGTTCCTCTCCAAAAAGGTACCGCCTGTCCCCAAGGATGAAGAGAGAAAGCCATATCCATTCTTGTCTACAAACCCGATCTCAGAGATATTCTTTCTATGGTTGAACCCTATTCTGCGTGTGGGTTATAAGAGAACCCTGGAGGCAAATGACTTATATGCCATGGATGGTAATAACACCATCAATGTTACATACCCACTGTTTCAACAACACTTGGAGAAGATCTTGCAGAAAGATCGAGAAAGGGCTTTGAAAGAGAACCCTTCACTCACAGAAGAGAAATTGAAGAATAGAGAATGGCCAAAGAATGCTATCATCACTGCCCTTTTCTACACTTTCAAATGGAGATACCTGTTTTCCATCCTTGCGAAACTTCTTGCGGATATCGCCTTGGTGTTGAACCCATTGCTATCAAAAGCCCTGATCAACTTTGTCGCTACCAAGATGTATTTCCCAGATCATCCAGTCGGCCGTGGTGTCGGCTATGCAATCGGTGTCACTTTCATGCTTGTCGTTAACGGTCTGCTAACGAACCATTTTTTGCATCTGTCCATCACGGTGGGTGCCCATTGTAAAGGTGTCCTCACAACTGCGATCTTGGATAAGTCATTCAGAGCAAATGCTAAGTCAAGGCACACTTATACAAGTGGTAGAGTCACTTCGCTGATGTCCACGGATTTGGCAAGAATCGATTTAGCAATCGGTTTTCAACCGTTTGCTATTACTGTTCCTATTCCGGTCGCTATCGCTATTGCCCTATTAATTGTCAACATTGGTGTCTCAGCACTCGCTGGTATCGGTGTTTTCCTTATTGCCATCTTTTGTATCAGTTTAAGTTCAAAGGCATTGCTTAATATGAGAAGAGGTGCTAATCAGTTCACAGATGCAAGAATTTCACATATGCGTGAGATCCTTCAAAACATGAAGATTATCAAGTTTTACTCATGGGAAGATGCCTATGAGAAATCTGTAATCAATGAAAGAAACAGTGAGATGGGTGTCATCCTCAAGATGCAATCGATTAGAAATTTTTTGTTGGCTTTTGCATTGTCCTTACCATCATTGATCTCAATGGTTGCCTTCCTTGTCATGTATGGTGTATCTAAGGATAAGAACCCTGCAAATATCTTTCCATCTATCTCTTTGTTTGGTGTTTTGGCTCAACAAACTATGATGTTGCCAATGGCCTTGGCTACTGGTGCAGATGCTAAGATCGGTCTGGAAAGATTGCGTCAATATATGCAATCTGGTGACATTGATGAAGAATATGAAGACCATGAACATCCAGGAGATCGTGATGTCCAAATCCCCGATGATGTTGCTATCCAAGTCTCTGATGCCTCTTTTGTGTGGGAGAAATTCGAAGATGAAGCAGATGAATCAAATGATAGTACAAAGGAGGTCCTTGAAACCGCATCTTCAACTGATTCCAAGACGGATAAGGCTGACTCGACTGGTGATGCTGAATATACCAAGGCTGTGTTTGAAGGTTTCCATAACATCAATTTGTCAGTCAAGAAAAATGAATTTGTTATCATCACTGGTCCAATCGGTTCTGGTAAATCCTCTTTACTTGTTGCCCTTGCTGGTTTCATGAAGAAAACTGGTGGTTCTTTGGGTATCAATGGTTCGTTGTTGCTTTGTGGTCAACCGTGGGTTCAGAATGCCACCGTGAAAGATAACATCTTATTTGGCTTGGAATACGATGAGGAGCGTTATTCTCAAGTCATTGATGTGTGTGCCCTTGCTGATGATCTAAGCATGTTCACCGCTGGTGATCTGACTGAGATTGGTGAACGTGGTATCACTCTATCTGGTGGTCAAAAGGCAAGAATCAACTTGGCAAGATCTGTATATGCCAACAAAGACATCATTTTGCTCGATGATGTTTTGAGTGCTGTCGATGCCCGTGTCGGTAGACTTATCGTCGATGAATGTTTGAGTAAATACCTTGGTGATAAGACTAGAGTTTTGGCTACACATCAATTGAGTTTGATCGAGAGGGCTGACCGTGTTATCTATTTAAATGGTGATGGTTCTATTAACATTGGTACTGTTGCTGAGTTAATGAACACCAACGAAAATTTCGTTAGACTTATGGAGTATTCCAAGAAGGCTGAGAAGGAGGAAGAAGTCGAAGAACTTGAAGAGCATGAGAATGAGAACTTGGCAAGAGCTGACAGTACAGTCTCCGAGAAACGTGACGCCCATGCTGGTGTCTTGGTCGAAGATGAAGAGAAGGCAAAGAACGCCATCGAATGGAATATTTATAAGGAATATCTTCATGAAGGCCAAGGTTTCCTAGGTAGATTTGCTATTCCTATCATCATTATCTTAGTCATTTTGGATACCTTCACCTCCATCTTCGTCAACGTTTGGCTTTCCTTCTGGATTAGCGATAAGTTTAAAGGTCGTACCAATGGGTTCTACATTGGTATCTATGTGATGTTTGTCATTCTCTCTATAATGGCCGTTATTATTGAATTTATTGTGATGGGTTACTTCTCATCAACTGCCGCTAGAAGATTGAATTTGAACGCAATGAAACGTGTTTTGCATACTCCGATGCATTTCCTTGATGTCACTCCAATGGGCCGTATATTGAACAGATTCACAAAGGATACAGATGTCCTAGATAACGAAATTGGAGAACAGCTTAGAATGTTTGTCCACCCTGCTGCATTTGTGATTGGTGTTATCATTCTTTGCATTATCTACTTGCCTTGGTTTGCCATCGCTCTCCCGCCTCTTGTCGTCGTCTTCACTTGTATTACCAATTTCTACCAGGCTTCTTCTCGTGAAGTGAAACGTTTAGAGGCTGTTCAAAGATCACTCGTTTATAATAACTTTAACGAAGTTTTGAATGGTATGGATACTCTGAAGGCGTATAATGCTACTGACAGATTCATGGAGAAGAACAAGCGATTGATTGACCGTATGAATGAGGCTTATCTCTTGGTCATTGCCAATCAACGATGGATCTCTATTAACTTGGATTTGGTTTCGTGTTGTCTTGTCCTTATTATTACCTTGTTGTCCGTATTCAGAGTATTCGATATCAGTGCTGCTTCTGTTGGTTTGATTGTCACCTATGTTTTGCAGCTTGGTGGCTTAATGTCCCTGATCATGAGAGCATATACCCAAGTCGAGAATGAGATGAATTCTGTTGAGAGATTGTGTCACTATGCAAACAAATTGGAACAAGAGGCACCATACAGAATCAATGAGACCCGCCCAAGACCAACTTGGCCTGAACAAGGTACTATTGAATTTGAGCATGCATCCATGAGATACAGACCTGGTTTGCCGTTAGTTTTGAAGGATTTGACAATGCGCGTCGCTGGTGGTGAAAAGATCGGTATCTGTGGTAGAACTGGTGCTGGTAAGTCTACTATTATGAATGCTCTTTACCGTTTGACTGAACTTGAAGAAGGATCCATTCACATTGATGGTGTTGACATCTCTAAGCTTGGTATGTTTGAGTTGAGATCTAAGTTGGCTATCATTCCTCAAGATCCTGTGTTGTTCAAGGGCACTATCAGAAGGAACTTGGATCCATTTGGTGAGCATGAAGATGATAAGTTGTGGGATGCTATGAGAAGATCTGATTTGATTGAAGGATCTGTGTTAAACACTATCAAATTACAGACCAAGGAGGATCCAAACTTCCATAAGTTCCATTTGGACCAATCCGTTGAAGATGAAGGTTCTAATTTTTCTCTTGGTGAACGTCAGTTATTGGCCTTGGCCCGTGCTTTGGTTCGTAACTCTCCTATCTTGATCTTGGATGAGGCTACCTCGAGTGTGGATTATGAGACTGATGCAAAAATTCAAAAGACCATTGCCACTGAGTTTGCCAACTGTACGATCTTGTGTATTGCTCACAGATTGAAGACTATCCTGACATATGATAGAATCCTGGTTTTAGAGAAGGGTGAGGTTGAAGAATTCGATACTCCACTTGCATTGTTCAACAACAACGGTATCTTTAGTCAGATGTGTGAACGTTCTGACATTACGCTTGCCGATTTCCAATGATTCCGGGTTCATGCCTTGTTACGATAAAAATGTTATTAATTCTGCTTAAAGTAGTATAGTTCTTATGATACGAAATAACTAGGAGATAACCTTAGGATAATGAGAAGTAATTCAGAGTTCATACATGGATGTCCACGTGATCTGGTGTGGTGCCTACCTGCCCCATGAAAGATCCCAAAAAGCGGCTCCAACAACTTTTCATTGCTAACTACGTTTGTTCAGAGGACAAAACAAGGATGTTTCTCACTAAGATTGCCCACGGAAGACCTTCCGTGCGTCAACTGACCCGCGCTGGTCCATTTCAATCTTTTAGATCCCTTTTCATCCAAACAGAAGAGACTCCTAACGACCAGGCGTTGAAGTTCCTCCCATCTCAAAAGATCTTACCCGAAGGTGACACGATAGAGTATGTGAGTGGTCGTGATGCCGCTGGCAGTCCCCTTGCCAGAAAGTTGTTCTCTGTTGACGGTGTGAAGACTGTGATGTTTGGTACGAACTTCATCACTGTCGAAAAGAGACCAAATTTTAACTGGATGTTAATCAAGCCTGAAGTGTTTTCCATTCTTACCGAGAGTTTGACCAGTGGTGAACCGCTTTTTGACCAGAGTGAATTACCTAAGGATACTGCATATGATGAGGATGATGATGATGTAGTTGCTATGATCAAGGAGCTCATATTTACTAGGATCAGACCTGCGATCCAAGAAGACGGAGGTGATATCGAATTTGTCAGCTTTGAAGAAGATTCCGGTACTGTCTTGTTGAGACTGAGGGGTGCCTGTAGAAGTTGTGACTCTTCCAGTGTCACTTTGAAGAACGGAATCGAATCCATGCTGAAGCATTACATTGAGGAAGTTGAAGAAGTGAAGCAAATCGAAGAGGATGAGGAAGAGGACCCATTGGAGGATATCAAGTTACAACAGCAAGCTACTCCCCCTCCGCCAAGCATCTGAAAGGTGGTTAATGACGTCTCATGAAACTATTTATTTGAATATCTACACATCGATACTAATACACTACAATAGTCCTTAAACATACATTCAACTTTTGTTCCTCATTCAACTTGACGTTTCGAAAACCCTTATATACAAGTAACCTGATATCTCGCGTTCATACACTGAGCTTCTCCAGCTGTCCAACGAGCGCATCCTCATCATTAGCAAAATCGTTGATCATATCGAGCCATACATCTTCACCTTTGTAACGTTCCAGCAGCTGGTCCAACACCTCTGTGGCCTTCTCTGTGGCCTTCCCTTGTTCTTTCAGCTTCGGTATGATCAATTCTTCGAGCAACTTGCTTCTCTTCGCATCTTCATCATCAGCCTGTGCGATATCAGCACTCAGCTGCACCATCTTACGATCATACTCTGTCAGCTGACCCTGAGTAGAAGAACCATGCTTCTTAGCTGGCTTGCCATATCCATTTGAAGGTCTCCCGTTATACCCCATTGGTACAAACTGATTGCTAAAGCCATACCCTGGAGAAGCTGTAGGTGGTAGCATACTAGCAGGGTAAAAGAACTGACTGTTTGGAAAATAGTAACCAGAACCACCATTCTTGAAGTTATTATTCATCTGTTGTCCCCTTGAGCGTCTGTTGTTGCGCTGTGCAAAGGAGACATGGATCACATGGCCATCCAGTATGGCATTATTCATGGCAACGATGGCCCTTGAGGCCTCCTGTGCGGTTTTGTAACATACGAAGCCAAACCCACGGGACAAACCTTCCTCTTGTGTCATGATCTTTGCAGACACAATGATACCATAGGGAGAGAAAGCGGCATAAAGAGCGTCGTCATCGACCGCCGGGGTCAAATTCTTCACGTAAAGGTTCGACTGTTGTTGGTTAGGACCAGCAACTGGTAAGTATCCACTCTGCCCGACCACCGGAAGTGGTGCCGGTTGAGGAATTACCGTTATGGAACCAGGGGAAGTGGACATAGGCACTGGCAAAACTGGAGAAGTTATAACTGGTGGTCTCCCCACTGGGAATGATACTAGCGGTGGTGGCGAGTGAGACTTATGGCGTTCATCACGGCGTTGTGCCCTTGAGACAAAGAGTACATAGTCTGGTTCAATCTCTTTACCGCTTAATTCCTCTAGGGCACGCAATGCAGATTCATGGGTTTTATAGGAGACGAACCCAAATCTCTTCCATGTGGATTCTTGCCCATCTGGCGTTGGTGATTTGGATTCCCTGGTTTCTGGCAACATGACAGAAGTCACTTCACCGTATGCAGCAAACAACTCTTTGAGCTCAGCTTCACCGTATGACTCGGGGAAGTTCTTAACGTATAGACTAGTAAAATGTGACCTCTCAAAATCCAATCTTTCAATACGTTCCTTCTTTGCAATATGATGATTCAAGAATAATTTGGAGCCGTTAACGAGCAGCCCATTAAGCTTCTCAATGGCCTCATCAGCGGAATTACCATTGGCAAAGTTGACAAACCCATAGCCTCTTGATCTTCCAAAATCATCAGTGACGATCTTACAACTCGATATTTCACCGAATGGGCTGAACAACTGATGTAAATCCTGGGTATTAATCTCTTGTGTCAAACCTCTAACGTAGATGTTACCTGGATGTGTCAAGGTGTCATAGTCCAGCGTGATGCTCCAACCATATTCAGACAGCTGTCTCTCAAGCTCTTGGGCATCGTCCTTGTTGATGAACTTCACTTTGAGCAAATCCTCAGTGGACAACAAGATTTGATAGTTTTCAAGCTTGTCTAGTGCAGAGAGCGCCCTAGAGAGGTCATGAGAAGATGAGCCTCTCTCGAGTGACACCACACAGTTGGAGTTGAGAGGCGAATGGAAGTGATGTGCGTGGTCCTCCGAGGTCATTGTTCTCTTTCAAAATATGATAAGTAGAGAGAAAGAAAGCGAAACAAAGTGACAATTTTTGTATACGAAGGTCCCGATTTGCTGGTAAAGCGTAGAGCCGAAAGCCGGGGGCAGACAAAAATGGGTCTTTTGTGCTCGATTCGGTAACTGAGCTGTACGTCAGCTGGTATTAGAATATGGATATCTGTATCTCCCTTCGTTTACCGAGTTGTTCTCAATGTCCCTTGAGAAAAAGAATCCTCTCTTCCAATTGTTTTTGTCCGCCTAGGATCGTATGAGCCAATAGCAAAAGAGCTGTTTTTAAACGGGTATGTGACACTGTGGGAATGAAATCAGGCACGTCAAGAATTTTAAGAGGGTCTATGAAAATTCTATACTAAACGCATATTGCATCACACCGGATTTCTACACAGTGTAGAGGGTTCCCCAATCACATCGCTTCCATTTGGCCTTCTTCTCTTCAAAAATTGGGTATTCCGGGAGGGTTCTCTCGGGACGGGCCTGATCGCAGCTCGGGTTCCTGGGGTGGAGGCTGTGACCAGAAAAAAGCCCTTGTCCTCATCATGATGTTATAATTCTGTCTGAAGACGTTTACGCTAGACTGGATAGATTCCATAGTCCATACCGCATTGGTATACTAGCATATTGGCCACATCACACTCTACTCCCCCACATCGCCCTTGTTCGAGAGAAATGCCAGGTTTATGTGTCTGGTACAGCCAGCACCAAGAACAATAGTAGAGAAAACTAGTTCGAGAGTCTCGACTCTCTGATCTACAACAAGTCACAGAACAGACAATCATCTCTCACATTATACACCATAAATCACACATATACTCAAGGACGTGTAAAAGCTCATAGGATACCCAAAAAATCACACAGAGACATCTCCTGACGGTAGTACTTGTAAAGTGCATGTAGTAAAGCTTGACTCACAGTACACAACCACATAGATGACCATACATCACAACCACATAAAAGAGGCAGAATAAGAACAGTAATAAAACACAAACAGAAAGAAACCAATCATTCCAAAAGAGTCAAAAAAAGATATTGAAGAAAAAAAAGGACGTACTCATAAAAAAGGAGGAAACACCATTCACCAAATCATACCCAAATATATGAAGATCACTCTCACTTCTTAGCCTTGGTGGCCTTCTTAGTCGTGGTGGTCTTTTTCGTCGTGGTCTTCTTAGTTGGCTTTGTAACTTTACCTAGAGCAGTCTTCTTAGCTGTAGTGGCCTTGGCAATAGTAGTCTTGGCAGTAGTAGCCTTAGAAGTGGTCTTCTTAACTGGAGTCTTCTTCGTCGTTGCCTTCTTAGCAGCAGGAGTAGCGGTCGTCTTTGGAGTGGCCTTCTTAACGGCGATGGACTTCTTTGCTGGGGTGACCTTCTTAGCTGGGGCAGCCTTCTTTGCGGTGGCCTTTGGGGCAGCCTTCTTTGCTGGTGTGGCCTTTTTGGCTGGAGCAGCAGCAGCAGCAGCAGCAGGCTTCTTCTCTGGAAGCTTCTTGTTCAACTTGATAGGACCAGAAGCACCTTTTGGTTGCACAAACACTTCGTTGGTAACACCACGTCTCAAAGCGGTGTTGAACAGGGAATCAAAGTTGGAGGCGGTGATTTTATAGTTGGCGTGGATGTACTTCTTCAAGGCCTGACGACTGGAACCGTTACGGTCCTTCAACGAGAGGATACCGGCCTTAATCATCTCTATAGGAATACCATTAGTATGAGGGTCACAAAAGATGTAAACAAAAACATGTGAACAAAAGTTGAGGGATGCATACCGGCATATGGAGGGTGGTCAGCAACCTTCTTGGTTGTGGTCTTGGTAGTAGCTTTGGCCATTGTCGCTGTTGTTGGTTGTTTCGCTGGGGTGATAGATGTATCAAAACAAAGTAGAAGAAGGGGGCGACGAGGAATCGGTGGTGATTTTATTTGTTTTGGTTTCAAAAGGCCTCTCCACGCGTCAGTGCGGTCACCGTGGCAACAAAAGATTGGAAAAGTAAACAAACACCTCGAGAAACGGGATGCAGAATGTGCGGGTGAATGCTCTGTTACCTACTCACAAATCCCCGTCAAATCGGGACACCGTCGCCATCGTGCTGAGATTTTCGCACACCTGCTATGCAGATCTGAGAACGGGGATGGGCTTGATAATTGAAACACCAGTTTTGAGAATCGAACTGGCGATCGATGTCGCAATGCTCCGAAAAAAAAGATCAAGAAATAAACAAAGCACATCTCTCTCTGGGTTAAGCAAGTCACCACGGCGGCTGTCTTAAGAACACTAGTGTCGTGTCAACATGGATCAGAGAGCTTCAGATCAGCTGAATACGACACAGCTACCAATGAAGCGTTCACCAGACGAAAATGATGACCAAAGCAAGCGCCAGCGTCACAACCCCGAAGACGAGGAAAGTGCCGCTCAGACTGGTCAACAAGTTGAAGAACCTGTACAAGAGGTTGTTGATGATCTTCAGGAGACTGATAAGGAGTTACAAGAACAGGTGGATGAGTTGGTGAAGGGTGTCGTACACGAGACTGAAGATGCAGTACAAGAATTGATGCAAGATCACTTAGATGAGGGTTCAATTCAAGAACTACCTGAAACTGCGGAACCGACTGAGAAGCCCAGAAAAGGATTTGAGGAACCTACTGAAGATCAACAGAAACCCCAACTACAAGCATCAACAGACGAAACAGTTCTACGAAATGGGATCCCTATTCCAGCTGACTCGGAGCTATTGACATCTTTTGAAGTCCCCAACTCCACCGAACTATCACCACACATGCTCATCAAGGCCAATCTTGCTTCATTACCATTGACTCTCCAGGCTAACGACACACTGCCCATCCGTGTGCAGTTCCTCATAAATTCCATCCCAGTTTTGGATAATGTCGCAACGCAGATTTTGAGACTCGTAGGTGTGGGTCCATATGAAGAAACTCTTGCTATCATAACAAACGAGGAACCAACTCCACAGGCCCTTGTCTATAGAGAGTTGGTAGAATTATTTGAACAAGTTAAGAAGATCTTTAGTGAAGAAGACCCCTTTCTAGATTTGAAACATATAGTGGAAGACGTATCCGTATTGAGCAGTACCGGATTCAAGAGTCTCAGAGAGATGGAGGATACAGTTGACTCGGCATTGAAGAAGACAAATTTGGCTACTTTCCTTTTGGCTACCCTGGGGACAATCGAAGTGGGTTTCTTCTACCTTAATGAAAGTTTCCTTGATGTGTTTTGTCCAACCCCAGCTGGTGCTTGGTTTAAGGGGAGAGTTGGCTCAGGAAGCGCCACAGCCGGGAAATTGCTCAAGGCACAGGCTGGCTTATTCTTGGAATTGAAGACACAATCCTATATCTCTGCATTAGAATCAGGCGCAAGATCTAAAGAAGAGATTCTTGATGATATCTTCCCGAATGACCTTGAAGATATGTTATTACAACGCCGTCGCTCAACGCAACTCACACCTGCTGAATCTGATTTCATACTTCGCTGCAACTCTCGTCGTGAATCCCTTCTGGGTGCTTCAGATGATGAAGACCTAAGTGAAAACTACGAATGGTTGATCTTCCTAAAAGAGCTCTTCAATTACGTTTCTAAGAATATCGGATTCTTACTATGGGGTCGCAAGGGACGTGCTTCATTCTTACCAACTTTGATTGAGACTTCCATCATTGATACGAATCTCGTACATCTCTCTAAAGAAGAGATCCAAAAACGCTTAAAAATCCAAAGGGAAAAAGAAGTTGAATTGAAAGAACGAGAAAGACGTGAATTAGAACGCGAACCACAGAATGCATCACGTCAATCCAACAAGACAACATCTTCCCATACAGTGACAACTGGACCACCAAGAATCCGTAACATCATGCGTCGTACCTGGTCAGCTGAAGAAGAAAAGGCCCTCGTAGAAGCATTGAAAGAGTACGGTCCACATTGGTCAAAAATCCTGGAGTACTATGGTGCAGGTGGAAAAGTTAGCGAGGCTTTGAGGAGTCGTACACAGGTGCAGTTGAAAGATAAGGCACGTAATTGGAAGATGGCGTACCTGAAAAATGGTAACCCCGTCCCAGACTACTTGCAAAAGGTTACGGGTGAGTTGGATAGAGATGATAAAGCAGCTAACGCAAGAAGAAGGCAGAAGCAGAGGTTACAGATGCAGAAGGAAGGTACAAGACCTGTGACAAGGGAAGAGGAAACATCTCAACCTAGAAAGGAGAGTGAAGCTATGAGCTCCACTTAGAAGAGTTTTAATGAAGAGCTGAGTTATGATCACTGAACTCATGTAGTGTATGAAAATGTCATCGATCCATAAAATGCTGTGGCACAGCACATAATGCTTCTGTTGTAAGAGATTCAAACTTCGAGCAACAAGGAGGAGGAATAGGGGAATTAAACCTGACCTTCTCTTCAATCTACGATCCATGAATAACTATTAGACCATGAAAGGTTCTTAGAACCACAGTTGAGATTATGTGTAATTTTTTTTTTCATGGTTAACACTGGCCACCAGTCTCATTTTCTCATGAAAAAGTGAAGTATCTGCTTGGACAAAAATACAAAAAATGAGCCTAAAAGTTTGAAAGATTATAAGAACCTTCTAAAAAGGAATATTAGAATCTCAACTGAGTTGACGTAGACAAATTTCTGTAAATATCTCAGAAAAGCATCAGAAATGGGTTCTTGAAGACTCATAATATTTTCTGCCAAATCTTGTCCGCACCCAATGAAGATCTGCAGGATTTACAGAACGTTGACACAAACAGTAAAATTGAAGCGGCCAGTGTGTACAAGCTGTTAACTGAATTTTATGGGGGGAGCAAAAAGAAAGTGACAACCGCGAGGTTCGAACTCGCGCCTCCGAAGAGACCAGGACCTTAACCTGGCGCCTTAGACCACTCGGCCAGGTTGCCAACTTCTTGGTTGAAAATGTTAGGTGAGAAAGATGGTATGTGCATATTATAGATTAAAAAGGCAAAACTCTACATGTGGATATTTATGGGGGTTTCTTTTTAGCGAAATGAGGCTACGCATTATTAGGCATGCGTCTTGCACACATGACTTCTCCTGAAACAAAAAATGGAAAATCCGTACTGACTAGTGGAGCGAAGGATAATCTTTCGACTGTGGAGTATTTGATATCGCCATTGGGGTTTTGTTCTGATCTGGTTATTAGTGTGAATTTCAGCTTTACTCAGCTTTGAAGACGGTATCTTTGCTTATTTGAAGAGTGTTCACACCTTTGATTCTGCGTGTTAAGATTAATCAGAACTTTTCATTTTGATATCAGGGATCAGAAGACTAAAGTGTGGTAAATTGGCAACGTTCTGCCAATTGACGATCATTCGTTACTAGAGATTATACATCAATCACTACCAGAATGGAGGCACAGGTGCAGGTGATGGGCAATCAAGGAGACACACAAGAGTTCATCTCTAACAAGATCAATAAGGCCCGCCTTGAGACAAGACAACTTTATCAACAGATTGATAAAGTGAAGGCCAAAATACAAGATTCAACATTGACAGATTGTGCTGCAAATGTGCCCTCTTTATCCAAATCATCCCTCAATTTGAAACCTCTTCAAGTGCTTAAAGGCCATAACAATAAGGTCTCTGATATCAAATGGGCAGCAGACTCAAAATCTATTCTTAGCTGTTCCCAAGATGGATTCTTGATCATTTGGGACCCAGTGACAGGGATGAAGCTGAATGCTATCCCTTTGGACTCACAATGGGTCCTTTCATGTGCTTATTCACCTAATGGTAAACTCGTTGCATCTGCTGGTTTGACAAATAACTGTACCGTCTACTCTGTCCCAAACTTGGATGATGAAAGTGTTGCCTTCCAACAACGTATCGTCTGTGTTTTCAAAGGCCATGTCTGTGGGATTACAGCTTGTGATTTCATCAATAATAACTCCCTACTAACTGCTTCTGGTGATTTGACATGTTCTAAATGGGATATCACAAAGGGGAAAAGAGTTGGTGAATATCTAGACCACTTTGGTGATGTTCTAGCTATGACTATCGATCAGCAGAGCTTGGCGAATGGTGGTGGTGATTGTATCTTTGCTAGTGGTGCCTCTGACGGATATGCGCGTATTTGGGATACGAGGAACAATGGACGAGTGTCACAACAGTTCTTCGTATCAAACAGCGATATAACCAGTGTTAGATTTTTCCCTGATGGCAACTCCTTCGCTACAGGGAGTGACGACGGTATCATTCGACTCTATGACTTGAGAGCAGATTGCGAGTTGGCCAAGTATTCACTACCAAGTGCAACTCAGCAACTACGGGCAAGAGAGATGGATCAGACCTATTTCCATCAATCGCCACTATATGAAGAACAAGTCATGGAGTCCAAAAATTCAAGAACTTTCTCTATTGAAGAACTGAATTCCACACTAGATGTCTCTGGTGTGATGTCTTTGGATTTCAGTAAATCAGGAAGGCTGATGTATTCATCTTATGCTGAGCAAGGATGCTTTATCTGGGATACGTTGAAGGCTGAGGTTGTTGGAAAGCTGGAGGGTCATTCTAATAGAGTGACTAAAGTTTCTACTTCTCCTAATGGATATGCTGTTTGTACGTCTTCCTGGGACAGCACGATGAGGGTCTGGACTCCATCTTATGTATAAGGAAAAGCATTTGAAAAGTAAAGGCAACTTGTATTTTAATCCCATTGTACTGTCACACAATGATCTCAAGAGTCAATCGTTTATAAAAATATAAAGTACAAAATACAGAGAGGATCCTTGTCGCTCATTCGGCCCTTTTCTTGACATACTCCCACAAACTCTTCAGCAAACTATCTGGTAATGTATACAAGTCCATTGTGAATTCCCCCTCTTCAACATCGTTCTTGATATTCATATCTGGTGTTCTATTATCAGTCACCATCTGTACAACACCCAACAGATCATCTTCACTCAATTTAGTTAAGCCATCAGCGAGCTTCTCGAGGTCAACAGAGCCCTTGATGGCATTGGTCATCGTTGAACCACTTGGTTTGGCTCTCTTGGACTTGTTAGCATCGGAACCCAGCGCCTTACGCTTATCACCAAGGCCCTCTCCTGAAGGAACCGGGCCAGACTCTGCAAGGGCTTGTTTCAATTTCTCACTCTTCAGAGGACAGTGTAAAACATGGTCAACGGTGTACTTCTCCTGACGGAAGTTCAAATCGTGGGCGATCTTTCTCTCACCAGCCTTGTCAACGAAGGTAAAAGATACACCTAGTTCGAATTCACCCCAACCTTGCTCTTCGATCTTGAAAGGTGGCTTCTTGATAGCACGCACCGGGTTTGCAAACGTAGGATGAAGGTGATATGTCACCTTGTCAAAGATTGTAGCTGGGATCGGGTTGCCCTGTTCATCCAACACATGTACCTCCATGGACCACTGACGCACCGGAAACCCCTCAGGTGGAAGAGGAACGCCCTCAACGATGTGCTGATGTGTGGTGATACGGATGGTTCTGTCCACACTCTTTGCCTAATTCATGGTTAGCACCTTGACTTCAAGAGATTCATCCATTTGTCGTATGTAGAGAGAGTGAGTCGACCATGACGCGTCGTCGTCAACTATCAGCCCTAAAACAGATTCTCAAAAGAGAATCCAACATATAACACCCAGGATTAAACAAAAGATGACCGTATACTCACTTCAGACATGGTTAGAGGCTGTAATTATATTTGTATGGTTGGGCTGTTTTGGGTGCCTTTTCCCTTTTCTCACCAAGTGGGTTTTTTCCATCCATCATGGACCGAAAAGCTCAAACGAATTACCACACAGAAAACAATCAACACCGGCAATTGCGCTACAAAAATAGCTTCCAAATGCAATTAGGTACTGAAGATTGTGTTATATAAATGTACAACGGGGGACAACCCACTACGGGAAGAGTGGCCTCTTTAAAGTCCAATTTTCATAACATCGACACTGCTACCATAGAAAGACTAATAAGTGCTAAATGTCCAGAAATGAAAGCAATAGAAGCACCGCTTGTAGACAGAAATGGATTCTTGATTATCTTCTTCTTTCTCTTTGTTAAAGACTTTGGCAATTCAGCCTTGGAACGTAACTTCTTCGTTCTTGAGCTCTTAGTATCATCAGGACCTTGCATGAAATTGGACTTTCTTGATTCCCCATAATCTGTTCGGTTAAGAGCCCATTTATCATCAGGATAAAGTATCTGCTTTCCCTTGTTCCACCTGTTTTGTGTCTCTTCAATTGTAGCTACTATGGTTGTATGTTCTAGAGGCAGTTTAACTTTGCCTTGTATTGGCTCATGCTCAACAACGGATGGAATATGTTTCGTGAGTTTCTTTGGAGGAGGATCCATGTATTCATCCGGCAAGCGATCTGCCATTGGATGCTTGATCTCAACTTGGGGACCCTTCTCAAGGGCTAATTCTTCTGGTTCAAAGATGTCTGTATCCAAGGGCACACGAGGACCAAAAGAAAACTCAACATCATCACCGTAGTGATCAATGTAATCTTGAGTTGGCAAGGGTATTGAAATCTCCGCTGAAATTTCACTCATCGATGCATTGGAATAAGATGGAATTGTGGCAGTGTATGAGAAATCAGTGGCAATGGATTTTCTCTTAGTAACGGATTCTGAGTTAGAACTGTTCCACCACTTGGCCATCTCTTGTTGCGACTCCTCACCTTTGTAGTTCGGTTCAAGATGATATGGTGATTGCAGTTCCAAAGTTCTATCAAAAATGGGTCTTTCTTCAGCAGCCTTATCCATATGATTCTCAAAGTCGGATCTATCATAACGAAAGTCTGCAGGATGATCTGCATCATCACCACTACCCATCTCCAACGCATCAGAAACAGGCGACTGACCCTTGCCATACTGATAAACCGTTCGAGTCACAATGGAATCCTCCGTTGGCTCATCAGTCATCATCACAACTTCTGTTATCGTGACGGTAGCGGCGTGTGCCATCTTCATAACGGAAAGAAGAAGCAAAAGATCTGTAGGTGTCAACTTCATAATGTCAAATTGGTGAACAATAGGGGGGTAGGTGGTAATAATTTGGAAGACTGGACGGGTCAAAAACCTGTCATAGACGACCTTTGTGTGTCAAAACTCGCTAAAGAGCGAGTCTGTAACAATATGGCTTTGTGGCAATACGAAACTGAGTTTTTTAACTCAGGTTTCTAGAGCACCCACTGGGCGAGTGGCGTAGTTGGTAGCGCGCCTGCCTTGCAAGCAGGAGGTCATCGGTTCGACTCCGGTCTCGTCCACTTTATATTTTTTGGTCCATGCCAAATTGTAAAGATCTGTAGCGACTAGCAGCAAGTTATTGAGAAGTTACTCAACTAAAGCTAATGATTAGAAGCTCTTTTTCACCCCAGCTTTAAGCACGTTCAATCATTTCCTCTGTGAGATCTAGGGCTTTTAATCACCTCTGGTCTAGCAGCTTGACATCTGCGGTCAAATAACCAAGACGAGTAATTTTGAGATTCGTGAAATGATTAGGTAAAGTGATAGTGTTTGTATTTGAAATGTCTTCTTGATTGATCATTGATCCCGATTTCCAACCACTCCATTCTCCTCAAAATTCAATGCCACTCTTATGCATATCGGCATGCCGGCTAAAAAAAACTCGTAGATTACACCAATCATCAACCATGCAGGCAGTCTTCTCAGCTCTAAGCTCTAAGTTTCCAGATCCTCTTTAGACAGCATATCATGCGCAAAATAAATCTAAACCGGCAAGTTCTGTTGGTGTTTGATACAACTTGCAGAATTTGTATCTACGGAATATCGCCTTCTCTCGAGGCTTGGTTTGCAGATATCAGACCTATTCCCATCCTCTCCTGTATGTGCCTTTTCCATGCCATGAAATGAAAGAGCTTCTTGACTTTACTTTAAGCTGATGCAAATATTCCCTTCATACTGAATAGTCGAGTCATTTCTTTTTGAACTTAAAACGCGTAAATTATTCGGTGACTGTATATGTAAGGAAGGGGTGGGACCACTTAGCTCCTTTTTTCGTACTCACAAGTACTTAAATGGTTCAGTCCCAATGCTGTATGTATATCATGATTCTACGAGAAAGATACTAACGGTGAGATGAACTTGAACATATTCTGTTGCACAGCATTAAGGTTAGAGTGTTAGCAACATAGTAGGATACTTTTTATCTAAAACAATATTGCTAGTCATGGAATGCCTCTGGACCGCGGAAAATTCAGAATTTTAGAAGTCGCATAGCTGTCGATCATTTTCTTATCACCCTATGGAGAGTGGATCCTCTACTGTCAATGTCTGATCAATGATCATCCTCCGGCCATCTCAAAAACAATACTTCATCCTGTCCTGTCCGAGCTCAGCTCAGGTTGACGAACCGCTAACTGTACAAAACTGTGCCTCCCAATCGTCGCTGGCATGGCTATCGCTCAACTCGGTGCGAACATCGGCGAACTGTCCAGCCGCCAGATTGAGTGAAGTTGAAGGATTCTGCACGGCGTTCAATTTCAACCTACATAGTAGTAGTTGTGTTCATATTTTCGCAGCCCAGTCATGACTCAATTAGAAGTTGCCTGATGAGAGTTGAAACCACCGACGCCCAGCGCCCACTACAATTCGACAAAAATAAAACGTTAGAACACGGTGGAACAACAAAACAAACAATATTAACGCCAGTGTATACAACCTAGATATTTTAGAGCCAACTTCATCAAACCCTGTCCAAATAGACATTGATCAACTCTAGCAACTTCTCATCATTACCTATCCTTTGATGGAAACTTCTTACGAAGGGGACATACTTCTCCATTATATCTTGTAGATCACCAAAATCATTATAGGAGATGACCTTAGACATTCGCAGTTGTAAGATCTTATCATTCACAGCACATTTCATAGCCTCAACTTCTCTATGGATCTGTAACGCGGTCTCATGTGGAAGATTCTGATGTCCAGCATCGAAAGAATCAAATTTCAGCACTTGATTGTAACCAGTACTACTCCCAGATGATCTATGCACCACTTTCCTTCTCTTAACACCACCATCATTTGCTTGATTACCGATGAAGCCCAATTGTTGAGGCATCTGTCCAATCATGGAGACTTGTGTTTCCGTTATCCCAGGACCATTATAGTGATCCATCTCTGGTTCATGTTGTGGTTGATGCGGTACACTTAATGGCGTTACAGCAGCTGTCATTGAAGTGTGATTTGCCGTAGGTGGTGTATGTTGTTGAGGATGGATTAGCGGCAACATAGGCTGCAACTGTGAATGAAGATGAGTCTGCTGATGTGTGGCGTTGAAATGATCAGATACAGTAGCATGTGTCTGCTGTGGTGCCTGGTTCAAGGGCAATGGCATGGGTATCGCTGGATGTTGAAACTGATTGAGTTCATTGACTGTTGTAGAAGATGAGGATGCAGAACCGCCATGTCTCACAACAAGCGAGGTAGATGCCTTAGTTGTAGTCGAGGAAGCCGAGAGCTTGCTAAAGAAATCTGGTCTGCTGGAAGCCGCTGTGAGTGCACCAGCCTCAATAGCAAGTGATATGAAGGACTCAGAGTTGATCACAGAATCAGAGTCAGCATCAGTGCGATCCACAGATCTGTAGATGTATCTATGGTAATATTCTAGATCGATGTTTCCAGGTCTCCGCAGAAGCTTTACAATGTTCAATTCATTGTTCAATACTTCGTCATTCAGTATACCTTCCTCAACTCTTCTCCAGCTATCACTAGTATCTTCAAAGCAGAACGTGCGTGGGTTCCAAACAAATCCACTGATGCTATCAGCCATACGCTTGAACACCCTGTGGTACTTCACCACTCTATCATAACGACCTTTGATGTTGATGTTTGTGAAACGTTTGGCGTAATCAGGGAACGCCGCATTCAAGGCCTCAGCAACCATGTGCCATGTCAATGGGTTGAATTTCTTCTTTATTGGATCGAAGTAATCACGACTCGAGGAAATCTTCTTCAGTTCCATGATACACGCCAACTTTGTGTTCGGTTTCCATCTGTCATAGTTAGACTTTTGCAAATGGTCTTGTACCAAGTGCATCCTGAGGAACAGTGGTCTCTTGAACTCACTGGGTGCAACAGATTCGTAGATGAGCTTTTCCCTGTGTGGAGCCTGATTCGCCGAAATGTTGAACCACTTTAAGTCTGAAAGACAAGGACGATGATGTAAATAGTATTAAAAGCGCCTTTAGGTGCGCGGTAACAGGGGAAACAATCACAAGTGGTATAGAAGCTAATGCCCCCTTACAGATGGATTTAGATGTTTTGGCTTTCTCCCCCGATGGTGCACTGTCGAAATGTCGTACGCAGCCTTGGATAATGTGTGTGGTGTTCCAAAAGGCGTTTATGGGAAGGGACCCAAACAAATGAGAACCTGCCTCGAATATAGGGAAGTAGCCCTTAGCACCTCAAGAATGTTGAAAGTGCAGTACCCAGACAGGGCTGTGGCAGTAGTGAGATGACAGCCAAAAAAATAGGTCACCAGAGTGTTTTGGATGTGGATAAAGTTCACCGTTGTTTGGACAGCCGGTTGTGAGTCTCCTTTCAAGTGCAGTGGCCCACACACGTCACTTTAGAGTGGGAGTCGTTGACAGTTTCTGGGGTTGAAGAATAAATAGGAGGGAACGTACAGATATATAAGCTTCAGCGTCCAGATGTTCACACAAACGAGATCACAACGTCACTGCAGACTGCATACGCTCAAGTTTCATTATCCCACCTGGGCTCCCTGCTGTGTACGTAAGTGATCTCTCAGTCTAGTTCTCTCCCACCGCGGGCCTTTCCTAATGAGTGCACAAATCGCCGCGAAGGTGGGAGTTTAGAGGAAGCAAACTGGCGCACATTTCTCCTTGAAAGATAACTGCAAGTTTAACGTTTACCTCAGAAGTAGGCCGCCTCTAATTTCTGTCTGAGGTTAGTGTTGGCTTGACAGGTGTGAAATTTGAACACTTGCGAGTGGGAATTGGTAATATACTCCAGCAAAATGACTACATAATCAACAGCAAATAGCAAAGAGATCCAATAAAACGATGCATTGCCATTTTTACAAGATATTGAAGACATGCTCTCGCGCAGAGAAGGAGCTAAAGAAGATCTTGTCTACTAGGCAACATGCTGGTTGACGTACCCTAGTGTGCTTCTTATGTTGCGTGATGCCACTTTATATGCAGGCAGAAGAAGTTTCCTCCAAATTCATTTTTTTTCACAGACAGCGCACCGCAGTCTGCACCTTGCCTGGACTATGCCGTTAACACTTACAACCATTGGATCAGATCCCGCAATGAGTGCGCTTTCAATAGATGGAAGGCACCAATGATTACATCAATATCTATAGATATATTTGTGCCGAGACCACAACATAAAAGGATAGGTGAAATTGGATTAATAGACCTTAAAATAGGATGATTGCATTGCTGAAATATTTAGTGAAATTACTTGGAACAATCGATAAATGTATTGGCCAACAAGTGTATCTATGTGAATAAGATGGATATAATCACCCCTACTACCGCCTACCACTATTTAGAAAGATTTTCGTCACATAAGTGCTTTATTGTCAGATGCTTTAGTCTGAACCACACATACTCAGCATTTTTTGAAATCCTGATTCCAAGGCTTCTGGCCAGGCTCATGGAGAACAAGCAAGTGATCTCCAAAATTCGAACTCGAATTAAAGAAAGTTACTAAAGACCTACATATATAGTCATTTACAGCGTTGTAGGCTTAACCTAGTTATTAGCTAGCCACTCTTTTCTTATAATTGTTCTAGTGATTAGCCAGTTTCGGATCAGCAATCCCTAACATTAGCCATGGCGATGGCCAGTTCCAAGATTTCAAAATGGTTCTTCACCAAACATCAAACATGGACTACTTAGCGCACGGTGGGAGCTCAAGAGTGGTCAGGAAACTTAGTTTGGAAATACTCTTATGCTATGGCATGTCCAGCATGATAGATCCTAGTATACTCTTAAAGATTCTGGATAGTGATTGGTATCATAAATGTATCATATGACATACAGATCTGACAGATAAATGTGCATTGCGGTGTGTCTTTACGAAAGCTCGTGCTCTTCTGTGTGTTCACCCTGCAGGCGGCTCTAAAACGACTTAAGCGTTACCGTATATGCAGTGCATTCTGTGGCGCTTGCAATTGGGAGCCTGCAAATTGAAGGCTACTCCCATATATGGTACATGGCATGCGGCTATCATTCTTCACTGACTATGGAACATAGAGCCCTTGAGATAAATTCGATCACTAATATTTACGAGCTTCATGATTTATCCTAACAACTGACATTGCGCAACTTCTCCGATCCTAATCTGCTTCCTGGTTGCCAACTCGTCAAGTAAGTATGGATCAACATTCACTCATCGTGCCTTGGGTGTTAGTTATACAAAGATAACGAATGTCAAAGAGTACAATTAGAAAATGTCATGATAATTACATATTTGCAGATCACCGTTATGTACCATCAAATGGGCAAGAGTGAGAGACTCATTTCCCTATAGTACAAGGACTAAGATCTCTGGAAAAATCCTCACTGATAATGCGGGTAATTGGAAATTGGCCAGACTCCACAGGCATGCCCTGGTTATAAGATCATATAATCGATCGAAATGTATGTGAAATGCCATTACGAGAACGGTTGTAAAGCATAGCAATGTACTCCTGAATGTTCTCCGTGGTCTGTCCATATCTACAACCGTCATCATCCAAGTAGGATGTGAGATTAAAGTTAAAGCTATACATATACCTACAGGTTAGCTTTCAAGCTCGGGAAGTTTTGAAAAAAAAACCTTTGCAGAGAACAATACAGCGGCAGCGATCTGTACATATACATATGTACATATGTATATGTATATAAGATGCGAGCGAAAACGGTAATAGCCGTCATTTCTGAAAGACCAATGCACAAATTATTATATAATCGACAATGCAGTAAATACCAAACAATTGTTATTGGTTTCTTCTACTCCCAGAGGGCTTGGAGAGGCGTATAGGTAGAAGGACAGGAACCAAGAAACTCGATTATAAGTCTATTGCGAAGACTCGAAGAGCGATATAACGTTACGGGTCACGGCGCACATGGCCAGTATACTTTATTTTAAAAGGCTGAGCGTGCTTCGTCTTAATTGCGCATCTGGAATTCCGCAGTTTGCTTGATGAAGACGCCTTCTCCGAAATAACCAGCTCTCGAAGACGGCTTGTTTCACAGTTCTTGTGTGATTCTTGTCGCGTGTGATTCTTCAGACATATTTCTTATATTGTGCAAGGCTTCTGGTTGTCAGGCACCATGAGACATGGAGGCGGTTGTCTGAGCGTGAACTTTAAACTTTAAAAATAGTTCAAAACCCATCTCCATCATAGAACTATCAAAGAAAATGAATGATAAGGATGATAAGGGGCAACAGTTTACATGAACAGATTCAATTCAAGTCGTTAAAGTAGCCACTAGTCCAGGACCCCTGGCTTGTCAATTCAAAACCTCGAATAGCATCTTGATACATGACAGGGGACAGCAAGATTGCCTGATACAAACAGAAAAGAAGACCAATGCAAGCGAAATTCCGTCCTCTAGAAGCGCATGAGAGAACATCGGCTAAGTTGTACAGAAATTCTTTGGATTGGCATAGAACAAAGGGAAAATTAAGGCAGAAGACATCGTTGTTACGTAGTATTGCATTTTTACTACACGCTTGGTGCTATACCTAGTACAAACTAATAGTTTGCGTTATATATACAGCTGAGTTTATATCAGTGAATAGCACGTTGGTTGGCCATAGGAAAAGGCGATGAGTTGTCGAAACTCACACATTTTAGAGATAAGCTATGCACTTCTCAGATGGCAGTACCATTATTGTTCACTGGACGCACATGGTGGCCAATGAGGCCTTAATATTGGTTTACTGGAATGCTTAAGTCCTACGACTCTAGACGATAAAAGATTCTTGGTCCCTGTCCCTGCTGAGAGGAGTTTGACAGTGTATCCGCGATCGACAACCGCTGTTTAGCACATGAATGAATTTCTTTAGGGGCACTATTCCTCTCTTGGGCTCCGGCCCCTACACGTAAGTTTCAAGAAAATACATCCCTACATACCTCCAGACCTTGCGAGGAATGCAGTGCTTATTGAGAAGTCAGTATAATTGCGCTAAATATAGTTTTCTTAATTGGCAGATTAAGAGAGTATGGGGCTTTAACTGAGATCAATTTTTAAAGACTACTTTTTAAAGTTTATGCCCTAACGGTGTAACAGCGTTTTTTTCTTGCCGCTGGAGCTGATCGGCTAAGGGTAATATTGATTCTGTTTTAATGGTCCATAGAAGGATTACATTCAACAGCTCGTTTTTTTTTCACCGTTTTTCTTTTACCAGTATAATTTTGTAATAAGAAACTCGTTGAAGATTCCATATTAGCTCTTCTTTTGGCTTCTCTATCCAACGTGTTACTTCTTAATCTTTTACAAGATCGTTAATACAGCTTAAAGCGCTGAAAAGTGAAACCTAAACCCATTTTCCACCAAGAAGGCAAGAATGGTGAGATAAAATTTAAATCAATGAATCATAACGGTTCCCGCCTGTCAAAAGGATACTTGTTTGAAAGGGATGCGACTTTTTATTCTCTTCTAATCAAAAGCCAGTCCCTTGGCAGTTGGCTCAATAGTGACTGCAGCCTGCTGATTTGCAAAGGACTGGTGCTCACATAGCTGGTCCATACTGCTCATTCAAATTTCATCTACATGCACATACTACATTATGCCAGGTATTTAATGGAAGTGCTATCTGGGTATGGTAATGAGAATGCGCCGTGAATACAGTAGCGAGAAACTACGGCGATATCTTATTTTATCGACTCAGGCCTGAGTCAGCTCTCGATTCTCACATAGCTATTAGCTCCAAAGTCCAGAGTTTCAAACCTCAAAGTTGAAAGCTCACATGCTACTATTGATAAGAGAATATCCCTTTCAAGTTTATATGCGCTTTTATCCACCTAGATAACCCAGAGTCATGGCTCCAACGGTCTCCTTAACCCGGTTTTTCCCTGGGCTGTTGTTTACTTCGTGACCATCTTTCTTTGTTGTGTACGTAATCGAAATCTGTGTGGGGCGTGGCTCAATTCTACTCCACACCAGCGCATGACAAAAGGGAAATTTCCTAACTATAAGGATGATGGGGTGGTTGGTGCCACGCAATCACATAGTAGACTGTCCTTTGATGGGTCTGTGTATCAATCATTAGAGACAAAAGAGTGAACATCGATCAAGGACCATAGGCTTCCGGCCATTCTCAGCCTCTCCCACTTGTCCTTTCGCTATCATTGCGGGACTCCGGTTGATGACTGTTTAACGCTTACGCGCACATCCAACACTGACACATTTTCTTTTCTCCCATACAGCCGTTGGAGTGATCACGTACAATTTTTTTGCTTCTACACAGAACATGCATATATAAGACGAGGCGCCCCCTGCCCCACAAACTGTCCCTCCTATTTTGAACTACGCAACAATATCACACAACAACCATGTCTACGTTCCAATATCAGGACCAGATCAAGAAGCTTCCCATCCCAGACTTGAAGGACACTTGCGAGAGATATCTCAACGTCCTGAAGCCATTGCAGACGGAAGACGAGCACAGGGAGACTGTAGCCGCCACAAAACAGTTTCTAAGTGGCGTTGGCCCACATTTGGACGAATTGTTAAGAGAATACGCTAAGACGAGAGACTCCTACATCGAGCAGTTCTGGTACGACTCTTACCTTAACTATGACTCTCCTGTCGTTCTCAACTTGAACCCATTCTTCCTCTTGGAGGATGACCCTACACCTATGAACAACACCCAGGTGAAGCGTGCTGCGTCGTTGACAACTTCATCCTTGGAGTTTGTCAGGGCTTTGAGAAGAGAAGAGTTGCCACCGGATATGATCAGAGACACTCCTTTGTGTATGGAACAATACAAGAAGCTCTTTGGCTCTTCAAGAATCCCTTCCTCCACTGGGTGTGTCATGCAAAGTGATCCTTCCTCCCACCACATCATTGTTCTTTCAAGATCTCAGTTTTACTGGTTTGATGTCTTGGACAGGGAGAACAATTTGATCCTCACGGATGATGAGCTTGCCTTCAACTTTGAAAGTATTCTAAGAGACTCTGTCAAATCTACACCAAGTGAGATTGCAAGATCTTCCTTTGGTGTTCTCACCACTGAGAACAGAAAAGTTTGGGCAAACTTGAGAACAAACTTGATCAATGATCCAATCAACTACAAAATCTTGAGAATTATCGATAGTGCTCTCTTTGTCGTTGTCCTTGATGATATTGAGCTTGACTCCCTATCTGATTTGTCCAAGAACATGCTTTGTGGATTAAGCATCTTGGAGAAAGGGGCTCAAGTTGGTACTTGTACTAACAGATGGTATGACAAGTTGCAACTCATCATCACCAAGAACGCCAAAGCCGGTATTAACTTTGAACACACAGGTGTTGATGGTCACACTGTCTTGAGATTCTGTTCTGATATCTATACAGACACAATTCTCAAGTTTGCCAAGGCGATCAATCCAAACTCTCCATCCATCTGGAAGTCCAAGTCTCCATCTTTGCTGAAGAAGGACAAAATCGACACCAACGTTGTCACCATCCCACGTAAGTTGGAATGGAACTTGACTTCTGAGCTCTCACTCGCATTGAGATTCGGTGAAACTCGTCTTTCTGATCTTATCTCTCAGAATGAATTCGCAGTGTTGGAATTCAACAATTATGGATCTGATTTCATCAAGAAGCTGAAGTGCTCACCTGATGCCTTTGTTCAAATGTCATTCCAAGCTGCATATTATGCGCTCTATGGTAAAGTTGAATGTACTTATGAACCGGCTATGACCAAACAGTTCCTCCATGGTCGTACAGAAGCCATTAGAACCGTGTCAATGGAATCAAACCTGTTTGTTCGTCGTTTCTTTGAGAATGTCCCAGGTTCAGAAAAGCTGGATTTGTTACGCACTGCCTGTTCTCGTCATACTGAAACCACTAAGAAATGTTCTCAAGGTTTGGGTCAAGATCGTCACTTATATGCCTTGTTCTGCATTTGGAGACGTTATCTCGCTGAGATAGAGAACGCTGAAGATCATCACAGTGATTCCACTATTGGTAATAACGATGTTCTGGTTGATTCCAAATTGAACAAGGAGATCCCTTCGATCTTTGCTGACTCTGGTTGGGATAAGTTGAACAACTCAGTCATTTCCACCTCAAACTGTGGTAACCCATCCCTTCGTATCTTTGGATTCGGTCCAACTGCTTCAAACGGTTTTGGTATTGCGTACATCATAAAGGCAAATTCGCTCACTGTGTGTGTGTCAAGTAAACATCGTCAGACTCAGAGATTTGTGGATACATTGAAAAACTACTTGGAAGAGGTCAAACACATCTATGATGCCGAGCTTTCTCAAAAGGAAGAGATGAAGGAGAGAGGAAGATTACAGAACACAAGATCTGGTAACTTGAACTACTTGCTTGGTGGCTATGGATATTTCGATTTAGAGGATGATGAGATCAAGAGCAGAGGAAACAGCCCTGAAAGAATGGGCTTTAGAAGAGCTGGTATTTCTGCAAGACAGTTGAGTGAGAAGTTGAGATTGGCTGAGTACTAGGCTTGGAGACACCGGAGCTGTTTATATATACCTTTTTATAGACTTTACACTGGTTGTGAAGCTTATTTATGATATTTATGACAATCAATTGTAGTTTCTTAGATTTGTGTTGGAGGGAGAAGTCTCTTGCGTGAAGTGTCCAATTGGAACTTGACAACGATAAGCTGGACCTTGGGCAATAATAGAAACCATTGAAGAATGAAAATGTGACGAGGCAGTACTAAAACCTACAATTATATTTCCGAAGTGTCTATTGTACAAATCATTAAACTGAACCAAAACAAAACATTAACCAATAACCCAAGATACTTTTGTTTATTCCACTTAGAACAACAAGTAAGCACCAACGGCAGCAGCAACACCAACAACTGGGTTCAAGGCGATAGCACCACCCTCGTAAGTGCTGAGAGTGTAAGAGTGAGTTGAATTTGAGTTGTATGTGGTGTATATAGTTGGAGTGATAGTGATGTCGGTGGAAGCTTTGGTAGAAATGGTCACAGTTGGAGTGGTGGTCACATCGACATAAGTGATCTTCTCAGAGGAAGAATGAGAAGATGAGGAGGAAGATGAGGAGGAAGAGGAGGAGGAAGAGGAGAAAACGGAAGAAGTGTTAGCCTTTGGCTTAACAGTGGTGGTGGCAGTAACGACCTCCTCTTGACCAGTGGTGGTGGAGGTGGTGGTGGTAGCGGCAGAAGAGACAGTGGAAGTGACACAAGTGAGTGGACCACAGTACGTAATAGTCTCAACGACAGTGGAAGCAGAGGAGACAACGACGGTGGAAGTGATCTCAGTAGAGACGGCAGCAGCGACAGAGGCGAAAGCGACAGTGGAGAACTTCATTGTGTTTATGGATGGATGGTGTATTGTAATGAGTGGACGGTACTTAACCAAAGAGTGAGCTTGTAAAGACTTGATGAGAATTGAACGATAAAAAGAGAGAAAGAGAATATGAGGAAAGAGAGTCCCTTTTATAGTTCTTGGTGCACGATCACTTAGAATCTCTTCACGCCTCCGTCCAGTGACTGGTACGTATTGGAAGGTCAAGAAACACGGTTAATACACAAAAGGCACACACGACAATGATATGAGTGCATCTTCACTGTGCAAGAGCTCTCTGAAAACTTGCTGGTCGCAGAGGCAACGGTGTTTGTTTGTTTGTATTTTGCCCTATCGACGTGCATATTTGTTGATGGTGAACGCGTAAAGGATGAAAAAGACGCGTAGGTTCGAACGCGTTTTTGCTGCGCGTTTTATTCTTACGCGTAACAGCGCGACAGGGACAGGTACGGTTACAATACTTCGCCAGTGGCCCCCTATTGTATTGATAGTTTGTGTTGGTTTATTAGGTTCTGTATATATAGTGTCTGTAGAAAGGCAGGTGCTTAGGACTCACTTGGCCTCTCATGGCTTTTATATTCTTTCCTGATGGCTAGATGAGCCAGGCTCGTGACTTTTGCTTTCAGCGGTTCAATGAATACACAACATTGACTGTTAGTGTGGTAGGTATGTACAGCTATCACTGGTACTTACAAGCGCATTACATGCCGCCGCCTCTTGCTGATTACCAGGCTGCTAATCTCTTATAATTCCAGACCTCGATGTCCATATCGAGTAACGCGTCTTACCCTTTTCAGCGTGTGAAGGCGCTCCTGCAATGACGCATTAAAAACATTAAAGGAGCTCTTTTGTCAACAACGACTGTTTAAGCAAGTCTGTTAAGCCCACGGTATGATATACTTAGTTTGAGTATTTGATTTGGCTGTCGCATTAATGTTAACCCCCCTAGGTTCGTGAGACTTGGCCGTTGCATCGACGAGATCTGCTATATCTAGAAAGGCTCCACTGATGCTGACCCATCATGCTCAACCTATCAATAATGATGTTGGAGCTTTAAATTAAAATCTTCTACATGGAGAGCGTGTTATAGTTTGTGATTGGTATGGAAGAGACGAATGAATCTGTCGAATATCCGTTTACTGCAGGAGGAGACTTATGTTAGTTCAAAGTCGAATCGTTAGCCTGATCGGGGCAAGAGTGTCTCAAGCATCTTACTCCCTTTTGCTTCTTTCTCATTCGGCTTCGTAAATGCAGAGGTAGGGAAGAGCTTAGCTTGAAGAACCCAAAGTGAGAGAACTTAGAAGTATTGCCAACAGACTAAAAATGTCCTGCGTACTAATGTGCGGCTGTCCAGTTCGGATTGTCCCGTCGGTGTTTCTTTGTTTTATCTTTGTCCAGGACAGGCAGAGCCAGAAACTATGAGAGATGAGACATGGATAGTTTTTTTGAGAGAAGAAGAACCATGGGAAGAATATGCTGATAGTATAGCTGTAATAAAGCGCTGCTTAGCTGCTGCTTCTAAGAATACTGAACTCATCAGAGTACTGGTTTCGGTAACTATTCGGATTTCTTCAGCTTCCCAGCGTAGATCTCTACGACGAACACAGAGAAGGCTAGTAGCCCTGAGTTATCATCATCAACGTCTATGGCTCATCAGATATCAATGCCTTTTGTTATAAATTATGTGGTCGGAAGTACATCGGAAACTTTCTGATAATACAAACTGGAGAAGGTTTTTTTCTATCTCGAAGCAACACCATTAGTATCCCTTACAGCTCTTATTTTTGGAGATCAACCTGTCCCATCGGTAGTACGTATCGAACTTAAGTCCTCTATGGCTTAGTCTACAGATGCATCAGTTATTACAAGCTTCTCACATAACTGGACGGAATTGTTACAGATTGGCACAGAAAAGCCATTCAGCGGCAAGACATCGACGGAAACTTCCCAGAAAGAAGATGTCATCATATTTGAGCTGCTATGTATAAAGGAACTGGGCAGTGAGGCGTAAGGCATTTTTGTATGTCTGCGAAACCATCATCCCTTCATGGGGGAAATCAGCTGAATGAGGTTACTTCCTGATTTTGTCCCATATGAACGGTCCGCGAAACACGTCGCCGGACTTTTGGACACAGGTAGCTAGTGGTGTGTACAAGCAGAGAAGAATTTATCGTACAAAACAGCAGTGTTCAGCCAGGGGAGAGTATGACACTATTCAGCTGAAAGATTATGAATGAACGGCATAATCTTCTCTAGTGAAGAGTCTCGATCACAACGACAATCCTTTGCTGACATGATATTTAGAGAGAGAGGTATCGGGCTTCGGTTGGGGCACAGCCAATGGGAACTGATGGACACGTCCGGTTTTTGTCTGAAGTGGACAAATTTGAATCTCATGGCGCAAGACAATCACAAAAGAGAAGATCTCATATCAACTGAAAATACAGCAGACATCAGAGCAGTCGAGGGTATCCAGATATACTAAACCTCTGAAATCTTGGGCACTTTATTCGTTGTGGATCATACCGATAACTCCATAACCGCTGTGGTGACTGAAATCAGAACGCCACTGATAGAACAGGGGTGTGGACAAAGGCCTTTTGGATCAGAACAACAAAAGGTGCCATGTCTTCAGACGAGATAAAGCTCTTGAAAGAGCAAGTGAAGAGCTTAGAGAACCAGTTAAAGAACTATGAGAACCAGATGTACCTGCTGCAGAGTGACATTCAGTATAGTCAAAGAGCATTCCAGATGGAACAGTCGAAAACTCAGAATCAAGTCAACAGTCTCGCGTCGCTGATATTGGAGAACATAAAGGAGAGCCGCCAATATGAAGAAGCTAAGGAGAGCTCGGTGATGCAAAAGGTGAATAGTATCATGAGTTCTGGTGAAGAATACGTCGGCCTGAACATGGCGGCTAACACCGGAGTGAACACCTCTACTCTCACAAACGATACCAACTCTCTTATCAATGGCACCATTGCGAGCTTGGCAAATACATCTACACATCAGCAGAACGGGGCAGCTACAGCCATTCTTCCCTCGAGTTCAAGGATGACGTCAAACAATCAATTGTTGGCCTCGACCGCCATACCACAGGGACAGCTGTTATCTCAAGGGAGTTCACATCAATCACAGACGATGCAACAACTACAACAAGCCAATCATATGGCAGCGGTGCAACAGAGCTTCCAACAGATGCAGCAGCAGTCCCGTCAACAATCCAGACTGCAATTGCAACAACAGCGCCAGCACCAGCACCAACAGCAGCGTCAACAACTACATCAACACCAACAGCAGATGCAGATGCAACAGCAGCAGGAGATCCATCCACATCAGATATCCTCTCACTCTGAAGGTCATGGGAACAAGCGTCAGAAGACTAATTCCTCTCCACATGATGATTCCACGACTGATCCTTCTTCGATTCTTGATGATCCTCTCGCTGGTGTGAATCCTGTTTCCGTCAACTCCTCAAGACATTTATCCATCGGTCTTGCCTCCACTGCTCAATCAGACTCTTCAGATGAAAGTTCAAGAAAGGAACGCAAGGTCTACGAGAAGATGTATTCATTTATCAAGGCACCAACTTCTGTTGAAGAGATCTGGAACGAATATGCCATTGGTTTGAATGGACAGCCTTCTATCAAATCTCTTGAAATTGAGTATCGCACAGGATGGAGACGTGATGCTGCGACTTCTAAGAAATTTAACCGAAGAAAGGCGATCTACCATGCTATTGAAAAGGGCATGAGTAAAGGGTATACTGTGGATGAATGTATCCGCTTATTGGAAGATTATAGATATCTAGACAGGGAAAAGAACTTGAAGCAGCCAATTGGATGGCTGTGTCACGGAAACATCCCATCTCAACTGAAATGATTGCGATTCTTTTGCGTCTCTCACTGATGAATGTGTTATATATTGATTTTGCTCTTTGATTCTATAGCTTTGTGCTATTTCTTTCGTCTATGATTGTCTTAGCTTGTTATGTTTGCTTGATTGAGTTTTTTTATGTACTATACAGTTAATTTTAGTTACGAGAGTATGGATGGTAGCCACCTCTGGTACTTCTTCCTCCACGGTAACCACCTCTTCCGCGGTATCCGCCTCTGTTACCACCTGGGCCTCTTGGAAATTGGCTGCCCTGCTGATAACCCTGTGGACCTTGTGGCATACCTTGTGGAACTTGTGACATACTTTGTGGTGCCTGTGGTGCCTGCGGCATCTGTGGCATTTGCCCAGCTGGAAGACCACCCTGTTGTTGCATCATCGCCCAGTATTGCTGCAATCTTTGGAAGTACTCGGCCATCATCTCAGGAGAGGCATTACCGTAGCTCATACCAGACTGTTGCATCATGTCGGCCATGTTGTTCATCCCTTGTTGCTGCATGAAACGCTGTTGCTGTTGATGATGGTGGTTCTGCTGTTGTTGAGGGCCTCTTGGTTCAGCTCTCTTCACTTCGATCTGCTTACCATCAAAATCCAAGAATCTGCTCTGGCACACTTTATCAACAGCATCTGGGGAATCAAATGTGACAAATCCAAAACCTCTGGATCTACCAGTATCCTTATCAAGCATCAACTGAGCATCAATGATCTCACCAAATTTGGCGAAATAGGCCTCAAACTCATGTGGACGCACATCCGGAGGCAACCCACCAACAAAGATCTTACCAGTCTTATTCTGTTCCTCTCTTGGGATGGATCTCTTCGGGTCAATCACCTTACCATCAAGGACATGCTGCTGTCTCAACACTTTATCGACAGAGCTCTTCTCAGCAAAAGTCAGGAACCCAAACCCACGAGATCTACCAGTGGATGGCTCTCTCATGATCGTATGGTCAATGACTTCACCGAATTGGGAGAAGTACTCTTTAAGGGATTCATCTGTAGTGTCCCAGTCTAGGCCACCGATAAACATCTTACCAGCATCGCGGCTCAAATCAGCCTTTGTAGAAGCGCTACCCTCTGTCTGCGGCGGTGGAGTTTGAGTTGTCGTTTCGGATTTACTAGATGGTTCAGAAGTAGCGGTGTTTATAGTTGTTTCTTGCTCCTTCTTAGCATCGTCAGTGGTTGTTTCCTCGTTATTGGTTTCGCCATCCTCGCCATCTTTCTCATCCTCCTTCACTTCAGGAGTCGCTTCCTTCTTAGGTTCCTCGACAACAGATGCCTTCTCTTCCTCATAGATATCATCAAAGAGAGCTTCTTCGTCAGACAATGACATTATGGGCTGTTATATATAAGTGGAAAGAAAGGTACTTGTTGGTAGTTTGACGGTCTGTATTACGATACTCTGTTTTGATATATACGTATATCCTCCTATATCTTGAACTTGTAATGGACTCACTTGAGACGGTTGGCTCTCCTATGCGTCTTTCAGGTATCCAGCAGCGCTTTCTGCTTGATATCTCAGCTTCTCAAGGTTGTTGGATGTTGTTCGAAGGGTGAAATAGTTTGACTTGTCAGATATTTTCGGTGTTCCTGCCAAATTGCGAACAAAGTTTGCGCTGTTGCGCTGATGAAAAAAGTTTCAGAGCTCATCGCTTTGGCCTGAAGAGGAAATTATCAGAGAGATATTTGGGAGGCTATCATGAAGGAGTACGTTATCTTCCTTGCCCAGCAGCATCCCACATTCCGTATTGCGGAACTTTCTGCCCTCGCAGAACTGTACAACATTGAAGTAGACCTTTCGAACCATGATGAGAAGAGCCCTTTTATGATAGTACGATTGGAGAATGACGAATCTGCAAAGAAGTTGATCTCCCGTGCTATCCTAGCTAGAGGCATCTATGAACTCTGGGGCAGTGGTGTCAACGAAGAAGAACTACACGCTGATGTGAAAGAGAGATCTAAGGACCTGTGGAGCACGTATAGCCAGAGTACTTTCAAATTTGACGTTGTTGGCTACAAAGGTAAGAGAAACAATACTGAAAAGATCAGACTCATTGAGAGATTCACGTACTTGAAATTCCAAGGGCCTATCAGAATGAAGAACCCAGACCAGATCTTTACGATATTGGAACATTATGACCCTCCAACTGAGCATGACGCTGCAGAATTCCCAATCAAGTACTATTTCGGTAGAGAGATTGAACTCAGTGCAAGAACTAGAGGTGTTGTGGAAAAATTGGACTTGAAAAAGAGAAGGTACATCGGTACCACCACATTTGAAGCGGAATTAGCTCTTGTGACTTGTAATTTAGCACACTGTGCTCCAGGAAGGATTATGTATGATCCATTTGCAGGGACTGGTTCCTTCCTCGTTGCAGGTGCGCAATATGGATCACTCACAGTGGGTTCTGATATTGATGGTCGCCTGATCAAGGGGAAAGGAAACAATACCATCAAGGCCAATTTCAAACAATACGGTAATCCACATTTGTTCATGGATGTGCTCACGATGGACTTCACACATAACGCTTTCAGAAAAGATATGATCATCGATACCATAGTTTGCGATCCACCATATGGTATCAGAGAAGGTTTGAAAGTTTTAGGCGCTAAAAACCCGGAAAGATTCGAAGGTAAAGAAAACATTGTCATTGACGGTGAGAAGGCCTATTTGAAAAAGGATTACATTCCAACAAAGAAACCTTATGAGCTTGATAGTCTCTTATATGACCTCTTGGAGTTCGCAGCTGAAAGACTCCCCGTTGGAGGCAGATTGGCCTTCTGGATGCCTACTGCTAATGATAACTTTGAACCAACAATCATCCCACTGCATAAAAACTTGGAATTGAAGTATCATCTGGTGCAAGAGTTCAACAAATGGTCAAGAAGGTTACTTGTCTATGTTAACCATGGTGAACGTTATAACGGCGAGGAGAATAGAGCTGTGACTATGCATGAAGAGTTTAGAAAGATGTACTTTAGATCGAGAAAGGAATAAAAGAAGCAAATGAGCATTTTTGAATATGTATCCCTTAGAGATTCAATTAAAACCTATGATGAGAAGTAGAAATGTATGCAGGATCAGTTTGAAATAAATATCAAGACAGAGTATATGATGTATTTGTGTGGCATTAGCAGTCGTGATTCAGTTGTTGTGATAATTTTCTTAGTACGAGCAACACGAGTTTTCTTGAGACAAGTCATCCCTCGTGGTTGATAGGTCGATACTTCGTTTGTTCCGTAGTTTCTGCTCATCAAAATAGCAGCGATTTTCAACAAGATCTTTGATCACAGTGTCAAAGAGCCCATACACCAACTTAGAGTATTTAGCACTCACTTCGAATGCAGCGTTGATCTTGAACCCAGAGTAGTTCTTCTTCACATGTTTTATGAGTCTCTTGACATCTTCCTTAGAGACAACTTTGTTATCTTGGTCCAGCTTGTTCCCAATTAGGTAGAATATTGTCCTTGATGCATCACAGTTCTCGTAGCATTCTTGGATCCAATGGTATAAACCCAAGAAAGAGTTCATATCCGTGACATCGTAGGTTAGCATAACACCGTTGGTGCCCTTATACAACGACGGTATCACATTACGGTATCTCTCCTGGCCTGCAGTGTCCCATATCACCGTCTTGAAGAACTTCCCGTCGACATTGACAACTTTCACTTTGAGGTCCACTCCCACGGTGGTTTTTGTGCTGTTTTCTATGAACACGTCATCACAATAGCTCACGATAAGTGAGGATTTCCCAACACTAGCGTCTCCAATTAGTAGAAGTTTGATCACCGAGCTGGTCTTTGCATGCGTAGCGTAGGAAGGATCATGCTCCACAATGTGTAAACTCTCCACTGGGTCTGACACGGATCTCATTGTGGAAGTCAGCTGGTGGTTTATGTTGATGTTGGAGTGAAAAGTAGCGCTGATGGGCACTATGGGGCTCCCGCTGGAGTTCCTAATGTAACTCCTTCTCTTCTCCTTCTTCGTGTCGCTCATGTTGTTGTTTGATCAACAAGGATGACGATAGTGCTAATGGAGACAACGGAGAAAACAAGGGTACAACAGAGGGAGCAACAGAGGGCGACACGCCTGTTTGAGCGAACCAAATGCCTATCTGTCTCTCTGCCTAGAGGCCTCTCTTGGTTTCCATCAGCCAAAACTTGCGATGGCCCAATCGCGTCCAGTGTGTAAAATGTGCCCCGGAACCACAAAGGGCACACGAGACCATACGATTTATTTTCAGACGGAATGTTGAAGTTATACAGACTTTGGAGTATACAAACCCATATGGATGAGAGTATTGCTTTCAGAGTACCACATTTGTCTTTTAAGCGTGAAAAAACGAGCGCATTTCATGAAGAACTCGCTCTCTGACACAGGTTCTCTGAACTTGTGCACTAAGAGAACCATCGTTCCAGGGTTTGACTCTCTGTGGAGCACATGAAGAAGGGAATCGTAGTACAGCGGGTTGTAAGTGCAGTCTGTGGTGACCACCAAGTCCCAATGCGTGCCCGTGCTCTTTTCAGACTCCCAGTCAAGCTCATCAAATGTCACAGAAGAATGGTTGAGACGAATATTCATTTCACAGATCTCAAGGGCATCAGGAAGATCTGTCGCATTGATACGCGCCTTCGGTAATAGCTTGGATAGATGAATAGATACCAGTCCGATACCAGTGCCCAGCTCTAAGATATTGGGCTTGGATGAATGCTTTAATTCTTCCCATATGAACTTCACTAGTTGATGCCCCGGGAGATTTACAATCAAGCTCCCAGCATCCCAAACATGTCTTGCGATACTCCCTGATAACTCTTCATACAGCACGACATCTTGAAGAGTCCTGAGGGCAACTCTTTCCGTTTTCAGAGGCAAATTGTGCAAACTCTGTGGTATCTCGATCAAGTCACTTGATATTGGCGAAAACCGCATATCGGAACATCTCATCGAGATTGTATCTTTGCAGTCATCGAAAATAGTCGAGTCTAGGCCCTCTAGGTTATCTTTTATCAACTCTTCAGTGGTCAATCCGCCAAAATCGAGGACATCGATGGTTGTCGCATCTATTGAGACATGCACATAGATAGAGATATTCGATCCACAAGGGAGATCCTTCATAGAACATAAAACTTTCAGGTCAATTGCTCTCTTGCCCGGCTTCCAGTGTTCTTCAATGACCTTTACAACGTGGAACCCTTCGTTGATCTGTGAACGGAATCTCCACGTATGGCGTCGTACTTCAAATGTTACAGTAGTGTCACCATAAAAGAACAAATCCCCCAAGTCATTCGTCAATGAAATTGTTGTTGAGAGTTCATATATCGGGTCATTTGGTCTCGGTGGACGTTTTATAGAACCATTCTTCGATATCGTCACAGGTTTTAGCAGCTTTATCTGCTGCATCTTTCATGCTTTTAATGATGTTCCTTGATGGAAATTTTTCACCGCTTGACATCTCATAAAATTACACATAAAAGCTACAGAGCGATCGCTCATATATGTGAGTATGACGAGTCTTCTTTTAGAATTATGTACAAGTGATCGCGTAGAAGAAGCCTAGTCTCTTAGATCCGGCCTTTCTCAGTCTCATGGTGCTTATAGGCTCTTGACTTGTTCAATGACATCTCTGAACTTTTCTCTGGCCAATTCCGGGTTCTTCAAAAGGAACTTTCTTAACAAGTTCTTCTTGACATTCTTCTTCAACTCTTGCGGCTCCTTCTTAGACACCTCTTCTAATACGGCATCCACTCTGGATTGGTATTCCTCCTCCATCAGTTTACTCAACACCGGATCCACAAACTCGATAGACTCCTGTAATGATCTAACCTTCTCTCTCAATGATTGTATCTCAAGCTCAAGCACCTCCCTCTGTGGTGGCCAGCTCTTTATACCATACTTCTCCTTGATCTCGGTGATCTTTGTTGCATCTTCAGAGCTCAGCTCGCCCTCAGGGGTCTTGACACCCTTAGCGACAAATGAGAGGTCCGATATGAGTGAGCTGTTGCTTGCAATCTCGGCCTCGGTCCTAGATCTTCTATCCAAAAATTCTTTGGCCTTGATGTTCTCCTCTAGTAACACCTGTTGCTTGGCAGCATCGTCATATTTGGCAAATTGGGAACCTTTGTTCTTTCTGATCTCAGCAATGGCAAAGTGTTTCTTAGCAGAGAGCGGACGACAAGCCTCAATACGCACAATATCACCTTCTCTGGCAATGTTACCCTCGTCATGAACCAAGTAATTCGTTCTCTTCATGATCTCCTTATTGATCAACCTGTTGAAAGTCTTTCTCTCCACTTGCACCTTGACAGTCTTGTTCATCTTACCCTGGGACACAACCAGGCCTATGAAGTTCTGACGAGCCATCTTTCCTATTTATTCTTTATGAAAAACAAGGTACGATCCCTCCAGAATGGATAGCAGCGCAAATATAATACTGTTCTTTCTTCAAATGTCCAGTTTTTCAGTTTTGTATGGCCGCTGAAGGGAAAAATGTTGCAGTGCCGGGTAACGGCTTTTACTATGGTTAGCCTCCCGATCTGGACGAAATGTTTCGATGGTTGATGTAATTGGTGAAAAATGTCTTATAGAACTGTTCTTCCTGTCGGTGTAGATCAATACAGATCAATATATAGGCTAGCGACCTGGTACTTCTCTTTTATAGTTTTCGTAGTGATAAAATGACGAGGCAGTTCACGAGTTAAGTTTGGGTATCAGCATGGTGGGCGACTCTACAGACGATTCATATTAATATTAAGACATAAATTCAAGACATCAAGCCTGTGGTATTTCTAATTAGGGCTTATAACTTATAAGGCTTATTTCAAAGCAGTCAAGAGAGTGGCTAAGATGACTAAGACACCACCCAACAAGGAAGTGATAGCACCAACCAAGTTCAAAGACAACAAGTTACCCAAGACGTTGACAACAGTAGAGACCAATTGGGTCAAGATAGACTTAACACCACTGATGAGGTCAGACAGCTCAGCATTCAAAGAGTCACCCAAGTCAGTGACAGCAAGGATGTTGTCCAAGGCAGAAGTGGCCTCGGTCAACAAGTTGTTAATGGTGTTGGTGATCTCAGTCAAACCAAGACCAGAACCCAATGCATCAACAATGCTCTGGACCAAAGAGGTGACGACAGCGAGAATTTGGTTAATGACATCGGTTGGAAGAGAAGTACCACCCAACAAACCGGTAAGGCTGCTCAAAAGAGAAGAGACCTTGGTCAAAGCAGTACCAGTGGCAATCAAGTCAGAAAGAGAGCCAGTGGCAACAGCAGCAGCTTGAGCTTGAGCCTCAGCGTTTGGAGCAGCAACGGCAACTGGAGCAGCAGCAGCATTTGGAGCAGCAATCGCGACAGCTTGTGGAGCAGCGACTGGAGCAGCAGAGACGGCAGTGGCCAAGACGATGGCAGCAAGAGCGGAGGCAGAGAACTTCATTATGATTAAGGACTGTTTGAGTTGATGAGGATGAATAAAGAGTTTGATCCCAAGTCCTGAGCGGATTGATGTGACCTTATATAGTTTTTCATCCTCTCTCATAGAACAATCATCAAACACAATCGGATGCTGATCCTATGGACCAAACCGTGATCAGGCAGATCTCAATAGACCAAAACAAGGTCCCCTATGTATCCTGTAAATGGCATATACTTTTGTAGAGCGTGCCATGGCCACAGACTTTTGTCTTTAGGTCGATTTGTATCGCGGCTGCATGACATGTAACATGTGCATACGCATACCGTTTGGTCCAATAGTTCATCTTTTCAAGGGGTCACCTAATTCCCAATGGAGGGATATCAGGAATTGTTCAATACACAGCATTAGATTTCATGCTGATATAGCTTTGACACTGTTGTGGGCTGTTCTAGGAAGCGGAGGACATTTTTGTATGCATTCTTCCAATCCTCGTTAATCTCGAAATCTGAAGTGGGATCTCATAAACTCTTGAGAAATGACACCACAATAGCTCTTAATTATGGATACGTATATGTACATAGCATATGTGATGGTTACATAGTACTACGCATATAACCCTGACAGACGGGATATGTATATCGATTCTCGAGTTGATCCCAAGTTTCAGTGAGGTGTGTGGCGTCATAAAGGTGGTGTTGGATTTACATCACACAATCAAGTTTAGACATACATAGCTCATAGGAGATATTTGGACACGTTTTCAATTTTGGCAAAAGATTGCGTATATTTATGTGGCTTCCAAATCTACTACATAACGCTCTTTCTCTGGTCCCGATCTGGATTCTGGAGGATGCAGTGTGCACGATCTAAAGGACCAATTCCAAATGTTAAGTACTGCAAAGGTGTACCTACCAATCATTGGGTATAGGAAATGAGAACAGTTTTAACTTTTTACTCCGTATTAAGCGATTCATGGACCATGCTAGTTTTGGTAAGGTACACCATATACATATGCACGTGTACTTACACAGGGATACTCTTTGCGGATCTTTCTAGGATTTGAAGCATCATTCACTTCACCTCCGCCGTCGACAGATGATTGATCGACAACCAATGATCATCAGCACAGCAGTGTCCCAGTTTTACTAGCGCCGTAATGGCCTCTCGAGGAACTCTAGTACTCTACGATATACGCAGTCATATTGGCGCTCTTGCTGATTCGAAGAGAGTATAATTACCGCTTTTGTCAACCTATTTGCTTCGAGGCACGCATTGCCCAAACCAAAGTCACGTAACAGAAATAGTGAATATGTTCAGATTCATCACAAGTCTAAGTTACTATTAAAGAAACCTCAGGGGAACCGGGGTAGAACGAACAAGTTCCAACGATAGCTTGTCCTGGACCCTGGACAGTTACGGAGTAGATTCTGCCGTCATCGAATGCTAAGTAGGCTTGCGCCTCAACGTTGGGCTTATCAGGTGCTCTCTGTAGTGAAATTCTTGATCTGCATCTCAAGCCTTCCTGCTTGTACAGCCATTTGTAAGATATACCAAACAGTAAATACCTTGTAACCAAAATCTTACATCAATAGGGACCATTGGTTCTGGAATATTACTTTCAAAACAAAGCGACTTGGATTCTGGGAGGAGTGTGATGATCGGTGGTATTCTGTTTAATCATATTCCCAAAGTAACACCCTTTACCTTTGGTGCAGGTTCTATCAGTTACACTCATGGACACTATATAGAACGAGTTTCAATGGCCAACCCTTGCAGATATGGGTCGTTCGAAATCTGAACGCTTCATTAAAACTGGTTACTAAAATTCTTCACAGATCTAAAACATCTGAAAGCGCGAGTGGTTTAGCGGTAAAATTCCAAGTTGCCATCTTGGAGCCCCCGGTTCGACTCCGGGCTCGCGCATTTTTTTTTGATGGGATACGGCGCCCATGCAGCTGATGATGTTGATGTTCTCGCCGTAGCTTGGCCACGCTGAGGACTATTAGTATTGAGCTTTACTTGCTTCATATATTAAACTAGGTCATCTAATGCTCATTGCCCCAGTTTAAATAATTTATAAATCATTTTATTCCATTTTAATATCTCATTTCGTCAAGTTTTTGTTTTTAGAGGTTTCTGATGCTGTTGCTATCCTAGTAAACTATTAGATTAGAAGCAGACTCGCATGGATTTCCGAAAATCATAAAAAATATAGAAATACTCAGGTGAATATGTCAAATTACAGAAAATTAATTTCCCACTGATATTCAGAAATACTAGTGACCATGGGAAACTGTTTCTTGGTCCCAATTCGCCTGTTTGCTCAAGATAATAAGGTACTACACTGACCTTTCAAATTACAAGAAAACTCCACCTATTCTGCAAAACAAGAATAAAGAGAGGCTCAGAGATATTTTGAGCATTACTGTAAGTCTATTATGTCATAAAAGTCAACCGGTCAATTATTTATCCTAAAAGGTGAATTCCCCTCTAAATTGGTTGAGGTCCATTCCTGGTCTGATTTTCTCCAATAAGTCTCTTCTATCCATAGCGATGAATGCTCTCTTCAGTGTCTCCATAATACTTGTACTTTGGTTGGCCACTGAAGTATAATTCTTCAAGTCCGATGGATCCAGTCCTTCAACGTTATGCATGGATAGAGCACCAAGTAAATGTTCAGCAGCCTCCTTATAACAACCAATGTTGATAGATGAGACACCTAAGTTATATCTTGCACGAACAAAACTTGGCTTGAGTTGAAGAGCACGATGGTATGCCTCAATGGCCTCTTCTGATCTACTGGAGTTTGCTAGCGAAGCACCGAGACGGTTCCATAGAAGAGCATCATTTGGACGAACAGCCAATGCAGCTTTGAAACAGTCAATAGTCTTATCGAAATCATCATTTGCGTAGAATAGAACACCAAGGCCCATTTGAACATCAGCATCGATGTTAGCACCAGTTGGAGACAGCTGCGCAGCTTGTAAGAACAGCTCAGTGACACGCTTGTGCAAAGAATAACGGTCCTCGTCATTGATCTTTGGATTCGTCGTACGTGCACGTTCAGAAATCTGTGGATATTTAGTCTCGATCCAGCGTTCGAGAGTAGCAAATGCAGCATTATCGTAGCCTTCGTTGATATAGGAGACAGCCAAAGTCATCAGTGCATTCAAGTTCTTTGGGTCAAGGGAAAGACACTTCTCTAGAGCCGTTAGACCAGCAATTTCCTTCTCGTTCTGTGTTTGTACCTCACCAAGTTTTAACCATGCATCGATATGCTCTGGGTTCTCTTGCACCGCAGCTTCAAAAGCCAATGCAGCTTCCGATAACTTTGCACCATTCTCCATTAAAGTTAAGCCAATCTCATAAGCGTTTGGCGCATGACGGAATTGGTTTGTTTGTTCAAAGTTGTATTGACCAAAGTTGACCCTGTTCTGAGCATAAGTGGCAAAATCCTTCTCCCAAGAGGGCTCTTGTCCAATGAAATCATCATCATGTTGATGGATAGCGTCCCACACCTCATCGAAATTCGCTTGATACTTATCATCGATAACAATCTCTGGTTCAGCCTCTTTTGCCTGTGCTTCTTCAACAGTCTGCTCTTCTGCTTGCTTACCCTGTTGCTTCGTGAGCTGCTCATCAATCTCTTGGAATTGGGATTCCCATTGCTCCTGGTTACCCAGCTCAGCCATCTTGGAGTTTGCCTGAGAAGGTCTGATGGCACTCTGCAACCCACTACCAGCATAGCTTTGGAACATTGGTTGATAACCACCTATTCTTGAATTCATCATCGGAGTGCTTAGATGTTGCTGTTGAACTGAAGGGGACATGCGTTGTGTATTTGCTGTTATTGAAGATGGGGAAGCTGATCTGAATTCAGACGACCAGGCAGAACCATTTGATCTCAACGAGGCGGAGGACACATCTGGTTTGAACTCAGCGGACCATTTGCTATTCTGCATGCCTATTTTTGGTGGAAACTGGGCCATTTGGTTCAACTCCCTTTGCATTGGCTGGAAGTTGAAGTTATCATGTGGGGCCATAAACTGATTCATGCGCTTTAATCATTGTTAGTAAGCAGGAAATATGGGAATGACCATAGTGTAATACATACCTGCTGATCTGCCTGGTTCATATGTTGTTCCTCTCTCATTCCCTGCTGGGAGCCTTGGTGACTGAACCCCGGTCTTTGGAGAGAGCGGTCCTCCTGATTGTGCTTATTGAATTGGGCCAGGGGATTTCTGGCGGTGGAACACTCTGCTCCGCCAAACATGGACATTGTTGCTGTTGTTGTTGTTGTTGTTGTATAGAATATTGTATACTTGTAGAAGGAGATCGAAACACCTGAAAGATACTCTCTCCTATTGTTCTGCCTTTTCACCTGTAAGATTTGGAATGGCCGGTCAAATGGTTGTGGGCAGCACTGATTTATCACGGATGGCGAACACCTTTGCACCAGGGTAAGTTTTGACCGAGGAAGGTGTTGGAGGGGGGTGACTTTTATGGTATTTGTGAAGGTGTCGATGTGGATCTTTGATTCCGGAAGTTCACAGGGTTGTCCGTTACAAGGCTATTGCGATTATGGATCTTTCCAGATGCGGAAGGTAAATGCGTATGATGGGATGACTTGCTGGCCTTGATCAGTAGACTAGGTAGGTGGACTCAAAAAGTCTTTGTAGACCCACTTTCTGAAAACCGCAGTCCCACATTGATAGAAATATTTTGTATAGATGGTGCATAACGACAATAACAACAATCACAGACAGACACACCAAGCTGACCTTCGACACCAGAAAAGAGAACCCAGAAGTAACCACAAGAATGAGTACGCAACGGCTATCGAAGACGAAGAGGCAACAGCTAGCCCTGGAGAGAAGAAAGAACCAAGTCCTCGACCAGAAGAGAAGAGAGCATTTGAGCATGGATAGACCATTAGAGCCAAACCATTCAATTCAGACGATTAAAAATAGACATCATGACATCGACATTGCTTTTGATAGGATAACAGAACAGCCATTAGAAACCCAGCCCCGGCAGAAGAGCACTTCACACAACATCCTGTCCCTAGAGGAGCTCATAGCGAGGAAGAAGCAAGAAGGGCAATTGGATACACCAAAGTTCTTGTCAAAGAGAGAAAGGCAACAGATCGAAGACATACAGAAACTTCAAGAACTTGACAAGAAGAAAAAGAACCTGGAACAGGAACAGAAAAAGCTTGACAAAGCTGCAAAAAGACCGTATGAACCATCATATACAGATTCTATCAGACTGAAGAGAACTAAAGACGATGAGATTAAGTTGAGGAAATCAACAGAGAAGAACGGAACAGGAAGAAAATTCCAGTTTGACTGGGATGATGGAGAAGACACCACGAATAATGACCTCATCTCCCAATATGGCTTACCGGCCATTGAAGTACGAACCATGAATCACGTGGAAAAGGCAAGAGACCAAACTGATGAACTACACTGGTCACAGAAGCCTCTCGATAAGATGAAGAACAGAGACTGGCGTATCATGAAGGAAGATTTTGAGATCATCACTAGGGGTACTCGCTTGGCCAATCCTTTGAGATCATGGGACGAATCATCAATCCCAGCTGAACTCTTGAATATCATCTACAGACTTGGATACAAGGAGCCAACACCGATCCAAAGAGCATCTATTCCTATATCATTGAAGAAGAAAGACCTTATCGGTGTTGCCGAAACAGGTTCTGGTAAGACATTGGCTTTCCTAATCCCAATGCTCTCTAGACTCTTGCAACTTCCGCGATTGAATGAGATAACCAAGTCTGATGGTCCATATGGGCTTATTTTGGTTCCAACAAGAGAATTGGCACAACAGATTGAGCTGGAGCTTAACAAGTTCGTGAAGTATCTCCCACATATCGACACAATATCCATTGTTGGTGGTAAACTGATTGAGAAGAACATCTTGGACTTACAGAACAAGACCATTGAGATCATCATTGCAACACCAGGCCGTCTTATTGACTGTTTAGAGAGACATTATCTTGTTCTTAATCAGATTCAGTTCTTGGTCTTGGATGAGAGTGATAAGATGATTGAGATGAACTTTGGTGAACAAGTGGAGAAGATTACAGAGTTTATCACTAACTCGCACCGTCAAAACATGATGTTCACTGCCACGTTGACCAATGAGGTGGAAAATCTTTCAAGAAAGTACGTGAATGAGCCTGCTATTGTGAATATTGGATCTGCATCCTCGAAGGATATCAGTGTCAATGAGAGAATCACGCAAAAGTTTGAGTTCTTTAACACAGGGGATGAGTTCAAGAAGCAGAAGGCACTGGAGAAGATCATCACTTCAAACCAATACAAGCCACCAATCATCGTATTTATAAACTATAAAGAGACCGGTGAACAACTGTTTAGACATCTTCAATCCAAGGGAGTTTTGGTGTCGATTATTCACGGTTCCAAGAGCCAAGATCAGAGAGAGTATGCCTTAAAACAATTGAAAGACGGCAGAGTTGATGTCTTGATCGCTACGAGCGTTGCTAGTCGTGGTATTGATGTTAACAATGTCTCTTTGGTGATCAACTATCAAATGACCAGGAAGATTGACGAATATATCCACAGAATTGGAAGAACAGGTAGAGCTGGTAACTATGGTACTGCTATTACTTTCCTCAGTGACGAAACGGATGTACCAATCTATCCAGAGTTGAAGAAGTTGCTTCAGAAGAGCGGGAACAAAGTTCCTGATGAGTTCAAGAAGTTAGGTTATGGATTACAAGCAATCATATAATATCGTGTATCAAATTGATTTAAGTCTAGCTTATTAGAATTGAATATTGTATCAATGGCGTTAAGAATAAGATGCCAGTGTTGTGGATATTTGTGGGTTTGGAGCCAGTACCTGTGACAGGTTGATAGAGTCCATCACGTTCACTCTGCGCACAGCTTTCTCAATTATTGGACGTATACGGCTTGAATCGAGTTCCTTAGGTCTCTTAGATCCTTTAGAGATAAGTCTGATGACATGGTTAACAGTGTTTTCATCAGTGGTACCCGACATAGCCATGATCAATTTTCTGATCTTGTTTCTGGCTTCGTACTCGTCCATGTGACGGTGTAGTTTCTCCTTGTAGCTTTCGTGACAGCTCTTCAACTCCGTGAAGGGTAATTCTTGGAACTTTGTGCTGTTAACTATTCTGAACAAGACCTGCAGTGTGTAATATGCGTCGTTGACAGAAGGATGGAAAGGTTTTGTTTCTTCAATCTCCAAAGCCAAAGCGAGCTTCCGCAAGTTCAAACCTTTAGGGAAAAGAGACTGTCTGCAGAGAATATCGGTGTCAATCTTTTCAATCTCATTCGGAACATTGATGTTAAGCATCCTCAATGACTTCAAATCCCGTTCCAAGTTATGCCCAATGATACAGACATCATGACCCATCAGAACGGATTGATCAAAGAAGTAATGTCTGAAAAGACGTTTGATGAACAGCTCAGCCTCAAGAAGATCTAGTTTCACAGGAGTGGCGAACAAGTTGTTTATCACACCTGACTTCTTTGCAAGCTTGCGTCCCTTGATGTCCAATTGGATCTTATAGATAGAGTTCCTCGCTTTATCATAGATACAAAACCCAACATCCGTCACTGTGGACTCACCACCTGTATCAACGGAAATGATAATAGCCTTATGAGAGAGAATCATCCCCATATTATGCACCTTCTGCTTATTAGAGGAAAAGAACCCATCCGCGTTAGATCTGAAGCTGTTCAACATGCACTCAAAGGGTAATGGCCTGTCCCTCTGGAGAGAGCGGACAACCTTTTCAGTGAGTTGATAGCTTTGCGAGAGGGCTTCGTAGTCCCTCGAGGAAGTGGTGAGACTGCGCCTGAAGAGAAACATGTGGACTCACCGTTCTAGCTCGCCTCTTGTTGCTGTTTTGTTGTTTTGTTGTTTTGTTGTTTTATTGATTGTTTGCTTTTCCTTATCAACGTGTCGGCATATGACACAAAATTGTGACACATCGAGTACTACAAATCAACAAGGAAATAGATTGCGAAAAGCAGGTAATCATTCATCATCACTGCTTTCATAGCCACCCACCAGAGGTTCAGGCTGCCTCGAAGGCTTCTTCAAGAGCTTTAGGCCTTCCAATGTGGTGCCACTGAGGATTCCGGTCTTTGGTGCTTCGATCTGTTTCATTGCTTCTTCAACTTTTTGGGGCATCGTCTCCTCTGGCTCCTCCACAAGAGGTTCTTTATCGACTCTAGCTCTCTTCGAGTCATACTTCTCTAGGAGGCCGAGTACGACTTGTTGTGTTTCTTCTTCCAATTGTCTCTTCTTCTGCCTTACAGCCTCTGGATTAGGATCATCATGGGCCCATTTCACATTGAGGATATCTGTTCCATAGAGACTTTGCCCATGCATTACCTCTTTGGCAAATTGTGCATTACTTTCATTTTTATACGTCACAAAGGCGCAGTTCTTGCCAGCGATGACATTAATCTTTGAGATCTTGCCCAATTTTCTGAACTCACGGTTGATTACATCTTGCACACCATCTTTATTCAGAACACCACCGATATAGAGGGTCTTATTTACCGTGTTGAAACTCCCAACACCACTCATGTCATCTCTGTACTCACTGAATTTCTCACGGCCGAAGCAGTCCACAGTCAAAGGAAAGATGTCATCATCATTTGGGATTCGATGAAGGTATTCACAGTTCTTTCCTTTGCAGCACAAGCCCTTAGCGAAAAATAAGCAGAAATAGCCTTTCCCCTGTTTATCACCCTTTGTATAACCGGAATCTCTATCAACATCCAGTCTATACTTGGACTGCACAAGGGTATGGCCGCTCGCACCACCGCTCCATTTATTGTACCAGATGTTGAACACTGTGCCACTCTGCGGTGGCAGTTCTTCTTCAAACTCTTCAGGGTCCACCTGGATTCGTGCAGGTTTGCGCTTGGGCATTACAAGTTTCTTAGACATCAGCGTATTTGTTCTGTCTTTGCCTTTGTTTTGGTGAAGTTTTGTTCCGCCTAAATTTTTCTCGGTCGGCTCTATAAGGACCCAACATCTGCTGGACAGCGAAGAATTACTACAATTATATCAAAACAAAAGATTAAAGCCATTTATATTTCCATTCTTTTCTTTTTCTTTTCTACTAATGTACACAGGGCCATTACTTGTAAACAAAGCCTAGCTCCTTTCAGGTGGGTATGTACAACACCAAGCTTTGCCACAGAGTTAACAGCAAGAACAGCAAAATAAAAACCAGAAGGGGGATATATCACTAAACACAGTGTCTGAACAATAGGAAATGCAGTGTGATATGTGGATGTATGTGTGTATGTGTGTGATATAATATGTCAGGCAGCAAAGGCTTGAGTTATTGGAGGGAAATCATAAGTCGTCAATAGAAAGCCTTTTCAGAGAGAGCCTGGATGGTGGATAAGTTGCAGATGGTGATAAATAAACGGTCGTGCCATAATTCATTAACTAAAGTGGGGGTCGTATAGGAACTCTTCATTCATCTTTCTCGTTAATCTTCTGGAAATCAATCTCATCCAATATGGCCTTAGCACCTTGTTCTTTCAACAAGTTTGCCAATTCTACACCAGCACTCTCAGAATCAGCCCTGAAATCAGAAATCAGTTTCTGGATCTGGTTTTCAACGTGACGAGTACCATCAACAGAGATCACGACGGCTTTCAAGTCCAAGATTTTGGTCTCCTCGTTAAAGTGTGATGCAACACCAATCGGCACAGAACAACCACCTTCCAAAGTTCTCATAACGGCTCTCTCAGCGAGACAACACACGGTAGCGTTCTTATCCTCGATAGTCTCCAAGATGGACTTCATCAGGGCGTCTCCTTTTCTAATCTCGATACCCAAGGCACCTTGGCCAACAGCGTGGAACATGATTGAAGAATCCAAACGTTGCGTTATACGATGCTCTAATCCCATTCTAACCAGACCAGCAGTGGCCAAGATGATACATTTAAAAGGAGTCTCAGGGTCATCCAACTTCCTCAATCTTGTCTGCAAGTTACCGCGGACACTTTCGAAGATCAAGTGTGGGAAATGTCTCTTCAATTGAGCAGATCTTCTCACTGAAGAGGTACCAACCACGGAGGCAACTGGTAAGTCATTCAAAGTTTGATATGGGGAATCCTTAGCCATACACACGGCATCGCTTGGGTCCTCTCTCTTAACGATACAACCCAATTCAAACTCATCTGGCAAGTTTGTTGGCATATCTTTTAAAGAATGGACAATCAAATCGAGCTTATGGAACTCACCGAGGTCCTCCAAGAGTAGAATCTCCAACTCTTTGGTCCACAGAGACTTACCTCCAAATGAGTAGAGAGGCTTGTTTTGAACTTGATCACCCAGAGTAGTGAGGGCAAGGATTGGACATGCTATGCTAGGGAAGTTGTTCTTGATGAGTCCCTTGACGATGTTCGATTGAGCCACTGCCAATTGGGACTTGCGGCCTCCAATGAAGATCTGTTCTGGTACATATGGAACGTCGAATGCTGTATCCGCAGCGGCACCGTTTGTGGAGTGTAGAGACTTTGGTATCACCTCATCATCCAAGACAAAAGAGCTCGTGCTGTTCGAGGATACGGTCTTTGGCTGGGATCCGTGAGACATCTTTCTGAGACTGGTGGTGGTTGACTGTGGGCCAAAGATGGAATGTTGTGATGCAGAGTCGAGGTGAATTGGTGATGAGAGCATTGTCCTAGAGTCCGAGTTTCTTAGGGCTGGTGAGGGGACAAGTGAAGGCAGCAGTGTCTTATGGAGAGATCAACAAAGCAATGCTAAGGACAAGAACCAGAAGACAGAAGGCAGAAGAGACTCAGAGCTGAGGTTCGTTAGAGGTTCTTCAAGTTTGATGAGAATTCGGGTTTCTGCTTTTTTTTCGCTCGGCTCGAATTGGTTGGAGGAAAAAAGAAAAAAAAGGAGCAAGTGGACGGTTGGAGCAACAGAGGTCTTCTTACACGATGAGATGAGCCTAATCAGTTGCTTGATTTAGGACGATGTTATGAGTGCTGCTGGCGTGATAGTAGATATGTTATATGCCGTACAAGTCTGTGGAATGGAGAAAGGTAAACAAGAAGTTCTTCAAAAGTTTCCTTTATGCCAGATGGTCTGGGTTTTATACAACAACGGGCCGGGACTTTGATACCGCTTTAGGCCATACGCTGCAGCCAATGGGAAGGCGCAAAATTGTAAGCGTTCGTCCCTGAGCCCCAGTGGACTGGAAACGGTAGGGCCACGGGCAGGGAACTTTGATTCATCCCAGGAAGAAGGACCCTCTGCTTGTGAACCTGGAAGGAAAGCTGGGGGGGGGGGAGGCGCAGGCAATCAGCCCATAGGTGGAGTTTAATTCTCAGATTCTCCTACACCTGTTACTGGAAGCACTCATGGTATACATACTTCTAAGTTTGGTTCCACAGGTATAGATTAAACGGCATTATTAGTTTCGATCCTCAGGCGACACGTCTTGATTCTACCCTCCAGGTTTCCTCTTGTAGTAACTGATATTTTTGATGTATCGCCCGAGATATTTATATAAGAGACTGTGCTTTCGTACATCAGCAACCACTAATATAAGTTATAACTCACTGAATAATTGAATTATAGAAGACTGAAGTCCCCATAGAAAGGTATGTACCCATACCTAGGCCGTGTAATCCCATAGGTCTAGCCTTTGAAGTAATTTAGAGTGCTTTCCACTCCGCTGATTGGCCAGCTAGAAACACCCAATTTCTGTGTAGACACAAAAAGTACAATTTCTTTTTCTCTCTTATATCATTGTTTACGTAAGCACAGCTTCGCCAGGCGTTGCCCGGCTGTCTTTAAAGTACTTTCTTGTACTTCTTGTTCGAACCCGAAGAAGGAAATGGGTCTAATAGACTAAGTACGCACCCAATGGGAGTCCTAAGAGGTCAAGGGCTGTATAAAGAGATTGATAATGGAATCCAGCTACGTTATGTCTACCAGAAGGACAATAAAAAGCCCCTGGCACAGAGGTTTATCCTGTTGATCATATCGATTTCAATCTATATCAATTCCATGGAGAAGACCACAAAGGTATACCCCCTGTCGGTAATAGCTGCTTTGCTCATCGTAAATTACTTCTTCCCTATCAGCAGAGGTATGGTAGATTCACCTATTCCCGTTTCGTGACTCTGAATAGCGGTGTACTAACTTACACCCTAGAGACATCTGTGTCCATATCACAAGGTATTGGTCTTGAAGTATCAGAGACAAACGGTGCCATATTTGCACAAACCACACATGAGTTCATAAAGACGAACAAGATCATCGATGTTGTGATTTTAGAAGGGTTTAGAGGATTAGAGGTTGTATTCTATCTAGCGTGTATCGTGGAAGATCATCCAAAATTGGTGTTGATCTTAAAAGTGAGTACTGCTGTTTCTTACAGATAAGAGAGTGAACCTACTGACACATAACAAAGGATGCACCGCTAATGCTCGATGAGCTCAAGATGATAAGACATGATATAAGGAAGCTCATTTTGAAGTGAACTGGATGATTATGAGACTCAAGCAACAGGCGATATTTCCACCTCCTAAGAGGTTGTTGCCAACAATATGATTGTTCTAATCCACAAGAGAAAGCAAACCGATCTCCGGGTTCCGCGTTTGAAGAAGCACCGTGCCGTCATGAGATTGAAAGTCGCTGTGAACTTGAAGAAGTACATAAGCGAAGCGTCATTCTGCAACTTTCGATAGTTGTTGCCATCTCAAAGTTCTCGATGTGTTGTCAGGTGGTGATTGCCCTGTTTCCTGACCCTGCATTCCATGATTCCTATTTCAATACTTAGAACAAAGAAGTCCTCGCTGAACGTGCTATTTTTGCGGGACATGCTGTTGAGATGACAAATGCTCTTCAACTACGAGCTTTTCAAGTCCTCAAAACCTTATAGTTAACGCGGAAGCTGATTCTCTTCATTTGATGAATGATGAGCAAGCGCCACGATTGAAGTACATACCTTCATGGTTCACCTCGATGTACAAAACCGAGAGATCAAGAACGACGATACCACTATCCTTGAATACTTTCATCCCAAAGAAAAGAACATGTATCGTGTGACACATTGAACTTTCGAAGGCCAAGGTCGCATCATGTAGTTGAAAACTCAAGATGATGAACAAAGGAGAGAAGAAAATCAATTGCTGGATCGTCGAACTGAACCAAGACTACCAATATGAGAAGTTGTTAGCGACAGATTTAGAATCATGAGTTGCTGTAACACTGGAGACAATTGGAGTGCATACGACCAAAAGGAAGATGGAGTCTTAGGTATATAAAAAATCTAATATGGAGCTCGTTCAAGTACAAGTAGAATTATAATCCATTCAAATCACTGGATATCAGCATCTGACTTAACGCACTTCCCGATCTTGGATCGCCATTCGCGCGCCCTCTCAAATTCATTTTTACCATCTTTATAATTCCGTGAGGTATTCCGTATCTTATCTTTACTAGTTCCCACAAAGAGTCCACTTCTAGACTGGAACACAGGCTGATCCAACGGCTGTCCACCGATAATTACGACACTGCTTTCACCCTCTTGATTCTCTGGAACTTTTGCAGTCACATTATCACCATCCCTGTTAAAGAAGACTGCACTGCCTTCTTCGATACGTGAGCCATTCACCTCTAGTGCGCCCTCAATTAGATATAGAAAAACATTAAAGTTCTTAGAGAAGGGTTGAATGAATTCACCGCCTGGTGCCATCTTGTAATGATAGTAATCGACTGAGACATGAGCTAAATCCCTCTCTAATTTCACACCGTAAGACTCACCAGAAATTAATTTAACACTGATCTTGTCGTTGGGCTTCACGACTGGGATCTCTTCTCGCTTCAAGTCTCGATACAGAGGATCACAATTTTTCAGTTCACTAGGTAAATCAACCCATAGTTGCAGTCCAATACACGTACCATCATGATCCTCAGTCTTAACAGCGACTTCAGCATGCACAATACCCTTTCCAGCAGTCATGAACTGTAAATCACCCTGTTTTAGCATGCCACTAGATCCCGTGAAGTCCTCATGTGCAATGCGCCCTTGGAGGACGTATGTGATTGTGGAAAACCCTGAGTGCGGATGATCGGGGAACCCACCTGGTGGTTTCACAGTGAAGTGATCACATAGGAGGAATGGTGTGAAGCTTCTCATTGGCCGAATTCCGATTGATCGATGTACTTTTGCACTAATCCCTTCAGTTTTGGCAACAGTGAGGATGGTTTTGAACGTAGACCGGGCTTTCATCGTGCTTGTGGGTACGATGTCGAATAATCAGAAAGTATGATTCAGAGTTCTTCAAAGTCGGACGTGTCACGTCACTAAATTTAATCGCTGCAGAATTCCGTGCCAATTGACATCTGTGAGACATTTCCCAGCCATAGCAAATCCCCGTTTGACGTCCCAGTTTAACATCCCAGTTTATCAATTACTACCGCACTATCTGAATTGTGTCTCTTACCGGAAAATGTGCCAAATTTTCGCGACCTTTCTGCTCTCATAAAAATCACAGAAAGTTGAACTTTTCTGCCCTACTTCTCTTCGAAAGTGCAAGCAAACCACCATAGGGAACCTATAGGCCTCTGGCTAAAGAAGAGAGAACAGACGAAGTAGAACGACGGAGGAACATGAGTAGTATTGTCAGTGAGTACTTGTTCTTCTACGTCCATATGTGCCCCCCTCTATGGAGTCCATATTTAACCGCTCAAGTGTGTACTAACTGCCCAAACAGATAAGAGTGGTGTGCGTTTCGCCCCAAAGATACGTCAGCGTCGTTCAGTGACAGGTACTCCAACAGAGAGTAGAAGACCAAGCGTGACACCATCCATCAGCACGACTCCAACTGTCGTCTCCGAGGATGAACAACAACATGAAGATGAAGAGGAACACGGCGATGAGGAAGATGTTGAAGACCCGTTATCATCATCAGCATTAGATACTATGGTTGCCCCAAGCATATCGAGAAGAGCCAGTGTGGTAGAACCAACCCCTCTAGCTACGAAACAAAGAAGATTATCCACACTGAGTAACACGCAGAGAAGCGGTGACGTTTTCCGAAAGAATTCATTCTCACAGGAGCCACCTTCTAAAGGCCAGGTCATCGGCATTCCATTCCCACCGACATCTGCCGCAGCTAGAAGAAGAAGATCAAGTGCTGCATCTGGCCCCAAGGCACTTGCTGCAAAGCGTCGTTCTATCAGTATTGAGACCCCTACTACGCTTGCTCTCCCTACACCACCGCCAACACAGGATGGCTCTGTACATTATGAGATGACCAAATCTCAGGCTAAACAGCCAGAGGAGACTATTGAGGAGGTTAATGAACAAGAGGAGACAAAGGCAGAGATTAAGTATGACGAAAATGGGGATCTTAAGGTGGATATGCAAGAGGGTATTATTGTCGTTAAGAGAGATGGTGATGGTGTAGAGATCCTGAAGAAAGTGCTGTATGATCCGATGGATCCAGATCAAGTGAAGAATGTGATTACACAAGATCACCGTATAACTGCGTTTGGTCAGATCTCCAAATCTATCTATTCATTGTCCCCCGATGTCGCTGCTCGTCTTTCTATTGATGAGGAAAAGTTCACTATGGAGGATTTATGTAAACCTTCTTTGCCCATTGGAAAGGCTTCTACACATTTCGAGATGGCTCAACAGGCAAGAAAGAACAGACTGCAGGAGAGGGCTAAGAAAAGAATGATTAGGAGTAAAGCTAGACTGGAAAAGAGATCTATTGCAAGTTTCGAAGAGGATGTGAAGGATATTTCTAGCATAAAACGCGAGTCCATGCATCCGGATGAAGAAGATGAAGGTCCGGCAAATGTTGCCATCCAATTGAAGCTTAAAGATGGCCAACTTATTGTTGATGAGGAGTCTACAGTTGTTGATCGTCATAAGAATACTTCGCATGCCAACAGAGAGAGACAAGATGAGAACCCATTCGAGAATGTTGTCAACTCTGCCACTTATGGAAGACAGAGATATACGGATAAATGGGATAGCCAAGAAGTTGCCAAGTTCTATAAGGCTTTGGGACAATGGGGCACAGATTTCGCCTTGATTGCACAGATGTTCCCACACAGAACCAGAAAGCAGGTTAAGTCTAAATTCATTCTTGAAGAGAAGAGGCGTCCTAGACTGGTGGAACTGGCTCTATCGAATAAGCTGGGTGCCGAATTTGACTTTGAAGCTTACTGTGCTGATTCGAACAAGACTTTCGCCACACTGAACGAATTCAACGCCAAGCTGGGCAAGTTGAAAGAGGAACATGAAGAGAACTTGAAAGAGCTGAGTGTGGCTAAAGAAAAGGCCAAGGAGGAGGACTTGCAGAAGCAGAAGAAGAGAGAGCACGAGATCCAGACTGGTCAGAGAGTAATGACAAGACAGGAAAGACTCACGGAGTTAACCAAACACGAGACAGTTCTTGGTTCTATCGACGATATCAAGAAGCAGAGGCAAGAGGAAACAGCAAGTGCCACATAATGATTACAGTATAGTTTTTTATAATGGTTTTAGGAATAATTGGAACAGGTTTGTACGTTTTATAGCAATTCATTGTAATGTATTGGCTGAGACTCTCTCATTCTAGACATAGGTTAGGGACACAGTTCATCAGTTTCTTACGTAAGCCGTCACATTTTTTTTCCCGAACGGCGTAAATTTCCTACGTATGCCAACTAAGCAACGAAAATATAAACAACAGCGAGGAGCAGGCACAGCAGAATATTTGGGGTGCTCTTTCGTGTTCCTATTACACTCCTTGAAACATTCAAAACTGATCATCTCCTTAAAAGGAAAGAGAACACGCTTAAGATCGAACGACACTCTGAAGCCCATATTTGTTTTTCTTGGGGAGGGGCTATCTGTTTCAATCGAACATGTCTAATACAATAAGCCTTGACGGCAAACCACAACTTCCATCGATCAACACTAGCATAGAGGAGGAAGCCACTGGTGCCATATATCAAGTTATCAAGGAGTTCAGAGCGCGCTTGGAAGATGAATTAACACTACATGTTGGTGATAAAGTTGAAGTTATATCAGATGATAAAGAGTACAACGATGGTTGGTACATGGGTAAATCGTTGGCTACAGGAGCTGTCGGCCTCTATCCGAAGGCATTCACACAACTGATTCCAAGTTTATCGAGGCCCAGCCTCCTCAGATCCAGATCCAGACGCATCGCCAGTCCCATTTCAACACCATCTCAACATTCACCAATCCCAAACAAGCAGGTGGCGGCCATCTCAGTATCGGCTAAGGGGTCCAGATTTGATGAATATCCAAAGCCCTCGTTGACTCTGAAAGATGACCAACCAAGTGTTGTATCGAATGCACTGTCAGATATCGATAAGGCACTGGAAGAGCTGAGAACTGATGCTGGCGCTACGGAGCTTGATGATAAACGTACAAGTTTCAGTGGTGAATCTAAAGAATCTTTGAACCCGGAATCTGTTGAATCGTGGTCCCCTGAACAAGTTACGTCTTACTTCTCCTACTTGGGTTTCGATGCCAGTTCTGCTGGTCAATTTGCCAAACATAAGATCACTGGTGCCATTCTGCTCGAGTTGGAGTTGGCCTATTTGAAAGAACTTGATATCTCTTCATTTGGTACAAGATTCGAGATCTTCAAAGAGATTGAGGCATTGAAAGAACTTGCGAAGCAAAGAAGAGCGTTGGGCGATTCTAGTTACGAAGAGACCAGTTCGCTTCAGGCACCACCAGAACTTTACAGGGGTAGTCTTTCATCAAGAAACAACATTGATGATGACTTAGACACTTTCACTCGTCCTCTGGGCCACACAAGAAGAAAATCAAGGTCTCTGGATGATATCCCAGAAACCAAGACCCATTTACAGAGCCCAATAATACCACAGACATTGATGAAATCCACACAACCTCCAAGCTCTCAGATCCCACAGGTTCCAAAATCTCCACTGGAGGACCAATTCCTGTCTCCTAGAAGAGCGCCACAGCCACCTTCATATCCATCTCCTATCCAACTCAGAGATGGTAGAACCTCTGGCCAATCAACGCCAATTGCCAATAAGAGACAGTCTTACTATGAAGGTCAATCGAAGACTCATTCCAGAAGACCCTCATATGATGTGAATCCAGCTTTCCAATTTTCTCACTCGAGAAAACCTTCGGCGCAGCATTCGAGAAACGGAAGTCGTACTCTCAAAAGTGCATCAGTGGCAGACTTGTTGAGCACCGTGGATAGTGGTCGTCCGGCATCAAGTGTGTACTTGGATCCGCATTCAAGGCAATCAAGTGTGAATTTGAGATCTAACGGCCATACAAGACGTTCGTCTGAAGCTAGTGTGTTGAAATCTGAGAGAGAGGAAAAGGCACATCGTCGTCACTCGTCGGTATTTTCCTTCTTATCTCCTTCCAGGGATAAATCACCTACACGTCCAACTTCAATGCTTATTGTTGATAGTCCAACCAAACTTCAATATAAGCAGGTGAAAACTCCACAGTTACAACAGACATCTCCATTGTCACCAACGAAGGATAGAAGATCCGTCAGTGCTAAAGAAAGCGAAGATTCATTATCGAGTACCGCAACGCCACCTACGAAGAGGTCTATTTCTGAAGCTGTGAGAACGAAAACTCTTCGTACTATTACAACTGCCAAACAGAAGAGTAAGAAGGAGACGTCTGCATTCATGGAAGGCATCAAGAATGTTTCACCATCCGAATCCGTAAAGACTGCTGAATGTTTTGGTTGGATGGCCAAGAGAGGCGGTATTGCAGTTGGTGTTTGGAAGCAGCGTTATTTCACACTTCATGGCACGAGACTATCATATTTCTCGTCGCTGAACGATACCAGGGAACGTGGTCTGATCGATATCACATCTCATAAGGTTTTGCCTGCCAGAGATGATGATAAGTTGGTTTCTTTATATGCTGCTAGTACCGGAAACGGTAAGTTTTGTTTTAAGCTGGTCCCACCGGCACCAGGCTCTAGAAAGGGGTTAACTTTCACGCAGCCAAAGGTTCATTACTTTGCTGTGGAGACAAAGGAGGAGATGAGAGCATGGATGGCTGCCTTGATTAAGGCCACAATTGACATTGATGAGTCTGTACCTGTTTTGAGTTCATGTGCTACTCCTACCGTGTCGTTACAAAAGGCACAGTTGTTATTGGCACAGGCTCGTGAGAATGTCAAGAGGAGAGATGATATTGTTAAGAGCAGAGACGCTGAAGGCCGGACGGAGTTGTCTGGTAACTCTTCAGTATCACCAGATTCCGACTCGTTTGATTCTTCTAATATGCCGCAACAGTCTCCCAACACTACGGCCGCCACATCAGATGTAGCCCCAATGATGGCACATGAATCCAATGGGTTCGCTTCGCCGTTTGAAATGGCGTCGAATTCGATCTCCACAAAGTCTGCAACTTCCTCAGCCACGCAGAGCCCTATCGACACGGAGTTTAAGAGCAAGCCGTATAATCCAGGGATGCTACGTCATCCATCGCAGAGGGTCCTTAGTGCTTCACAAGCTGCAGCACAGGCAGCTCTGGGGTATAAGAGTGGTGGCAAGATCTAGAATGGATCTAGGGAACCTACCGCCCGTACCACATCACACACCACACCACACCACACCACACATGGACTCTCCTATATCTACAGTCTTCTCTTCCCTTTTATTTTTCTTTTAATCTTGCTCTCGTGTGCGTTTTTCTTCATTTTACTAACAAACTAATTAATTAACTACTATACTGTACACCTCCTCTTACTCCTCTTCCCCATTTTATTGCCTGATTTTGTAGGTAGGCGCGACAAAAAGTGTCACTCACAGACAGATAGCGCAAGATTATCGATCATGGCACTAAACTTCCATATCGCCGTTAAAGGGTCCAGCGTCCACAGTGCACACCCTCACTCTTGGGCTTGTGCCCCACAAAGCGACAAGAAGGGTTGCCCCACACGTTGGTGGTGTGTGCGCTTGGCGGAGGACACCGTCGTTTGGATGGAGCTTTTTGGGAGGGTCCCACGCCCACCACAGCTGTGACAGCTGTGCGAAAATTGTCGCAGCGGTGAGCGCGAAGATGGTGAGGGTGTGGAGGGGAACCTGAACCTGGGAAGCAGGGGGGGGGGCCCGCATCCCTCAACAAAAAAAAACAAACAACAACAGTGGGAAAGTGTCATTAGATTTTGTGGGGTTGGATGTATAAAAAGGGCAAGGGCGATGGCTCAGCAGAATAATGGGCGGCTAGGTGCTTAAGTAGTACCAACACAACCCACAAGGATCGTATCGGAAGCAGAAGCAGCAGAAGCAGAATCATATCGTCGCAATGCCTGAGTCTACACAGAAAGTCCTTGAGAACGCCCACTTGATGGACATCAAGGCCATCCCGCCGCCACAGAACTCGCGTAAGAGACCTGGAGAGCCAAACATCAAGTCCCTCGACCAGTACAACCAGATGTACAAGGAGTCCCTCGAGAACCCTTCGAAGTTCTTTGGAGACCTTGCAAAGGAGCACTTGGATTGGATCAAGCCCTTTGAGCACGCAAAGTACCCTGATGGTCAGAAAGGGTTTGTCAACAATGACGTTGCCGCCTGGTTTGTCGGTGGTCAGTTGAACGCTTCTTACAACGCAGTCGACAGACACGCACTCAAGAACCCAGACAAACCTGCTATTGTCTACGAGGCTGATGAGCCAGGCGAGGGACGCATCGTCACCTATGGCGAGTTGTTGAAGGAGGTTTCCAAGGTTGCCGCAATCTTGCACGACTTGGGTGTGCGCAAGGGTGATACCGTTGCAGTGTACTTGCCAATGATTCCAGAAGCTGTTGTTACTCTTTTGGCCATTGTCCGTCTCGGTGCCTTGCACTCTGTGGTGTTTGCAGGTTTCTCCTCTGCGTCCCTTAGAGATCGTATCAATGACGCCAACTCCAAAATTGTCATCACCGCTGATGAGTCCAAGCGTGGTTCTAAGATCATCGAGACAAAGAAAATTGTTGATGAAGCTTTGAAGTCCTGTCCACAGGTGAAGAACGTGTTGGTGTTCAAGCGTACCGGTAATCATATCCCATTCGACTCCAAGAGGGATTTGTGGTGGCACGAGGAGACCAAGAAGTATGGTCCATACTTCCCGCCAGTCCCAGTGAGCTCTGAAGACCCATTGTTCTTGCTTTACACTTCTGGTTCCACCGGCTCGCCAAAGGGTATCCAGCATTCCACAGCTGGTTACTTGTTGAGTGCCTTGATCACTATTAAGTACAACTTCGACTTACATCCAGAGGACATCTTCTTCACAGCGGGTGATATCGGTTGGATTACAGGCCACACCTATGTCGTGTATGGTCCATTGTTGAACGGTGCTACTACTGTCGTGTTCGAAGGTACACCAGCATACCCATCTTACTCCCGTTACTGGGAGATTGTCCAGAACTACAAGGTTACCCAGTTCTACGTTGCTCCAACCGCTTTAAGATTGCTGAAGAGAGCTGGTGACTCCCACATTGAGGGCTATGACTTGAGCTCTTTGAGAACCCTTGGTTCTGTTGGTGAGCCTATTGCCGCTGAAGTTTGGGAATGGTACTTCGAGAAGATTGGTAAGAAGGAGATCCCAATCTTGGATACTTGGTGGATGACAGAATCAGGTTCTCAGTTGATCACCGGTATTACTGGTGTCACTCCATTGAAGCCAGGTTCTGCCTCTCTCCCATTCTTTGGTGTTGAGCCATTGATCTTGGATCCAACAACTGGTGAAGAGCTCAAGGGTCCAAATGTTGAGGGTATCTTGGCTATCAAATCCCCATGGCCATCTATTGCCAGAACAATCTGGAAGAACTATGACAGATTCTTGGACACCTACCTCAAGCCATACCCAGGCTACTTTTTCTCCGGTGATGGTGCTGCCCGTGATGCTGATGGTTTCTACTGGATCTTGGGTCGTGTTGACGATGTCGTTAACGTCTCTGGTCACAGATTGTCAACTGCAGAGATCGAGGCTGCCTTGTTGGAGAACCCATTGGTTGCAGAATCTGCCGTTGTTGGTTTCGCTGATGAGTTGACCGGTCAAGCAGTTGCCGCCTTTGTCGCTCTCAAGAACAAGACCAACGCTGAGAAGGGCAACGAGATCTCTAAGGAGTTGATCTTGACTGTGCGTAAGGAGATTGGTCCGTTCGCTGCACCAAAGTTGATCCTTTTGGTGGATGACTTGCCAAAGACCAGATCTGGTAAGATTATGAGAAGAATCTTGAGAAAGATTCTTGCTGGTGAAGAAGATCAATTGGGTGATGTCTCCACATTGTCCAACCCACAGGTGGTTGAACAATTGATCAGCACTGTCAGAGACAGAGCCAAATAAGCCTACAGGTTTCCACAACACCAGATGATACACTGGCTGTTCTTTTATCTGAGTGTCTAATCAATTTATTTATTACTTATATGAAGTTATGTGGTTATATCTTAACTCTTTGTTGGTAGTCGAAGCTTGGAACTCGAAACTTAATCCGTTATGCGCTCGCTCCATTTTAGAGGGTTGAAGACCTGGGGGGACGGACCGACGACTAAATAGAATACAAAAGGGAGTAACGGCAAATAAAAAAAAGATGAACAATGTCACAGGATGCTGATATCTCACAGCTCTCTAACAAGGGCTTCCTGAGTTCTCTAGGAGATGAAGAGTTGATTGATTTTATATCGAACTGGAGCCAGAGGCAACGAGAGAAAGAAAGATTATTAAACGGACCGAGAGAACAATCAGAGAACGAAATCCCATTGCAAATACCATCACTGGAGACTAATTCGGAATCTTCGTTCTCTTTCCCACTTGCGCAGCCCCAGCAGGAAGAGCAAGAACCAGACAACGTTGTCTTCGCTGACTATAGATCTTACTTTGCCACCAAGGGCCGTAACCAGCAACTGGAAGATGAAAAGTACTTGGAATGGGACCAGAAGCGTCGAGAGGTACAAGGTCTTGATACCACTAGATCGGAGATCTTTAAGAACTGTGTCATCTATGTCAATGGACACACCCGCCCCAGCATTGCCACATTACACAGGCTGGTGATCCTCAACGGCGGCAAGTTCATACACCATTTAAGTTCAAAGGGAGCAGCGACCCATGTCATCGCGTCAAGACTCACACCGAGGAAGCATTTGGAGTTCAGGAACTACAAGGTGGTCAAGCCAGAGTGGATTACTGAGTCGATAGAGCAAGGTATGTTACAGAGATGGACAAACTACACGATTATCGAGGTAGATTATGGACAGAAACGACTACCATTTCAGCTTAAGGATGATGTCATGGTTGAAGACGGTTCTGAAATTGGTGATATTGACTCTCATAAAGATGGCAATGATAATGATCTTGAAGAAAAAGAAGTTGGATCATCTACACTACCAGGCGAAGAACAACAACCTTCTACAGATGAAATGATCGTTATCGACTCCAGACATCCAGATTTTTTGAAATCTTTCTTTGCCAAATCAAGGCTTCATCACCTCTCTACTTGGAAAGCTGACCTACGAGCAGAGTTCTTAAATATGGTTGTGGAAAGGTCCAAATCACAGCGCAAACCAACAAACATCATAAAGAATAGAATCATCATCCATGTTGACTTTGATAGTTTCTTTGCTGCAGCCTCTGCGTTAAACCGACCTGATATAGACTTCAAGACGACTCCAGTATGCGTCTCACATGGTGGATCAAATGCAAGCTCAACCGCTGATATCGCAAGTTGTAATTACGTGTGTCGAAAGTTTGGTGTCAAGAATGGTATGTGGGTTGGCGGTGCGAAAAAGATATGTCCAGATTTGGTATGTCTCGACTATGATTTCCAAAGCTACGAGAAGATCTCCAAACGGCTCTATGAGATCTTAATGGACCAGAACCCGGATTGTATCCTTCCAGTTAGTATCGACGAGGCCTTAATAGACATCACTTCTCTTATCGATGGAGGTGGCAATGTTGATATCCAAGTAACAGATTTCCTGAAAACATTGAGATCTCTCATCTTTGAAGAGACTGAGTGCACTGTTAGTATAGGTGCTTCATCGAATGTGCTACTTGCGAAGTTAGCATTGAGGAGTGCCAAACCAGATGGTCTATTCTATTTGAAGGATAACCTGGAGGAGTTCCTTAGTGAAGTCCCAGTTGCGCAACTCCCAGGCGTTGGTGGGGCGATTATACAAAAGCTGAATAATGAGCTTTTTCCATATGGTTCGACAGAGAAGACTGCCACCATCCAAGACTTGAAATCTCTAGATCGAGGAAAACTAGAGAAGGTCTTTGGTAAGAAAACTGGTACCAAGCTCTATGAGTACGCTCGTGGTATTGATAACACCTCCATTGACATTGCTGAGAATCCACAAGAGTTTATGAGGAAGAGTGTATCCATCGATATCAATTGGGGTATCAGATTCAATGCCATTGACCAAATTGACGATTTCTTGTTTCGAGTTGCCAAAGAGATCTGTTCGAAACTGGAAAAGATCCACATGTGTGCATCACAGGTGACTTTGAAGATCTTGAAACGGGCCAAAGGCGCACCTATTGATCCACCCAAGTATTTAGGATGTGGAAGATGCGATGCTTTTAGTAAAAGCTCGAAACTTGGGATTCCAACTGATGAATATAGAACAATTGGGATGGAGGCGCGTATTCTATTCAGGAACATTGGGTGCGATCCATTGGAGCTGAGAGGGGTATCCATTCAAGTCACTAAGCTCAGCGAAAAGAGGAAGGACAATCAAAAGAGACTTCCCTTCACAAAGATCGACTATGAAACTTTCAAGAGACAGAAGTTGGAGGCAGAGCGACAGGAGAAGGAACAGGTTTTGACTGATTTAACACAATTTGATATTCCTAATGAGATTGACTCTTCAATATTAGATCAATTGCCATCTTCAGTGAAGAACCAGATAAAAGAGCAACACGACAGAAATTTGGCCCCCGTTGCGATGATCCCCAAAGATGTTGACCTAGAGGTGTTTCAACAATTACCAGAGGAGATCCAAGAGGAGTTGAAAGAGGAACTACGTCGACGTAACATCAGGATCTGCCCTAAAACTCCTCGAAAAGATCGCAAGATTTATCTACAACAAGTCTTTACACAGGGTGGTGGCGCTGGGTTTGTTCGTGTCATCTCACCGAAGAAATCACCACGAAAGTCTCCATCAAAGAAATTCAAAGGAGTGAATTTACCTAGGGCTACGAGTGTGTGTCCTCAGAAAGTCGAGAAACCAGATGAAGAAGTTTTCAAAGAGTTACCATTATCGCTTAGAGAACAGATCATGAAAGAATGGGAAGAGCATGAAGAGATAACAAAGACCGAGTTTGAAAGACTGAAAGAGAGAATTCCAGCTGCACTTGCCAAAGATATGGAATGTCTCGAAGAACTGAGTATCAATCACTTCACAAGAAAGCGCGAACCATTGTCATTCCAAAAGAGAGTGAGACCCAGTGAGATTTTGAAGCTAGTTGATACTTGGATAACCCGAACAAGTCAGAAGGGTCCACATAAGAGAGATCTGGAGCTCTTTCAGGAGTTCATGAGTAACCTTCGAGGTTCGAATTCAATATTGTACAAAAACATTGTACAGCGGATGCTATTACTATCACGGATCGAACATCTGTGTGACAAATGGGTGTATGCGATTGATACCTATAGATGAAAATTCACAGTAATTGGTTACGAGTTCTGTAAATACGTAAAACAGTCTTCAATTCATAAAAAGGCACAACCCTCAATCTAGGCTTCAACCAATCTGATGGTGTTGGAGTGACCGGAACCTCTGGTCCAGCCCTGGATACACACAACGTTATCACCCTTCTTCAAGATACCAAGTTCGATGGCCTCAGCGATACCAGATTGAAGTCTGTTCTCAACATCCTCTTGCCAGTTTTCAACTTTTGGTTGCTTGTACTGGAATGGATAAACACCACGGTAAAGGTGTGTGAATCTTGCAGCTCTCTCGTTTCTGGTGATCATGATAATTGGCAAGTCTGGTCTATATTTAGACACCAATCTGGCGGTGGTACCAGAGGTGGACAAAGTCATGATGGCCTTAGCACCGTTCTCAGCAGCGGCAGAGACAGCAGCAGCGGCGATGGTCTCAACATTGGAAGTTGGGGTCACTGTGAGCTTTCTAATTTCATCATACAATGGGCCGTAGGCGATGGCCTTCTCAGCAATGAGGGCAGTGTGGTGCATCATGGTGACGGCTTCAATTGGGTAGTTACCCTTCGCGGTCTCACCAGAAAGCATGACACAGTCAGCACCGTCGAGGACAGCGTTACCGACATCAGATACTTCAGCACGGGTTGGTCTTGGGTTATACGTCATGGACTCGAGCATCTGGGTGGCACAAATGACAGGCTTACCAGCGAGGTTACACTTAGCGATCAACTGCTTCTGGACGACAAACACTTGTGGAGCTGGGATCTCGATACCTAAATCACCTCTGGCAACCATGACACCGTCTGTGACCTCGAGGATCTCGTCAAAGTTTTTGACACCTTGTTGGTTCTCAATCTTTGCAATAATCTTGATGTCTTTACCGTCTTCACCCAAAACCTCTCTGATAGTCAAAATGTCCTGCTTTGTTCTGATAAATGAGGCAAACACCATGTGGACACCGTTCTTGACACCAAATCTCAAGTCAGCTTTGTCCTTATCACTGAGAGCTGGGAGATCAACGTCAGTGTTTGGCAAGTTGACACCCTTGTGGGAACAGATCTTACCAGCGTTAACAGAACGAACCTTCAAAGTGTGGTCGTTGATAATCTCGAGGACTTCAAAGGACAAGACACCGTCATCGATGTAGATGATACGGCCCTTCTCAATCACTTTGGTGATGTTCTTGTAGTCCAAGTACATGAGCTTGTCATCAGAGACCTTAGCGTACTGCTCGTCTGTGGTGAAGGTCATCTCGTGGCCAGCTGGGATTGGGTAATCGACATCATCCTTGGTGGTACCAGTTCTAATTTCTGGTCCCTTAGTATCGAGGGCAATGGCCAAAGGACGACCTGGATAGAGCTCCTCGGACTTTCTGGCGTTGTCAATGACAGACTGATGGTACTCATAGGAACCATGGGAGAAGTTCATTCTAACAACATTGAGACCAGCTTTTCTCAATTTCACAAGAACCTCTGGGCTGTTGGTCTTTGGGCCAATGGTACCGATGATGGAGGTACGACGGAGATGGTTCTCTGGGGTCTCAGAGACATCGAGCTGGGTCAACCAGCCAATCTTGGAGTCTTGTGGGGCCATTGTTATAGTTTTTTGTGTGTAGTACTTAGTAGTAGATAATGGCACTGTGAGCGGGCATGCCCTCTCCTTTTATACCGCTTGTCTCGTTTGCTGCCCTTTCCAACAGGGGGGGGCCACCACGCAACGGTCGTCATAAGTGCCCATAGATGGCACAGCGCAGGGCACCAGGGCGAGGGGGGGGGTATAAAATCAGAGAAAACAGCCTACAGAAACTATACGAGACTTGAAATCCATCTGGACATTCAATTGAAATAAAAGGAACAACAACAATGAATCAAACTACTCAATTGTTCTTTCATCATTCGCACTTTCGTCACCCGCCCGGATTTTTTTTTCCTTCTCGGGCGATCAGTTGATGCCCGTAGTGCAGGTGACACCAAACGGATAAACCAGCTAAGACAGAGAGGGTCACTGTAGCGGAGGGCCAGGGGGGGGGGGGGGCCCC
>PPNS03000034.1:0-110513 GCA_003708225.3 Williopsis suaveolens | reverse complement strand
GTACCAATTGAGAAGGCACAGATTATCACCTGAGATAATCCATGATGTTATGATCTTGAAGCATTTTTTGAGGTCTTCATCATTTGAAGAAGTAACAGGGCTCTTTGGAAACATCAAAACACTCCCGTCAACAACATAAGATAGGAAAATAGAAATTAGAATTTGACTACAAAATGGAATTCTTCGTAGAACGAACTCTTGTGTGTAGATACGAACCGATCTGTCTGCAATTTCCTGGTTCGACTCTTGCAGAGAATATTTTCTTTGCGGACTACCCATTGCATAGGTAGTCCACAGGTAGTCCATCAGCATCACCTCATCTGGACTACGTAGTCCGGACTACGTAGTCATTTCCCAAATTCTTGGACTACTTTCCAACTCTACTTGTGAGTTGCTCGACTACCTTCCAGAATTGATTATTGTTTAATTCGAAATAAAAGATAAGATAAAGGAGGAAACTTCTGACGATATTCCATCGGAATTTGCCTTCACCAGTTTCTAATAACTTCCAATCTTTTCGGATCCTATTTGTGTAACTACATAAAATTCATAAGAAGTAGAGAAAAAAGCGGTGTGGATACAATTTTAAACCGGGTTATTTCTATTAAGTGTGATCACTCCAAGACCATACTGGAGTAGTAGTCGATCAAGTCATACTCAGTCTGTAGAGTCTCCTCTCTATATGCGACTCTAATATCTGGAACATTGGTCTTTTCAACATCATTACCTTCGAGACCGCCTTTATCAAAATCATGACCTATCCAATGTTTCTTGATGCTATGCTCCCAACCACTCTGGACGACAGAGTTTTTGGCCAATTCACACATATCAACGTTGGACAGCTTATAGATCTGCGCAGCAACGGAATATTCCTCGATCAATGGCTCTCTGGTGTAGGAGAATTGCAATGGATCGTCAGTCGACAAAGAAACATTCAAACCCCTTTTAAAGTAGTATGGGAATGGGTTTTTATCGTATGTCAAGAACAACGCATTGTTGGACAATGGAGACATGGCAACACCGACTTGATCCAAGTAGTACAAGTATTGCACGAATGGGATCTTTCTCAAAAGTATGCCATGAGAAATACCTTCAGAGGTCAAATAGGCACTGATCAAGTGCTCTGGGTCACCAGCTTCACCAGAATGGGGTCTCAGGACAAAAGTGTTGAATTCACGCTTGGCTCTATAGTTATTCAAGTTGGCCAAGTTGGCATAGATGTAGTACAAATAGTACGAGTATGGTGGGTTTTGAGGAGCATCCCACAAGGATGGCACCGGATACTTCTTGTAGAATCTTCTATCAACTTTAGATTCGTCATCCACAGAGTCAAATCCAATAACTCTTTGCAAGAAGATGTACAACTTCGGATCCTTAGATGGGTTCATGCTCACTTCGAAAAGAGGTTGGAACAAGTTCCTGATGATCTCCTCGAAGTTCTGAACTTGGCCAGTCTTCTTGTAGATATCGTATAATCTTGGGACTTGGATTAACCATCTGACATTATGACTCAACAACTTGTTATCGACGACCCATGCGGCCAATCTACTCCATTCATCAATCGAGCGACCATAGATCGAAATTCTGTACTCACACATCTGATACTTAGAGTTCTCCAAATCGCTAAAAACTTCCTTGGTGATATCAGCCAAATAACGACCTTGGATGTAGTTATCGGTCTTGAGGAAAATCTCTCTCAATCTTGACTCGCCAATTGGGTTGTATTTCAAGTTGAACTTATCAAATCTATGGAAAGTATCCTTATGAGCATGCATATCCAAAGTATCAATCGATAAGTCATAAGCGGTGAGGTTCAAGGATTGGAACACTTCCTCCAAGGTCAATATTTTACCATCTCTAAAGATGACTTTCTCACTTGGATGGTTCTTGATCTTGTGCTTGATGAAACGTAACAGATGTTTCTGGTTCATACATGCCGAGTGGTGAACGTGTGTATCCACCTTTCTCACATTGTAGAAATCTCTGTGAGGGTTCTTCTTACTCACTGACGTTTCCTCGTATTCGTTTAATAGGTAATACAAGTTCCAACGTGCCTCGAGATACTGCAGTCTTCTGAAGGCAAACGACTTTGCAGGACCATCCGAAGAGATGGCAACGATACTCTCCATATCCATATAGTAGTTTCTCAATGTTGGAACATCAGGAGCCAATGTATTACCCTCCTTGTCGACGAACTGGAGGACGTCATCAGCGTTACTCGAAAAAGACACGTCAGGATCATCCTCTGGGATTTGGCATTGGCTCATATCAAACGTTTTCGAGTCGGGTTGCATAGAGTCAGGCAATATCTTCTTGTTATCATACGTTGGCTTTGGTGGTTTTGGATAGATCTCCCAGGAGTCAGCATTTTTAGGGTTCTGCGCTGTACATTGATAGGACACAGTTTGATACTTTTTTCTCAATTCACGGCATTTCTTAATCTCACCATAGAGCTGAACCAATTCAGGTGAAGGGATATCATTACTCTCGTGGTCGTGCTCATTAATAGAACCTAATTTGTAGGAATTTGACAACTTCAAAGGCCTCTTTGCAATGATAACAGGAGAACCTTGGGTCGGTTTTGTCACCGGTGGTGGAGGCGGATGACTGAACTGTGCACTTGAGGAGCGTCTCGACTTCTTTGGTGTCGTGTTATTCAGTGGGATCTCTTGAAATGCCCTGAGCTTAGCATCTTGATCATGTATCGTTTTCTCTTCAGCATAAGTGAAGTTCGTGGAATGGCTCAAGCTGTCATCGTAGTCGTCCAGCTCACCTGCGGTGTCGTCATGGACGAGATAGCCAGAAGAAGGGGCCAGCGAAAGGTCTGATAGGTCTTTAGAGAGGTCCATTACTGTGGATCTCGGCTCCCTTTTGGCTCTCTTCTGTTGTTTGTGTGTTGTTGAAGTTTGCCGCACCAAATTTGAGCAGTTCGCGATGAGCATCATTGCATCAGATGACACATTTTGAGAGGCTTCTCTACAATTCACGCCAATCTGGGGAGTAGATAAATAGATTATAAACCGACCAATGAGAAACAACCATCCATATGTACATACTACAGTTTATAGTAGATACTAGATAGTCTCTCTTATTTATTCGGCGTATATATTGCCATTCTTTTTTACCTCTTAAAGGAAGGTTGATATACATTTTGCGACAGTAATAACGAGATGATGATTATTCTGCAAGCACTATAAATCCAATCTTATTTGAGACAACTCATTGATCTAGTCTCTATTAGTTCTGCCTACTCTAGGACACCTTTTAACATGTGAAATTGATTATCTGTTGACATAGCGTTGGAACTTGGGTCAGTGTTTGTTACAGCTTTGGAATCAAAATCTGAATTTTTTTGAACATTAGCCTCTAGGAACGTTAAATATTGCTCAATGATCAATCTGGTGGAATCTTCTCTTTGCGTTGGAGTTGAAGTCATGTATGTCTGAGAAGGAATGATCTCCTTCGAATAACATGTCCACAGTACTTCGTTAATTTACACTTTCTCACTTTCTGTCGTGTCCTCCAGAGTGACCGTTGTAGGTGTGGGAGAAGAAGGTAACTCTGAAGCAGGAGAGAGAGCATGAGGAATTGGACTTTCTAATGGAGATACTGGTGCGTATGTGTTCTGTAGGTCACTGCCATAATCCTTATCATGATCATCTCTGCTCAAGTCAAGACCGTCTTTGATAAGGCCAAAATACCCCGGCTGTAGTCTTTTACGTTTGCGGCCTTCGTCGCTATCATTTAAGGCTAGATGATCCTCTGCCCTCTTCTCTAGGTATTAGGTCAGACATGACTGACAGATCGCAAACGGCAAGTCGGAGGTCGAAATGTGAAGGGTTGGCTACTGAGAGCTTCGTTTAGTTACAATCTTCCTGGTGAGTCTGGGGTGAAAATCCATTATAATTACTATATCAGGGAAGTTTCTGAATCATTGGTGGTTATGAGCGATTTGCGGATCGGTCACTTAACTTCGAATCGCACTCTATCTCCGATTCGTCCCATCTCTACTTGGGAGGAAATCAAACCCATAGGCGGTCACCTTCCCCTTGAGAAAAAGCATGAAAAGGAAAAGGACAAGGAAGGTCACTTGAAGACACACAGTATAGCGGTGGTGTTAGAGTCTTGACGTATAGTTAAAGACTTCACTTTCAGTTTCGAATTTCATCGTACATTGCTGCTTCCGAATTCTTCTCTTGCAGCCATGTCTTCATTGCTGGACTCGCAACAAACTTTGGGTGAAAACAAAACTTGATGGTCATCATGAATTGTGAAAATATTTCAAACTAATAGAATAGACTACAGTGCATAGTTCTAAAGCCGTCAATGTGTATCTATAACTCCTATTGTTTCAACCTTAGGGTAAGCGCAAGTGTCCAAAGAAGAGCTCTTCTTGAGAAGATGGCAATGCCCTTAGACCCCAATAGATGCACTGACCTGAAAGGGGAGAAATCTGAAACGTGGCTAAAGGAACTACCGTTGGAGCTCCAGGTCTATCTGATGACCTTTCTGGACGTGGAAGCTCTTGAATGCTTTATCACATTGTTGGATATAGACTTGGCCGGCATTGTACAGGATGTGTTAGACGACGGTGTCGAGACAAAGCACGAAAGGCAAACCGTGACGCTGCGTCAATTTGATAATGATGCAAGCAAGTCTGTGATAAACATTGTCTATGTCGAGGGAGCGTATATTGGTGGGTTGAACAGGACGATTACGTTACACAAACCTTCAAGGTCAGTCAATCATATAGTCATCACAAACTTTGACAATCTACGTGAGTACGAACGTCACTCGTACACTTTTCTGAGGGAATTCATTCGATCAATGAATCAAAGGACTAGCATATTGATAAAAGATTCCGGATATGTGGGATTAAAACACTTAGAATTTGATGTCTCAAGAGTTTCCTTCAAAAACGTAAGAACACTGGAGTTCAGAGAGTGTACTGCTCGCGGGAAATCGCTGATGAGATGCACAGATATTGACAAAATTCGGTTGTGGGACTGTTCGGCATTCAGTGAAGACTCTATTGATTATGAGTGTCACTCAATTCATGACCTCGTTGTGAACGAACAACGGAAGTTGAGTTTAAGGAACAAGATAATCAATATTGAAAGGGTTGATATTGGACCTCTGTCTGAAGCAAATCGAATTACCTTCAATGGCAAGCATCTTACGCTTTCCATGGTTGATTGTGATGACTCTCGTTCCCAGATAATAGCTCTTTACGCTCCAAGACTTCATTCGTTGCAGATCAAAATTTCAGGATCATTACCTAAAATCAAAGATATCTTTGTCCCTATGTTGAAAAAGGTAGAGATTGATCAGTATGAAATGCCAGATCATATTTATGACTTCTGCGACTCAGATTACTCTGTGCTTGAGCCCATAGAGAAGCTCACAATCTACTCGCGCACTGATCTGTTGTTCAGAGCAAACTTAAACAACTTGAGAGAGCTTTATGCGAATGTCAGCAAATCCCACCCAGATATGCACCTCCGATTTCCATTTTTGAGGTGCTTACAGATAGCTCTATTCAAAACAAAAGTTCCTGTGATCAAGGCCGATGACTTGGAGTGCCTCACCATTGAATGTGTTAACAGTGAATTTGAAACTGACACGTTGACTCGAAGTTTGAAACTATACCCTAAGCTGACGAGGCTTTCATTTATCAACATGAAATCGGGGAAGTTCGACATTACAGATGCTCTAAGATCAGTTGCAGATAAGTTAGAATTTCTCCAGATTTGTAAAGATGACTGCTTGATTCATTTCAACAACAGTGGAGTTCCTCTGTCATTCCCCAATTTGAACTCTTTGATGATTGGCGATAAAGAGTCTTTTGACTTCAATCTCACCATTCATGCGCCTATGCTTTCATATTTAAGGATTATGATGGGACAACATGAGCCAACTTTACAGGTTCATGATCTTACAATGTTATCAAAGCTAGAGGTCTACGCCACTGATGTTACAATTCATCTGAGGAATGTGCCTAACCTAAAGAGGTTCACGTGTCTGCACAGGCTGAAGCTATTGAAGGCCAATGACTTACCAGCACTGGAGCTCTTGGAATACTCCGAAACCCCAGGCGTAGACCAAGTTGTCCAAGCAAGGAAAATGAACGTTAATGTTAAGCGTAACATATTCGAAGCGTTTCCCATGAGACCAAGGTGGCGTGAGGAATTACAATACTATGACTCTGATCATCATACATTTTGAAAGAAGCTTTTCTTTTGAAATATTTATGTACTATGTATAGTGCATTATTGCCAAAATAGAGAGAACTTCATTTTTTCTTTCAATGCTGAGGGTGTTTCTAGTGATGCCTCGTATAAGATACAACGTACAGAAAATATACGATGTCTATGGTTTTCATGAAAGCTCCCGGTGCTTTCTAGCATCAGGTATCCAAAATTTTATTATCTAAATGCGAACCAAAAGCACAAGCTGGTGATTGGTCTACTTCTGCTATGGCTTGATGTGGCTTTCTGTCGTTCTGCCAGCTTTTGAAAGTTAAACTAAGTCCAAAAGCGAACTGAAACTCCTATTACGGGCAAGCGAAATAGAGAAGTAGAGATCTGAGTACATTATATTATAATTATAATATTCCAATACCATTTACATACATTTGACGTTCTTACCGCTCTCAGCCTCTCAACCTGGAGTCATCTGGTCTTGTAGCACCATCCCCTAAACAATTCAACCTCTCATGTTCGTCCTTCCCCACCGCCCCCAGCAAATGAACAATCAACATAGGAAATAACCACGGCCTTCAAAAGAAAGATCCGAGATTGAATGACCATTCGAAAGATTTCTTGACAAACCGGATATCCGTGTTGTCATCGAATCCCGGGATTTCGACGTTCTGTGATGTTATTGAACCTCATTTTCATGTTAGCCTCTCGATCCAGAAATGCATGCCTTCATCCTCCCTATTTGTCTCTCTAAACGATCATTGAATCTCCTTCAAAAATTTCCCCTTTTCTGTTATCTCATTAACTGCTATGTTGTCTGATCGCGTGGTGTGTGTGGTTCTTGACAGTACTTGAAAGTTGATACTCATTGCGGTATTTCATCACGGATTCCTCTCCAATGATTCAGGACCCTGGAGCCAGACGGGATTCGACAGGTCACATTTGTGCCTGGAAAGAGCGGCCAAGGCGAGTATGACTTCTTATTTATGGTTCTCAGTTCTTGTTCGTCCTCTTGCCAATCGCACCGCTCCTCGGTAGCGCACATCCGCTTTTGTGTCAAACCTAAGACACACAACACAGCTTCCTGCCTAATCTCTCGGAAATCCAAAACAAGAGACTAGAACATTCAATTATAGTTCAACTTCTTACAGATATTCACTTTAGACAAGAGTATCATAATCATGCCAAGTTCATCAGAAAGAACCGTACATGAATTTTCAAGAGGCTCCAATAGAAATTTTCTAACACTCATGCAAATAAGGAAGACACTGAACCTATACGAAAACACTCAGGTGCTGATAAGAGCACCGAGCAGAAGATTTATGAAACGGTTCCGCAACTCAGGAATTTATCCGTGAATGGGTCTGCTGATCTTGAAACACTCAATGGAATTTTGAGAGAAACTGAATCAAAAATCAACAGACTTGAACTCAAGTTATCTGCCGCTGTTGATGAAAAGCTCAAATCTCTTGAGGAAAAGCTATCAGCTGTTGATGAAAAGCTATTAGCTGGTAATGAAAAGATCAAAGTTCTTGAGGAAAGAAGACGGACTTAAATCCTTCCAAACCATTTTGTGATAATTTTGACTTTGGGTATTGCTGTATTTACAGGGGTGCTGATGTGGTACCTGTCAAAAGGTCCCACTGATAAAACAATGAAGGGAACAGAGGAGGTAATCAAGAATGGATTCAAAACTTTTAATGATTATCTGTCAATATATCTGAGCATTTTAAAGGACAGAACAAGAGAGGGAACTACGACCTTAGCTGGATCTTTTATCAAAACCACTGAAATCGATCGAAGAGGTTCTACAATGAACGAGTAAAGAGTACCCATAGGTAGTATACCCCAGTTGACTGTTTTATGGCTTTGTGCTTGATCTCTTAGTAGATACAACATAAATTTAGCTGAGTTGATGCTGCAATATTTTAACTATCTGATGGGCGTTGATGTTTGTGACAAATAGTGTGCTAATAGTGCTAATACATTCAACCTTTGAATACCTTCCAAATCGTGTAATAGCCTTCAAAATTTTGATGTCCTCGTACCTTTCTAACCAACCATACAGATCACCAAAACTGCATTACCCACTGTGTCCACGAACAGGATCAGATGAGTACTTGACTTGTTATTCATTTTACACAATAGGATTTAACAACGTCTTAACTTTTGAGTCCCTTATTACACACTTTGGTCAATCTATTACCAAAAGATTCTAAACCACACACACCAAATATAATACGGATACAATTCTGATCATAGCTCAAGCTACAGGAAACAATAACTGCAACGCATTCTGGCAAACACAGACATGACCCTAGACAATCTGGTCACAATCTTCAGGTTTAAATCCTGGTCTTCCCAGACTGCAAATAAAGAGAGAATCCTGTGTCTATTAAAGTGCGAAGCCTATCTTTCAAGCACATAACATACGGCATTCCACACGTTATTTATCCTTCACACCTAAAGCATTGTCAGACTGTAATCCATCGCATCTCCAACTCTGAACCTTCAACTACTAATCGGAAATACAGTTCGACAGATCAATATTCGAGAGCGGCTTTCCGTGATTTGAAGTTAAAAGCTTGAACATCATTTACCACTCTTGTAGGAATTGTAGCTGTTCATCTCGATTGGATGTTTGTTATTGAGCTGCGAAGCGAAAGCTGAGAGTCGATACAGGCCAGGGCCCATGACTGACAAGCATTGAGTAAGCCAATCCTCAGTATTGATCCTGGAGACTTAGACTTTCCAGTAAATCCTAAGTCCTGAGTCCTTTAATTTAAATGATCGATCCATCTCTAGATTCGGGTTACGGACCGGCGGACTCATGATTGTGGTTCATTAATATGATTCGGATTTCAACTTTCTTTGTGCCAGACTGGAGCCTCAAAGCATCGTAAAAGATCAGCGATTTTCAAGAGAAAATTCCAACCTCTAAGGTATTGAGGGCCATGATCCATGATTCCAAAATCCGTTCCAATTTCCAAGCATCTTAGTTCACTTTTCCAACTGCAAAATAGCCAGAGATTCAACGTGTTTCGTCTGCGGGAAGAAATCGTAGCCCCTAACGCTCTTCAACTGATACTGACGGCCGTTGGTGGTCTCGCTGAGGAAGAACTGCAAGTCCCTGGCCTGGCTCTGAACATTACATGAGATGTAAACGATGAGACTCGGTTGGAAATGTGAAAGCTGAGTCAAATAATCATGTGTAGAGCCCTTTCTCGAGGGATCTAAGATCACAATCGTCTCTCGTGGGTCTAAGCCATCCAAATCTTTGAAGATCTCCTCAGATGAACCCAATTGGAACTCTGAATTCTCCAGTCGGTTCAGCCGAGCGTTGCTTCTAGCAAATTCGAGGTTCCCCTTTGAGATCTCAATTCCAATGAGCCTCCCAGTGCTTCTATTTAGTGAAATGCCAAAGAATCCCGATCCACAATACGTGTCTACCAAATTCTTATGCCTCACGGGATCGATATACTCTCTAATATGGTCTAACAACAATGGCAATATGGAGTTATTGTTCTGGAAGAACTCACCTGCTGGAAACTGGAACCTATACCCACCAATTTCCTGGGTGACGATCTCTTTATGATTAGTGGTATAGCTCTGGACACCATCAACTGAGGTATCCCTCATCAAGATGGTGCCACCTCGTTTGTACTGCCTCACGATAGCTTCCAGTTGTTCTCTATCTTCTTTCAGCCCTCTATTGATGACATCTGTGGCAATGTCACAATGATCCAGATCAAAGAGTCTCTTTACACCTGAAGTTTCAAACCCCAGCGTGATCTTGTCTCTTCTGGATCCAAAGTGGGGTGTCAATTTCGTTCTATAGTTATACTGAAGGGGTGATCCCACGGTGTGCTCAATAGGTGTGGAGTCAACGTCAAATCCAAAGCGCTCATAAGCATTTTGTACAACGTTTGTCTTGAATCTTAACTGGTCCTCATATGACAACATCTGAAGTTGACATCCGGAACACTTGGTAAAGTTCTGACACCTGACAAGGCGATCGTTTCTCTTATTTGAACGCTGAATCATCTGTAAGACCTCACCTTCTGCATACTCACCATGATGTTTCCCAATCTTCACTTGAACCACGTCACCAGGAGCGGTGAATGGTACGATCACAACCATCTGACCGCTCTCGTTCTCCATTGGGCATAATCCGATACCATGACCTGTGCTTAACACACTGACGATCTCCATTTGCTCCTCTCTGTGGTGATCCCTGCTGTAGTAATATTCGACTAACTCATCTGGAATCGGCGTAGTGATTCCATGCTCTGATCTGAACCTTTCGAGTTCATACTGGATGATGCCATCGTTAGATACCGGGTCTATGTGCCTCTGACGACGTCTTTGTTTCTTCTTCTTTGGGATGAGTTGTGACGATGCGATCGATGAGGTCGATGAGGTTGACGCAAGGCTATGATTTGAGCGGGTAACAGGGACGGAACATCGAATGGAGGTGGACAATCGTGTTACTTGTGACCTCGTGAACCTTAAGGATAGAAGTCTCTGTGCCATTCGAACGCTGGCTATTGTTGTTGTTGTGGTTGCCCTTTATGTCCTTCGTAAGTGCCAGGGCGAAAAATTCTCTCTACAAATTCCTCTATTCAAAAGATACTTTCGTAGGTGTATTTTACATACAGAGAGTGAATGTGGATGATGCAGTAGAGTCAAAACCCCATAGTGCAATCGAGACATCAACTGAACTTACAAAATCCTTATTTCTTTCGTACGGTTGGGTACAACTCCTTTCTTTTTTTTATTATTACCTGTAAGAGTGAGCCGTATACTGTGGGAACAACAACCATCAAAACACCCAATACAGACAGCCCCATAAGGACCATCGGACACACGCGGCACGCGGAACGAGTGAGTGAGAGTGGTCGAATACAGTGTATCCGGTCAATGTAGCCAGGGATATTTTTTTTCTTATAGGGTCGAAGGAGAGAACAAAAGAGAATAGAGGAGACACAAATGTCCGTAGCGACGAAGCAGAAAGCACAAAATCTTACGGGTACGGTTAAGGAGCCCTGTTTGTGTGGTTTGTTTTTGTTTGTTTTGAAGGGCAGCCATAAACGGTGGTCACAAATTGTAAAAGGCAGTTCCATGATTCTGGATATGTTGTGGTGTTGTAGACAATGGCCAAAGAGTCAAAGATATTATATTATATTATATTATATTATATTATATTATAATATATATATATATAATATTATACACCACGACATACCACGAGGAGAGTTGGACGGAGAAATTAGGATGTGTCATTTTTTTTCAAGAGGTTTTCGTATTTTTCTTGTTCTTCTTTCTGTTTTGTTTGTTGATGGACGCGAGCTTGTAGACAAAAAAAACAAAACAAGCAGAACATGCAAAACGAACGCACAACACACAACAAAGGACCAGACAAGGGGGACGGAGGAGTCCAAAAAACAAAGAAACAAAGAAGCATCACTTAAACCGAGAGACTGGACAATGTCCAAGGAATCAAAGAAGCCGCTCACGTACTTCGAGAAACAGCGCGACCTGCTCATGGCAGAAATCGCCGTTTCCATGGATTCGGTCCTCAATAACATCAACGCCCTGAACAGATCCATCGAAGGTGCCATCGCGGTGGGTAAAGAATTCGATAGTGTCGCTACCTTGTGGTCGAATTTCTATGATGGCCTGGCGCAGATGGAACAGCTGAGACCTGCAACCGAGGGAGAACAGGAGGAGTCTACAGATGACAATGGAAGGATGGATCTGGATTCTGAACAGCATGAAGAAGGACAGGGAGAAGGACAGCAACAGTGAAACATCTTACATGAGAACACAGAAGTGTTTTCTCTTCCTGTAAGACGTCCTTCTCGGGGAAATATGTGGCTGCTGTAACTCCATCATGGTATTCATCCTGGTCTTGGGAACGCTCAACATGGTCCCCAATGGACCTTGTTTCTTATCATCATTAAGCATCATCCCCATCATCTCGAAAACCTTGGAGTAGCTCCTGTTGCTAAACAACGAACACTCCATATACTCACACCCGATCGTCATGGCAAAATGCTCACAGTACTCTCTAGTTGGTACCATCTTGTTCATTTGTAAATCCGATCTCGACTCAGACCCAATACCGACCAAGATCCTCTTTGCTGAGGGACAATGCGATTCAACTTCAGGTATCCAGCGCACCCGGACACTCTGTAGAGTATCTACTTGGTCCAACTTGAAGCATATTAACACACCTTTGGCATTGGCATAGCCTAAGGGTCTAAAGCGATCGAAATATTCATCACCGGGGAAGTCCCAAAGCTGTAATTTCACACCCTTGCAATTGTTGAAATTGATCACCTTATCATATGTTTCAAAAATTGTGGAGTCGTTAGCGATGGTTGGGCGTTGAGATAGATACGTCTGGACAAGTGAAGATTTCCCACACTTGGCATCACCGATTATAACAACATGGCATTCTTCTAGCGCCTCATGGCCACCGAATGACTTATGCGATTCATGAGTGGTTGGTGGACGTGACGACTTGGAGGACCCGTTCCTGGGTGATCTATAGGTCTTTGGACGTGATGCGTATCTTGTTGGTGATGATCTCAGACTGAGAGGTGTGCGTGGTGTCAATCGCAACGGCGAAGACTTGTGCGAAGAGCATCTAGGCGTGATTAGGATATTCTTGTTCTCGTCACTGTATAAACTCATCTCTCATACATAGGTTCCTTGCATCCCGGTGTACAAGAGAAACTTGTAGAAATTGTACTACTAATGACGGTCTTGAATCAACAGCTTTCATAGACGATGACACAAAAACGAAAAAGAAAAAGGCAACCACAAGCCCATTAAAGGCCCAGTACAAACACACTACAGACACACTAAACAGAAAAATAGCAAGAGTCCATTAAAATGCAAAAGTCACTATGTAGCTCATCAAGAGGTCATTACTTCTTTAAATAGGAATGTAGATGTTGGATATTTGCCCTCTTGGAAAGACCAACCCGGTATGGAACTTTACTCTTTCGGGAACATAGTTCAGAAAGTGTGGATTTTCTCTTTGTGGGGCGGCTTAGTGGTTCATTAGCGGTGTCATTATCATGTGATGGTGATGATTCTTTTGGATGTGGTTGTGGTAGTGACCCTAATTCATGCAGTTTATTAGCATCAGTAGCACCATGAGCTCCAAGACATCCAATGTCTTGTTCCAAGGCGTCACTGATGACTGGGTCAGATACTGGTGGTCTCCTAACTGGTTTAATTCTAGGGATAGAAAGCGTGACAAGGAAACTTGGTGGCTCTCCCATCTGTTCATCAGGCTGTATATCCTCCTTCGCGTCATCGTCCTTCTTCAATATAACGGCACGGATATGTGCAGAAGATCCCAAATTATCCTCATCGATATGTTCCAGCATGGCGCTTTCACTATCTAGCGCAGAAGTCAGATCTGTCATCTGCGTGGACCATTGAACAGCACTGAAGTCCGCTGCCAAAATTGACGAGTCCACATTATCAGGCAAAAGGATCTCCATCAAATCAGATCTCTTTGACCGCTGCATAGCCGCCGTGGCAGCTCGCTCTTTAACATCAGACACACGTCCAGCCTTGCGTAGCGGCTCTGTCTGCGCCCTTCTGAACTCTCTAAAGGGGTCCTTTTCGTCTTCTTCTGAGTCCAGGACCTCGAGTTCTTGAAAGAGAACATCGCTATCATCTGTCCCATCCACCCTTGTGTCAAGTCCACCACCACCCAACTCACAAAATGCGCCCCGACCCTCAGCAAAGCCGCCCTCACCCACAAGTACACCTCGATCATCCGACATACGGCCTTGGAATTGGTGCTGAAAGGCTTCGAACCTCCGCTCTCAAAAAACAAGCTGGCCCTTCTCGATGCCTCTGGCATTGTTACGGCACAGATTAAAAGTTGGAGTTGCAGAAGGTAAACAAAAACACCGGGGAACGGTCCGGGAAACATCACAGACGCGTCGAGACACCACTGAAAAAGCTCCCGTCCTCTTCCTTTCTCTCTTACCTTTATTCGATGGAAGATCCGTACCGTCTCCCTGTTATGGGCCCCACTGATCCCCGTCGATTGGCCCTCCCATATGCTGTCTCTGGAGAAATACAACCGCTTGTGATCCTCCCCCTGCTCCTTCATGGGGTGTTTGAAAATGTCCAACAAAACTCGTCCATGTTTCACTGTGTCTCTTAATCCTTTTGCCATAGGATGGTGGATGTGGTGGACTTTGCCCCTATGGACCATTCGACTACTCATCTTGAATAACAACTAACAACATCATACTGTCTCGCTGGTCGTACTTCTTTAACACCACAACACCCAGATACGCATTCGATTCGCTTGGTTATTTAGTACTCTTGATCGCAGTCTGTTTGGTATGGTCTATTAGAACCCTGTTTTGGAAGTCTAGAGAGCGTGGCATTTGGAGATGAAGGTACCGCTTGCAGTGTCGTTGGTGGTAGAGGCCCTCCCAACGGAACGGGAAGGGTCTCACCGCGTGGGAGAAAAGGACGTATGGCGATCTTACAAACGGAGCACAGTCTCATTGAATGGTTTCCATACCGTGTCCCGGCTGCTCCCTCAGCATAAACACCTGTTGACCACAGTCATTGTGATACTCACCTCTCGATGACGATATCCACCTTGGGCCTGGTAACCACAAACAAGATCTGATTTCATCAGGAACTCTACCTACTCTGAATCACCCATCGTTCATCTCCACTTATGATACCCTCATCTTTTTTTTCAATTGGCTCTTTTTTTAAATGGTTAAAAAAAGCCATTGCGACATGAGAAGTTGTCTACAAAAGGATTCATCATCAATAGTCGGGTGTCATGGATGTATGACCATGTCGCCATCTTATGGCTTCCATAAGGTTGTTTCATAGCGATCGTGGCTATGTAAAACTGACTTTTACTTGATCAGTTGAGTGGTCATTGTGACATGGCGGAGGTCTTGTGCAAAGGTAATACTCTATTCGTTGGACACTGCTTCTCCTCGGTCGTTTTTCATTAACCATACAGGAAACCCAATGATAGGACATCGATGATGAAGGGCTCAGCCAGTTTTATTTTATTCTTGCGAGAATCAGGAGCTGTGATCAACATACTTTCATCTCTTGTATGGGTATGTGTCGGATTCGTGATAGAACTTCTTGGGTCTCTGCGTATGGATCGATGAATGCACCATGGCAAGTGTGTCTGGCGGATTCGCGAGGATATTGCTATGGAGGTTCATAAAGACGGATCTTAGCCCAGGGAGAGGGTCTCCCCCTTTTTTTGTCTACCGTGAGTGTTCATAAATCTCATTCCATACATTGCAGGACTAACTTATTACACAACGCTCATGAACACACTGGGCTCGTAAGGCCAACAACCCAGTTGTATGACCCAACAATAACAAGCATTATACAGAACCCTAAGATGATGGTACTACCCGCATAGATATAGCTTCTTCCAAGTCTCAAGTTGTGAAGCTCCACCACGAATGTACTCACAGTAGACAGCGTACCACAAAATCCATCATCCAGCCCTTGTAGAATCTGACACGATAGCTCCGAAGTCACAATCTGGCCACCTTCTTTGAGCTTGCCGCGCATGAGTATTACCACAATGGCTAGCACAGTCACTGCAATAATGTTCACAGTGAACGTCCCAAATGGGAAGTGTTTATTCTTAGGGTTGAGCCACAATGAGACGTAGTAACGCATCCAGCAGGCTATCGGTGCTATGAGTGCGGTGAAGCACCAAGCTCTCCAGCTTGAGATGGCCATAAGGCAAATGACAGCGATCCATGCCAACACACCGGCAATGGCAAGAATGTTCTCCAGAGTGTGGATGTGATGGAAAGGAGGGTCGTAGAAGTGGATCATATGCTTTCCCAAATGGAACCCAGATATCGATAGACCCATCTGTGTTATCAGCACGCTTAGACACTCCATGATTCCATATCCACCGTTAGGGTACGTCTCATGACTCACCAGTTCCATGTCAATACTCTGTAAAAAGATATCCAAAACCATCGAGCTAAACGAACTGAAAGTGCCGCAGAACCCCGTGGTGATACCAACGTACAACTTTATCTTGTTCTTCGGTTGGTGACAGATCCAGGCGTTCTCACTGGCCACCGCCATGCCCATGATCAAACATGATGAGAAGTTGGCCCAAACAACCCCACTTAGGTATGAACCCGGATACGTAGTCAGCTTGATTATCCCAACACGGGCAAGTGCTCCAACAATGGCAAAGAAGGCCAGTATGAGTAGCTGGTGTACTTCTTGATGGATCTGGGTAGTGTTTTCAATGGGTGGTAATTGGGAGGTTATCTCGGGGGGTTCCCTCTTGATCTGTAAATCCTTTGGATCGGATGGAATCATTGAAGGTGATGGATAGAGGGAGACAGAGGGAGATAACTGAGTGTAAACCTAACTGACAATCGACGAGAAGAGAAGAGAAGAGAACTGAAGCACAGCAACAAAAGACTGGTCTTCCGAACATGGACTAAAAAAACAGAAAACAGAAAACTCCGATTGCTGGACGGTGATAAAAATTTCGAAACCGCAATTTTCTCTCGCCGCCCGCCGCCCAGAGATTTTGACACAAAAAATCTCGATTTCCAGCCAGGATGGAAAATTTTCGAGGCTGCGATGGGAGGGAAATTGCAGCTTAACTAGACAAAATTTTTAATTCAAGAACCAAAGAAAAGGAAGAAGCAAGGAATAGAGGGTACGCAACTATGGATGACGACCTTTTCTTGAATATATCCACGGATGCATCACCTGCTGGGAAACAAGCTGGTGCTAAGATCACTGGTGGAAAGTGGAAAGACCGCCGTAAAGCGCAGCTCCAGGCTAAAGGAATAAAGAGAGTCGCCAAAAAGGTGACAACAGGCGTTAACTCAACACCGGTGGAGCCTAAGAAGGCGACCGATTCCAGGAAGAGACCAGCACAGCAGGATGACATCAAAGGTCCTTCGAAACAAGCGAGGTTTGTGGAGGGGAAGGGTGCAACTGGTAAGAATAACACATATGTCTCTTCCCTTTTCACTTCCAAACCAGAGATGACCACGAGGGAGTACGACCAGGAGATCGAGTCACATGACGCTACGAATGCCCCTTTGAAGGACTCGACGACGTTTGATGGATTAGGGCTCAATGATGTGCTTTCCAGGCAACTGACTGACCATATGAAGCTTCAGCATCCTACAAAGATCCAGAGATCGGTATTGCCTCGTCTCTTGGAAAGGGAGAGAGACCTGTTCGTTCAGGCCCAGACAGGTTCGGGTAAGACTTTGTCATTTGTGCTTCCTATCTTCCAGAGGCTGATGAATGTGAAGGATCTGAATCGTACTAGTGGTATCTTTGCCCTGATCCTCGCGCCAACAAGAGAGTTGGCAACACAGATCTATTCCGTCATCGAGACCCTTTCCCACTGCTGTCATAGAATCGTCCCCGGGATCGTCATTGGTGGTGAGAAGAAGAAGTCTGAGAAGGCCAGATTGAGAAAAGGTGTGAATATCCTCGTGGCTACCCCTGGTAGATTGGCTGACCATATCGAAAACACTGAGAGATTGGACTTGTCGAACATAAGGTGGGTTATTATGGATGAAGGTGACAAATTGATGGAACTGGGGTTTGAAGAGACCATCACAAAGATCTTGGATGATATTTCAAAGACTTCGCGTATTGCAGCCACTACTAAATTGTATCCAAACTTGCCACATAAGAGGTGTAACGTACTATGCTCTGCTACCATCAAGAGCAATGTTAAGAAGTTGGGTGAGATATCTTTACAAGATGCAGAGATGGTAAATTCAAACTCTGTGCCGGATGTGGAAGACATTGAGATCATGGAGAACATCTCTGCTCCTGATCAGTTGTTACAACAAGTTTGTGTTGTGCCTCCAAAACTGAGATTGGTCACCATGGCTTCGGTGCTTAAGGAGATCACAGCTAAGGAAGGAGGCTCACGTACGATCATCTTCCTCTCATGTTCCGACTCTGTGGATTTCCATTTCTCTGTGTTTGCCAAGGATGGTAAGAAGTTGAACAAAGAAGGCGAAGATGCCGAAGCTGATGACCTCTCTACTGTGTTAAAAGCACCGTTACTCTCTGATAACACTGTGGTTTATAAGCTCCACGGTTCCCTCTCCCAACAGTTACGTACATCTACGCTCTCTGCATTTTCTAAAGCCCCAGATGATAAGCATATCGTCATGTTCTGTACTGACGTTGCGTCTAGAGGTTTGGATTTGCCTTATATTTCCACTGTCATTGAGTATGATCCACCTTTCGCCACAGAGGACCATCTACACAGAATTGGTCGTACGGCAAGAGCCGGTAAATCTGGTCGTTCCATCTTGTTCCTATTGCCCTCCGAAGAGAAGTATCTCGATAAGATTGCACATTATCACCCTCATGGTGTCCAGTACAAATCTTATGAAGACCTCTTGAAGACTGGATTTGGTGACAAATGGGATATGGATGCCACTACATGGCATTTAAACGTTGAGAGATGGTTATTAGAGGATCAGGGTGCACATGATAAAGCAGCAAGAGCGTTCACTAGTCATGTTAGGGCCTATGCTACACATTTGTCCAGCGAGAGAGACGTGTTCAACGTTAAGACGTTGCATTTGGGTCATTTGGCCAAGTGTTTCGGTCTAAGAGAGACACCTAAGAGCCTGGGTGGTAAGGCTACTGGAACAAAGAAGAAGAAGGAGAATCCAAAGGATAAGATGTTCCGTGTCGCTAGAATGGCTGCTAAATCGCAGGTCTCTGAGTTCAACTTTATGTGATGAATGTAATGATGAGCAGTTTATATTAAATCTTTTGTAGGTACCCCTGTTGTATCAATCTCTCGACGTCAGCCTTCCTCACAAAGAACTGTGAGTCCTTTGTCAAGTTGAACACACCGTACTCGGTCTGGATCTCACCCACCTCTTTGAGGACCCTGACATCGATGAACACATCGCTCGGTGGGTCCAATGAGCCAGATAAATCCACCTCAGGAAAATTGCTCTTATATTCCACAAGGGTCTCACTGTACTGTTTGAAGTACTCCAACTCATTGTGATTTGCAATCTCAGGTTCCTTATTCTCCCACGCCATCTGGTCCAGTCTTTGGGCTCTCAGTCTCTCATATGCCAATAGACAACGCTTGTTACGACGCATAGCGAGATGAGTCACCAGCTGATGGCAGTATTCGCCACGATCACCATCACCGTCCAGGGTTTCGAGTGTCTTGGACAGGTCTCTCGTTTCCTTTACAACGCCTCGTACGAGCTCGTCCTGAAAAGTAGATAAGCCGTCCAAGTTCTGCGTTCTTTTCGCTTCGAGAACCAGTTTGTTAGCGAGATCTCCGTACATTTTAGTGGTCTTTTGTCTGCCCTTCTGAGTGTGTTTAGGTGGCCCTCTCTCGATGTGTTTTGGTTAACAAATAATGCGCGTCTTCAAATTTCAACACAATGAGAACGTCAAATGGAACGAAGAAAGCGGACAAGCCATGAGGATGCAGAAGGTCTATGGGAGAAACTCCAAGTCCACCAGGAAGCTACAGCCGCCAGTGGAACTATCTCCAGAGAAGTACGAAGATACAACGAGAACTGAGCGAGTCTTGGATGAGAAGCTATCATCACCATCTATAAGGAGGTCTCCAAGGATACGAGCTCTGAGAGAATCAAAAGATGACAACATGTTTCACCTGCCCTCGGATGACCTATCGAGTCTGATTAAGAGCACGAAGAGGTCAGGGGAAGAATCCAATGAACTCAAAAGGAAAGTGACGGTGGATCACTCACCGAAACTGAACAAATTCTTTGTTGAATCCCAAGACAAACCAATCTGGTCCCCGAAATTATCTCCCAAGAAACTACAGAAGCCTGATTCCGACATACATAGGGTATTGAAACCCCGTATATCGCCATTGACGAGGAAGCTTCTGGCTTCATCCGATCGTAAGAGCCCATCGTCCTCGCCTAAGAGACAATCGACCACTAAATCTTCATTAACGACGTCAGATATGGTATCAAGTGACTCATGGGACTTCTTAGATGATATTGCGGAGAAACCTAAGCCTAATACGACACTGAAGATCTCATTGAGATCACCAAGGAAAGAGCAGAGTGATGAAAGAAAGGACCTTGTGCAGTTCTTTGAAACACAATTGGAAGAACATACGAGTACTCAGAAGGATGACTCCAGAGATAACACACAAGATATTATTACCTCTTCATCGAGTCTACCTGAATCTCCAAAGGTGAATAGATCCAAGAGGACATATGGGCTTCAAAGAAGTTACCTACTCGAAAAACCCTCCCAGCAAGAAACAGACGAAATTGAGAGCTATGGACCCGATGACTCGTCAAATGACACTGATGAGTCCGATGAAGCAGACAAATCCACAGCAGATATCAAGAACATAACAGATCTACGCGCCCAAGGCTCGTCAGCACAATTTACTGATGAATTGAACTTCATATTGGAAGGTATCCATTCTACATCTTCACTCTCAGGGTTCCTGGAGCTGGGTATCAAACTGATGGAACCAGAATTTGTCAAGTTTTTGAAGAGTCATGAGGATTTGGAACTTTGGAAATATGTCAATGATCAAGATCCTTCTATGTGTTTCGTACTTGGGTTCATCATGTGTACCATTGCAGAGGCTTCACCTATTTCATTGGCTCAAGTGTCACCAATATTAGTGACATTGTTGAAAAATCACGATCCTGAACCAAAGAAGGCTTCCAAAATGACAAGGGCTCTTTTTAAAGAATGGTATGAACAGTTGGAGAAGAGATATACACCGCAGTTCTTGGCCGTTTCACTGATGTTCACGAATGATCTATTTATTACCAATGAGCTGTTCTCCATTTGCATAGATGTTATGAGTTGGTTAAAGTTGGTTGATCCAATGGATTTGAAAGTGTATGATATGCTATTGATCCTTTTTGAGAAATACTTGAATAACACAGATATTGTGCATCCGTCATTCCAACACATCCTCAAACACACTATGAAACTTGATCAGCTTCCATCACAGACGATGACCCTCACTCTGAAGCTCCTTATCGTACTTGCTGTAAAGAAATATCCACAGGTGTATCGCCCTGCTTTAGTAACACAGGCCATCAACACAGCTCTATCGACAAAGGATCCTGAGATCCAACTCCTCTCATTCGGGCTACTGATAAACCTCGTCGAGGATGATATTTGCTTGAAGAAATGCCTCACATATATTTCAAAATTACAAGAGTTATACACGATTGCATACAGTTCCAGCATGTCATATTTCTCCCTGCTGATAGGTGTGATCTACCTCAAAGACCACAGCATCATAGATAAGTTCCATAGACAGGAACTCAACAGTATCATCTTGGAGTTGGAGAAGTTTGACAAAAGTAATAAGGTCATAAATCAACAGATCGAGGCTATATTGACCGTTATGAATTCATGATATATTTAATAATTATTCAGACCTATACATGTATGTATTAGAAATTGAGATCATGGGGCGATTCTTACAACTTCCCATGGCTCATCCTCACTTTCTCTTCTAAACACAATACGATCGTGCAATCTACTAGGACGACCTTGCCAGAACTCAACCTCCAATGGAACAACTCTCAATCCACCCCAGAATTCCGGACATGGGATCTTTTCGTGCCCTTCAAAGTGCTTCTCCTTAGCCTCATAAACCTCACTCAGCTGGTCTCTGCTCTTCAGTACGGATGACTGTGGCGAGGACCATGCTCCAATTTGGGACCCTCTTGGTCTCGTATCGAAATAGCGTTGAGAGGTCTCCCTATCAACAAACTCGGTCTTCCCCTCGACACGTACCTGTCTCTGCAACGATGGCCAGAACCATGTTAAAGCAGCTTGTGGATTACTCTTGATCTGTTGGGCCTTCTTAGAGGACCCCCAGTTGGAATAGACAACAAAGCCTTTGTTGTCCAACTCTTTGAAGAGAACCACACGGCTGGACACACGTCCGCTTGGGAGCTCTGCGGTGGAGAAGTTGGTGCATTCTGGCATCGACTCTGTCTTTGAAGCCTCGTCAAACCAGGCCTTGAACTGGGCAATTGGATCGTTGGTCACTTGCGTGATATCAAGGGTGTCCTTGTCATACTGGTAGGTCTTTGGTGCGACTGATGGTGGCGTTAGTGTTTTGCTTACAATAACACGACTGGCTGTCACTTACAAACCAATGGCTTCTCATTCATCTTTGATGTTTTTACGGTGTTTTGATACCGATGCTTTGATGTTGGTACCCGTTTTGTTTGTGTCTAAATGGAACCACTTCTCGAGGAGCTATAAAGAAAACGGAAGGAGTCACCGGGTGACACATCGCTCGCCTGCAGGTGTCGTTTCGGGCAGTCCCGGGGTGACTCCGGACAACTGCGAACTAACTCGGGCCAGAACATTGGCCAAACATACACAACTGCTACTTAATCCGATAAGGTGCCTACAAAGACGCGATGGAATGATCAAATAACCAAATAAATAGCTTAGAACGTAGTGGTGGCATACTCCTTGGCCAATCTGTCAGCGACGGCGTGGATGAATTCCTCAGTAGTGACATAGGAAGATCTGTCTGTCTTACCTTCAGCCAAAGCCAAATCCTTGGTCATCTTACCGTCAACTTGCACAGTGTCCAAGGTGGCCTTCTCGAGCAATTGACCAAATTTAACAACCTCTGGAGTCTCATCAAGCTTACCTCTTTGGATGATACCTCTAGACCAAGCGAAGATCGAGGCAATGGAATTCGTCGAGGTCTCTTTACCCTGTTGGTGCTGTCTGTAATGTCTAGTCACAGTACCATGGGCAGCCTCGGCCTCAAAGGTCTTACCATCTGGGGTAACAAGCACAGAGGTCATCAAACCAAGGGAACCGAAACCTTGGGCCACAATGTCGGATTGCACATCACCATCGTAGTTCTTCATGGCAATGATGTAACCACCTCTGGATTTCAACATCTGTGCAACCATATCGTCAATCAAACGGTGTTCGAACCAGATGCCTCTCTCATCCATAAGGGACTTGTAGGTGGAGGCATAGAGCTCTTCAAAGATGTCCTTGAAACGACCATCGTATTTCTTCAAGATGGTGTTCTTGGTGGTGGAATACAAGTTCAAACCTCTTTCCAAAGCCAGCTTGAAAGAGGCATGTGCAAAGGCCTCGATGGACTCGTCAGTGTTGTACATCGCCAAAGCGACACCGGCACCTTGGAAATCGTACACCGGCCATTCAAGGGCCTCACCACCATCCTTTGGGTTGAAGACCAACTTCAAATCACCAGCAGATGGGATCAACACGTCGGTAGCTCTGTATTGGTCACCAAATGCGTGACGGCCAATGATGATTGGCTGCTCCCATTGTGGGATAATTCTTGGGATTCTTGGGATAACAATTGGCTCTCTGAACACAGTACCACCCAAGATGTTTCTAATGGTACCGTTTGGAGACTTCCACATCTTCTTGAGCTTGAACTCCTCGACACGGGCCTCATCTGGAGTGATGGTAGCACACTTGACAGCAACACCGTACTTCAAAGTGGCCTCGGCACTGTCCACGGTGACCTTGTCTTCGGTCTTGTCACGGTTCTCCATAGACAAGTCGTAATATTTGAGATCAATATCCAAGTATGGGAGCACGAGCTCGTTACGGATGAGTTGCCAGATGATTCTGGTCATCTCGTCACCGTCCATCTCGACGATCGGGTTCTTGACTGTGATCTTGGCCATATTGTTGATTATTTATTCCTGATCCGGTAAAGTACAAAAGAGAGAGAAACAAAGAGGATCCTTCGAGCCTTTTATACTAAATTGGGACCGCCGATTTCGCAACCGATTTTCACCCCACAGGCAGAAAAAAATCACCGGCAGCCGCAGGCCTCCGGGGTTGGCAGAGATTTCCTTTTCCGGTAAGTTGGATTGGATAAGAAGTTTGACGGGTGGAATTCATTCTGTTGATCTGAGAGTTTAAACTTCACTTTACAGTCTAATGGTATGTTATTAAAAAGACCCGCTAAGCCACTCGTCCATTTTGTCAAACGTCTCGATCTCGGGCTGACCGTCAGCCATCAACTGGAACCAGAGCATATCAACCTCTTCAGTGCTCATCACATTAGGATTGACATGGAACCCTTGTGATGGAGATCTCGATGTAGATGACACGTCTGAAACGGATTCTGTATGGACCTTCTTCTTATTCAGCAATGCCAATACCGGTTCTTCAAACCTCTTTGATGTCACAACTTGGCTCAGCTGATCTAATTGCCATTGTGATAACTCATACAGCTCATTCCTCTCTGGAATGCACTTATAATGGTTGACATCATCCGGTATTCCTCGAGACTCCTGGTTTACTTTAGATCCCCTATCCATTATATTATCCTTGTCGTACAGCACTTCCTGGATGAAATCCAAAGAGCGACCATTCCTCCATGCATGATAATACACAGATGACAACGAGGCAAACCCATCACGCACCAATGAATAGCTCTCTAATAACTTCTGTAATATCATCTCCACAGGCTGATGCTTCAAGCTCGTGACATAGTTATACTTCACATCCAGGCCCCTCATTACAAACGCCTGTAGTAGTTCTGACACTTTGTGCAGACTAGCAAAAATACTAGGCACCAAAATCAACTGGGCGCCCTGTCCAAAGATCTCGTCAAAGTAGTTTCTCTTTCCATTGTTGATTGTCAATAGCATATATGACAGAGGAACCAGTTCCATACAGATCTGAAACATTTTGAGAATCATTGGATAGTTCAATAGTGGGATAGAGGCAAAAATGTGGTGATAGATGGTGTATAACGCTGTCTTCAACTCCACATACTGTCTAAACTTGTGGATCTTTAGCGAACATTCCGAGATCGTAGTATGTGGTAACTTTAACAACACTTCAAGGGAGTTAAAGTTCTCATCAAGGTACTGTTCAAGCTTGGAAACTTTAACCAAGAACTCATTCACCCTAACCCTCTCTTTCAAATTCAACACATCTTTCAGTATATCCCTAACCAAATCATTGATCTCATCCGTAGTTTCACAGTTACTCACAGCACTCTCAAAAAGCGTGATGTCCTCGATATTCCTATGCTCACTCAGGTTTGGTAACTGTGTATCACAACTTGCCTGGTTAACAAGCAAAGGATTTCCCTTCATCAACCCCTGTTCCAAATCCAGAGTTACAATCTCGTGCCATATGAACCTCCAAACATTCACCAATCTTTCAAAGCGGGATACAATGGTAGAATGCATCAAATCACGATTCATACCGATACTATTTGCCATCTGTAAGAGCATCCCTAAGAAAACTTCAGAATCCCCACTAATACTCCCATCACCCTCTTCTGGTGCAAATCTATTATATAGCCTCATCATCAACGAGCATTGGATCACAGGAATAGCACCACGGCGTAATAATCTGAACTGGTTGAGGCATATCTGAGCTATATTAACGATATTCGTGCCAATTGGGTTGGACAGGATATATTTCTCATCCGGTGTGTTGCTATCCTTCTGTGTGACACATACCGATGTCAACCTTAGTATTATGAAAAGGATTCCCAGAAATGCAAAATCCATCCGTCTGACGATCTTGACCGATGGTTTCTTCATTGGGTCATCATCCCTAGGGCCAAGGATATCACATAGTCTCTCTCTGAAGTAAGTCTCATTGACAAATGGCATGAATACCACAAGCACACTCTTGAAAAACCGATCAACTAACAACCACATCAGTCTCCCACATGGTATCATTTCTTTGATCTTCCTTATGGCTTCTGTCTCACCATCACTGCCAAATACCTGGGTATCACATCTCTCTGTCTTCAATTTAATCTCATCGAGACCTTCATTTTCTAATAATCTCGCTTGGAATTTTTCTTCAACGTTCTTATTCTGGTTCTCTCGATCAAGGACAATATTCTGTACAAGCTCCTTCGAATCCATCGCCTTTCCCGCTAATGACGTCGTCAATTTCAACTTCTCCTTACGGATCCTCAGAAGCATCACTTTCAAAAAAGGATCTTTCTTCATTATTGATGCCATTGATAGCGGTCCACTGGCGACAATACGACCTGCACGGATGAATATCGGTTCGTGATAATCATAGAATGTCATTGTCTGCTCATCGGCGTATAATATTGACTCCAGTGGTGTATTCAATCCTGTTGTTCCCGTAGTTGTCTGATCACTTGAACGGATATTTGACTCATTATATGATACTCGCCGATGTTGTGATCTGAAAGGATCAGGGTAGATAGGCTCAATGAAAGTCTGGTTGATGTCCAATGGGAAGGCATTCTGTGTTGGATATAGGTCCTTGGACACTGTGAACTTTGTCGTTTGTGGTATTTCCTCTGTCTTTGGTCTCTTGTTGGTGTTCAACTGGATATGTGCCATCGGGACGGAAGCGGCAGTGGTGTAGTTCGTGCTAAATGACTTGATCTCCTGATCCCATGAAGGTTCCTGGTATTCACATATGGAACCGCTCTTCGATTTCAAACACACATTGCACTGCGGTCTTCCTTTATCACACTGATTGCGTTCGTTAGTATACGCTCTGTGTGTGTCACGGTAGTAAAAGAAAAAACATCCGCACCTTTACTTTCTTCTTCCGGCACTGCGCACAGGAAGTGACTGTTCTCTTTCTCTTAGAGCCTGTCTGGAACATTCTTCTGTTCGTCTTATGCTGGATCTCTCGAAGCGTGCACTCCAACCCACTCTTTCTAAGAGATCTAGCCCTTCTCGAGGAAGTTCCCAATGAGATAACAAGGCAGGCACAAATTGGCCAAGGGGCACATACCTGGTTTGGAGACACACACACACGCAAAGCTTTTTCGCCACGGGCAACATCCACCGTTGGGCTCCGGGATGTTGGGGGTCACCCGCCCTAATCTTCGCGAATTCTTGTGATGACATAAGCATTATATCATCCAATGTTGTAGAGTTATGTAAGCGCTTCGGAAGCGGAGTTAAGTTACCAAATAGGAAACTCGGTAGGCGCAGAGGCAGCAGAAACGCCCTTTTTACATGTCTAAACAGTCACCATGTAAACCCTCAAGGTGCCCACCCATCAGGGCGGTTAAGAGAGATTCCCTTGAGAAGCATTGAAGGAAGTACCCATGGACTTCACAGGGGGTGAGCGCAAAAGAGTCAGAGTGCTCAGGAGCTGCTTGGTGTGTCGGCAGAAGAAGACAAAAGTACGTGTTTTGTGTTGTTTTTGGGCGTGCACCATTTTGGGAGGCAAATCATCCATTAGACTCAACTAACAATAACCTCAACAGTGTAATCAAGAGAAGCCCGTGTGCAGCGCGTGTAAGAAGAGAAGAAACCCTTACGAGTGTCGCTATGAGGAATCTCAATGGAACGTCAAATTCGGGGAACCACAAGACCCTTACAATGGCAACACTCCGCTTGTGTCACACCAAGCTAATGCTGGCAGCACTTCGACCCTCGTGGCAACTAATGCCAATGATTACAATGATGGCCTGTCACAGCTGAATAACAGGATACAGTTGCTTGAGAGCGCTCTGAGAGCAAAGAATGAGTCCCTGCGCGTGTCAAGCTCGTCTTCTGTGCTTACTTTGAGCTCCTCAGATCCTAATAATGATGACCATGTTCAATTCCAAAGTGATATCTTTGAAACACCTGGAATGACACACAAAGGTGCCCTAACGTGGGCCTCTCTATTACGCAAGGACAAGTTCCTCAATTCCATTGTGATCTCGATGAAGAACAGGAAGCGCATCGTGGTGAATGAAGTATCCGGCCCAAAGCATAATAATGATTTTTCCAAGGTTTTCATCAAGCATATAGAACATGAGGCACCGCTTAATGAATCAGATGACTTATCAGTGGTGTCAATGGTGAAGGAGTTCCTGAAAGATAATAAGTTGGTATGGATCCTTGTGGATAAGTATTTTGAATCTGAATTGGAAGTCATGTTTCCCATTCTACAAAAAGATGAATTCGAATCAGAAGTTGTACAGATCATTGGTCCTCGTGGGTCGATAAATGGCGTTGTTAACTTTACAAGGACATCACAGTGTGCGGCGGCTGGTATCTTGCTAATGGTCATGAGATTGGCTTCCCTGCCTTACATAATCCAGGATCTTGGTCATAGAGTACTAACAAAGGACGAGGACTACATTGTGATGAACCCCGTATCTCAGGCCGTCATGAAAGGTGTGAATAGATGTATGGAGGAAGTTGTGAATTTAAAGCATGCTTCTCTTAGGGTGTTCCAGATGATCTTACTCAAGCGTTATTATGAACTCATATCCCCAGAGGAGGCTGACTGTCTTACTATAGCCCCGCCGGGGGGACTTGGACAACTTCTGCACCATGGTATCGAATGTTCCCTGAATCGTGACCCAGAGAAAGTTTGTGGAAAATCAACGGTCCCTAAGAACGTAACCAGAAGGCTATGGTATATGGTTGTCCACTTGGACCTTCATCAAATGATGACCGTTGGTGCACACTCCATTGTGACTCCAAACATGTATGACACTGAGCTGCCTCACTTAGATGAGTCGGAAACACCACTGGACTTTGGCATTGACAAGTTGATCGTTGACTTTGCCAAATTGCACGATATCTGCTACCCATTGTTGAACTATCTCTTGGATGTACGGAATCCTCCTAGTCTGGCTGAACTGCTCACAAGATTACGTCCATTAGAAGACTATATTTCTTCTCTTCCAACAATTGAGCAGATCGTTGCTAGGCCGGATGAGACTGCAATTCAACGTGTCCAGAAGATAAAGTCACTAACGCAGTTAATCAACTGTATCTCTTTGTTGAGTATGATCTATTATCATATTTTCTTGCACTATTCTGCCAAGATGGATCGTGAGAGATCTTTCCATTATATCATCCAGGTCATTAAACTTGGGTCATTGCTCTATCCATTGGTGCTTTTCTTTGATGATAGTAAACCAGGGTATGATTTACACAAGAATTTTGGATATTCTCCTACTTTGATCCCAACCTTCGAGATGTGTTTACACAGATTGCAGCAGTTGATGATGAGTATTATGGCAAGATTCAAGATCTATAAGCTCACAGTCCGTGAATCTGATCCTTCAAAAATTGCATTGATTGATAAGACTGGTGACCTGATCAATGTTTCAATGAAGCATATCTTGAAGGTATATTGCGCGATGTCTGGTAACTATTTCCATGCATGGGTCGTTGCTAGAGTTCATACGTTCATCGTGATGAAAGTGATGGAGTTACAACGGGGATGCTATGTTGTGCCGACGCCAATGGATCTAGAGACGATTGCCACATTCAATTCTACAGGGAAAGACGATGTCTTTTTCCATTGGACCTCTTCCGAGTTCCAAGAGTTGTATAACGCATTCTTACCATATCAGGAGATTGATATTCAGGGATCAATGACAGACTCACCAGTGAATTTCAATGGATTCAATGAGAAAGATAAACGTTGGTTGGATCAAGTCCTCCAGGATTTCAACAGGCAAGAATTGAACTTTATTGATGCAAAAAATGGTGATGTTGGTACACCTTTCAGCACGCCTTTCAACTTTAATGGGTACGCTTCAGATGGAAGCGTACCGTCGATGTCGATGGGTTCCGGACAGACACCAGCTACTACTACGAGCGCTGATCCTTCGAACGTACTTGATACCTTCCTAACTGATTATGAATTGGAGGAGTATTTCTTGAGGCATAGTACTGGATATGGGTTACATTTGTGAGATGTGTATGATGAATGATGAGTCTTGTATATAGTCTTTTTGGGTTTTTTTTTCTTTAACGTTATCTTGGTTCGTTATATAGTTAGTTAATGGTGCATGTGTTTGATGTGAGTGTAGGTCTATAGTGTAGCACTGTTGCGAATGCATATTGACGGATCTTTTATAGGGCAGAAACTAGTCGCAAAGCTTAAAAGTATAAAATCAGCCGAAGATCAGCCCGTTGTAATTCTCAAACTCCGCTCAGTCCGCTTAAACTTCTTCGATGATGGGCACACTGGAGATTTCGGAGATGGCTCTGTTCAAGAGATCTGCGATGGCATGAACCCTCTTTGACACCCAAAAAGATCTGGGGTTCCCTGTGGGCAAAGGATACACTCAAACAAATGTCATACTTGAGCGGTTTAAATCCTCAGCTATTCTTCAGCGAAGAGCCAGAAGCAATCGAGTACAATGACTCTTGAGTATAATTCACGCTTCCCTGCACTTCTCATCCTATACACGCTCATTTAGTGTTCTGGCAATCTAATCAGTGCATTACCCTAACAATCAGCCTCACGTATTTTATCGGAGGACTTTAGTGATTAAGTGCAGCCAGTGGTAAAGATAGGCGTAACCTGGTGACTATACCGCTGCTGCCCGCTGTGTGTGGTAATTAGAGTTACTATGAAAGCTTTACTGCAATAAGCCCTATTCATGATACATTTACTGGCGAGGGACTCTGCCTAATTGTCTCTCTTCGCAGGTTTGTTGAAGGTCTCCACTAAAATCTGCCAGCCACAATAGAGAGTCCCCCCCCCCTAAATTCCAGGCAGGAGCCTGTCCGGCTACGCAGCAGCCACACGGCCCTTATGGGGGGCGCGTAGGCAGAACAGGCCTGCCCAGATCGAACCAAAACTCGGCCCGCCAAAGTGAGACAAAGAAAAACACCCATACTGACAAATTGTATAAGCGCTTTAAAACAACACCGAAAAGTCCTGTTGAAGATACAGTCTGATCAGTTACGTGAGAAAGTTAAGGATTTCTGGAGAAGAATCTGCTAGAGCTATCAAGCACCACTGTGAAGAGAATCCCTCAGAGCCTGAACCACCCATTTGATCCCCCGCAAGCAAGAACGATTAGCCGCTGACATATACTGGTAACTATTTATCTATCCATCCTGCTATTCATATTTCTATTGATTTGCTGATTCAGAGGTTCCTGCCGTTAAACCTTGTGAAACATGCCCCCAAAGAAAGAGAAAGAAGAGAAGAAGGAGAGGAAGTCTTCTCTGACCGCTTCAAAGAAGAGAAACAGAGTCCCGATCTCATGTACAATCTGTCGAAGAAGAAAAGTGAAGTGCGATAAAAGGAGACCGATCTGTACCGCGTGTGAGAAGACTGGCGTTGCTCATTTGTGTCACTATATCGATCCCCCATGGGCTCAGCCTTTATCAAATCAAGAACTTCAGAGTGAACCTGTTGATGACGTTGAGAAGTTGAAAGAGAAGATTCAACATTTGGAAGCACAACTACAGGGAAGACAACCGATGCTTGAAGATCATGACTATGATCACAGTGATTCTAGTGAGGATGATCTGCAGGATGAACCTTTGAACTTGGGTAAGAAATTTGATATGCTCCACATCAAATCAACAACCACAACACATCTCGGTGCTACTTCATGGTTGGCCATCATGAAGGGTGATCCTTATCTACGTGTTCTATGGGCTCATATCTTTAAAGTCAGAAAGGAAGTAGAGGAGTTCAAATACAGAAGAAGACTTCAGAAACATCAATTGGCACAGGTGAATGACACAGGAACTGTGGCACCAGCTACGATGCAACAACCTATGCTGGTGATGCCACGCGGTCAATGCCCAGTCGCACGTGCTAGACCTTTAAAGGATCTCGCGGTTTGCCCTTTCGCAAAGAACAACGCACCTGTTTCTGAACCGCAGGCCTGCCCTGTATCTGGACAGGAACAAGGACAGGGGAAATGTCCTGTAGCTCATGATATGGAAAAGGATGAGATACTATCATCATCGATGATCAAAAGAGAATACAGCGAAGAAGATAATGAGACAGTAGATGATACTGACTCTCCAAAAACTGACAACAGTCGCTCTGATGAACGCGTATGTCCATTAATGATTGGCGATAACTCATTGTTGGGTATGAACAACGAAGACAAGACTAATCAACATCAAAACAAGCGCCGAAAGACGTCGCGGAGTAATTCTAATGACAGTAATAAATCTGGACCACGTAAAGTGTTACCAGAGGACTTCAAGAGGGATCCGGTAGAAATGATGCAGAAATATCTACCGAAGAAGAAATTATTATGGATGTTCATCGAGAGATATTTCAATGTGTTATATGTCTATTTACCCTATATTGATGAAAAGATGTTCAGAGAGGAAGTCAAGATGATCATGGGTGGCCCAGATGATGAAGACCAAGACATCAAGATCCAAATCAGGTATGGTGCCGATTTTGCATTGGTTGGTACTGTTTGCATCATCTTGAGATTAGTATGGAACACTCTCCCGATGAACAGTTCAAACAAGCTTTTGGGTAAATCGATTAGTACGAAAACATACCCTGAAGATCCAGAGACACTAGAAATCATGCAAATGAAAGAGAACGAGATCCCATTGGAATTGATCGATTGTGTGAAACATTGTTTTTCTAATTTGAAACTCATGAGAAAATCATCGCTGAAGATCGTTCAGTGTGCCTTATACCTAAGATTCTACTTCATGTATTCACCTGAAGATGGCGATGGTGCTGATGGTGCCGATTCTCAGATCTTTTTGGGTATGATCATCCAAATGTCAATCAGCATCGGTCTTCATCGTGATCCAAAGAATTTTGAAAACTTTGGTGATGAGAGACAGAGACATTTATGGAGAAAGATCTGGTATGCGTTGATATCATTGGATGTATCACAGAGTATGAACTTGGGTTGTCCAAGAGGTCTGCAGCACCATGAAGAGTTCAGTGATACCATGTTGCCAGATGAAGAATCCCTCGTTGAGTTCAGTAAGGATTTGAGAGAATTGACGGTGGTAAAGAATGTCCGTATGCAGGCCAAACTGGATAAATTACTGTCTAAAACTATGAAGGTGTTATTGGACGTGAATAAACCTGCAAGAAGATCACACATGAATTCTCTCATTGATGAGTTACATCAGAGCATCAGCGGGTTTGGCGTCATCAAGGACAAAGATGCCCTGCCACAACTGGGTAAGATCTTGGTCAATAGGTCTAAGAATGAGCCCCTATACACCTCTGGTACACGTGCCATACAATTCAGAGCCCACGTCACTGTGAATATGTTGGTCTATTTATTGAACTACATTCTCTATGTCCATTTCGAACCAAGGGGTGCAAGAGATTCACAATCTGGTAGGATTGCTAAGACATATGCACAGAGAGCGCTGAACTGTGCATTGGAAGGGTATAGAAACTGCTCATTGTTCTTTGATTGTGGTTTGGAATATTTTGGTCCTGGCGCTGATTTGATTCTTTCACCATTGCTGCTACTTGTGGGACATCGTTCCATGCAGTTCATGGTTTCATTGATCTTAAGATCAAGATGTGGCCCATTCATGAAACCTGCAATCATTGGTGATGATAAAAATGTTGCTCCAATGAAGCCGACGTCCTCTGCATTAAGTTCGGGAATTGAAATCAGCCATAGAAATCACGATTTAGACGATATCGAGATCAAAGACGAAACAGAAGAGTATAGATCTGTTTTTGATGTCGATGTAAACTCCGGTGAAACGTTGGCCACTATATTATTGAGTCACATGGATAAGTTCCATGATGTGGCACAGAAATTGGGTGACAAGTATCCGTACAGCTGGAGAATGAGTAAAGCCGTTGGATTCTTCATCATCCTTTTGAGAAAGCCAACCAATGTTGTCAAAAGTATGGTTAAGACTGAGAACTTGGGAGATGTTGAAAACGATACTGGTGAAGTTTCTTCATTGTTGAACTCTGTTCCATTGGTTCTTAACGTGGATGAAGAACAGTTCAAGAAGTGTCCAATCTACAGTAAGGCAGAGGTTAGTGCTACCAGATCCACTGTGGAGAGAAATGAGAAGCCAGAACCAGAAGTTAGGGTACCAACAAAACTTGTTCCAATCTTATGCAAGCCATCGACTCCTCAGATTATTGATACGGCTCAGCCAGCTTCATCATCCCCTATGGATCCAATGACTGCATCAAATGGTATTCTTTCACTGAACATGTTCTCTGACCCATCTGGTATGGACATGGCAATACCAGAACAGTTCTCTGAGGCGATAATGCAGCCAGGACTCATGACCTTCAACGAAGCTGATAAATCCATTGGTGACATGATAGACATGATGTTGAACAACGGTTCTTCCAATGCTATGAATATGGGTGATACTATGATGCCTTTTGATGGCGCTGGTGACGATACGGGTATTGACTTTGGTTCCATAATGAACAGTGGTTGGTTTAGTTAGTTATTTACTTTTGAATGATGAATTAATTGGGTAAGGACACCAGAGATTGTAAGCGTCATTCCGGACTTAGTGGAGTTAGCTAAAATTTCGTCGGACTTCTTCGAAATTTCCCGCGATTTTTTGTCCTTATTCGAATGTTTTCTCCTGTTGTTAACAATTTGAAGAGCTTGTCTGATCTCCGTGCTTTGGGTATTGTTATTGAATGCACTGACTGACATTGGTATTTTGGAACTTTGACAGCAGAAAGGAGAAGAAGAAACGACCCCAAAACCACACCATTTGACGCCATGTCGGAAGTTCAGAACATCATTGATGTTCAATCTCCTATGGATGACAAACAAGCAAGAAAGAGAATGAGAGTACCAACCTCGTGTGCTGTATGCCGTAAGAGAAAGATCAAGGTAGGTTTGATGTTGTTTCCTTTGTAAAAATGGACTATGTTTCCTCGGAAACTTTTTGTTATCTCGGTCTTTTGAACAATACTAACATTCTCTCATCAGTGTGATAAGATCAAGCCCGTGTGCGGCGGTTGTGCTAAAAGTGGTGTCAGCCACCTATGTCACTATGAAGAACCTCAGTGGGTGAACTCTAAAGACTTGTGGCATAATGCCAATCCATCTGACATGTCGGGCTCTGGTTCGATGGGAATCAAGACTCCAACTGGATCTACACAGGCATTACAGGACTTGACATCAAGAGTCAAGCACATCGAAGCATCGCTCGCTGTTCATGATTTGGCTCATTCAGGTTCTGTATCGGCTCCATACCAAGCCTATACGAAGCCCGTACCAGAAGCACAGGCTCCAAGTGAGACCAAACTGGATTATGGTTTCGATCCAAATGCTGAAGTTCGCTGTGACAACTATATGCCGTTCATCATGAAGAAATCTCGTTTGGAATTCCATAATGGTATTTCATTTGCATCGCTTGTGAAGATGGATTCTCATTTGAGAATCGTTTGGGTCTCATTATGGAAGAACCTCGAGAAGGCTTTTCAAAGTCGGACAAACGTGGAAACAGTAGCACGAATGCTACCTGCATCATGTACGAAGGGCGTCCATGAATTAATGGCTCTTGGGAAGCAGAAATCGGAAGAGCGAAATGAGATTAAGGCAAGCATCAAGGCTGTAAAGACTCTGGATGAGTTGATCTTGGCGAACTTGCCAAACAACAGTGTTCTTTTTAGACTCTGTCTCAGATTCTTCAAGAAGGTGTATCCATATATGCCCTTCTTGAATGAATCGTTCTTCACTGAACTTGATCAGTTGCTCGGTACCAGCTTCAGCACTAGTAAACCGGCCTCTTTGAACATAAAGAGCAAGCATGACTATGCCACATTTGGTCTCCTGTTCCTGATCATGAGATTGGGTTATTTGAGTATCGAAGAACGTGAATTCTTGACAAGACCAGAGTTAAAAGACATGAAGGACTTGAGTATAACAAAGAGCTATTTGGAAATTGCATTCAAATGTCTTGAAGAGTTCAAATTCTTAAAGAAGCCCTATAGTTTGAGGGTTCTTCAACTGCTTCTCTTCCTGAAACTTTGTTATATATTCTGTCCAGAATCGGATGATACTTCCAATAGCACCGGTACAAAGCCTATGATAGGCCTACTATATTCCACTGCTCAGAGCTTGGGGCTTCACGTTGATCCTTCGAGATTGGTGGATATGGCAGAGAAGCCCAATATAAATGGCCAAATGTGGAGAAGAATCTGGCACAAAATCTTGGAATTAGATGCCGCTCAAGCAGTGATGACGGGCACTCAACCATTATGTTATGATGAGGACTCATACACTACCGAATTACCAATGGATCACAGTGATGATCCAATTGAAAGAGAGATCGATGATGATTTCAGGTTCTTGGATGAGAAGACCAAGTTGTATAGAAAGATCTCCATAGCATGTTTCAAATTGAAGAGATCACCAAATGCATTGGAGTTCTCAAGATACATTCAAGAGCTTGATACGTTCATCTGTGTTCATTTTGGGTCGTTGAAACAAGTGCTGAATGATTCCTCCTTGAGTTCAATTGGGAAATCGAAGAAAGTCGGGTATTTGTTTGAACTAAACTCGATGTTACTCTCCTTGAACATCCTAATCTTACACCATTTTGAACAAATCAGTAACACGAAGAAGGTGTACGAGATATTTGATAAGTGTTTGACAATGACGATGAAGATTTTGAATTCATCATTGAACTTGTTTTATAACTTCAGGTTGTATTTTGATCCTGGCGTTCCATTCCTAAGATCAAGTGCCTATATTGCGGTCACTAAGGCGTTCCTCTTCATGGCGTCTATCCTTACCAAGCTGTCTCAGTGCAAGAAGTTGGTTCCGAAGACACAGATGTCCCGCTGGGTGCTCATGAATGACTTTCATAAGCTGATATGTTCTAGTATGAGAAGCTTTCTGAGATTAGGGCGTGGTATAAGTGATGGTTTCTTCCGGTCGCAGAAAGTGATGTTCGCCGCTAGATTGATTTTTGAGATGCTCAAGGATCCAGAGTTTGACTTTGATGAGTCTGCAAAACACATCATTAGCGCGATTCCACAACATGTTCCTGGTCCAAGTTCTGGTCGCAAGGCTGTTTTCCTATTTCAAGAGATCAACGCAAAAGATATACCAAAAGAGAATTTCTTGATGAATTTTGCCGACACTGAACTATCATATTTGAAATCGAAACTTCAAACTGAACCATTTGAAGTGTTACGCCCGTTGATCTCTACTGAAGAACCGTTTGAAGTGCCAAAGTCTGTTAATCCAAGTGGCACAGGGAATGGTCAGTTCTATGACCCTGTGGATGGGTTCACAAAGTCCAATACACCAAATGTTGATGTGCCTGTAACGCCACATGGTCTCAGTCCATTTAGTTATATTGGATTGTTTGGCGATGACAATGACAAGGGATCAAATACCGATGAGCCGATCAAGTCGTTGACGAGTGAGGAGTATGCCAGTTTGTATGGTTTGTTTGAGGATTATGGGATTATGGATTTTGACGTCGGTACTTGAAGATTTTGTTTTTTATACTGCCTGTTGTAGTTTTATTCATTCTAGGGTGTTCTTAGACCAGATGGTGGAGTTCAGCAACTCCACCAACTACAACAACGCGCAAATCCATACCAAAGCACGCAACAGAAGATGTCTCACAAGTCACTGCCACAAGAGTGGAAGGAAATACGGGGAGCACCATGTAAACCGGTGAAGATTGAACCTCTCTTAGAGCCAATACGCAAGGACCACATGGATAAACGGATTGATGAATTGAACATTGTGTTTGACAAGTTGGAGGGAAGAGTAAACAAGGTGAATTCGGGTTTCCAGGGGATTAAGAGAGCCAGTGAGACTTTATCATGGATTAAGAAGTGAGATAATATAAAGAGATGGGCCATAAGGTCCTTTTTTAGCTATTTGTAGTTGTAGTCGTTGCATCTGTAGCTGATCAATCAATATGTCATCTCGATGGTTCAATTGTGAAATAAATCCACCAACATTTTGATATCAGGATATAAATTAGACCACTATATTACGGTTTACTACAGGTAGACCATAGTCTCTGTCTGCCTATCAACACAATACGCTATAAGCACTATCTGATTACTCATACAGCCCAATATATAACCACTCCACCGGTAGCGGGCCGGTCCATTTTTATGCGCACGTCCCCGGATTTTCGGGCGCGCCAAAATTTTGTCGATGACTCGAAACTTTCCAGCTTTTGAAGGCATAAAACAACGTATCATTTCATTCTTTTTAAGGCTAGAAAGCACTCTAAAGAGTTCCAAAGAGATGATGTCCCTTCGCCCACTGGTGCACTGCCGCTACCAGTCTTCGTCCACCGCCGCTATGGCGTACAAGTTGCTCAGAAACAAGAGCAGACCACCACTCCCAACTCTCGAAACACCAAGATGGAGCGCTGAAGGTGCCGTTGCCTCTATTCTTTTTGAAGCACCATCTGATGTGAAGCCACGTCCAAAGCCACATGTGCTCAACTGTTTGGTGCAAAACGAGCCTGGTGTTCTGTCCTTGGTGTCTGGTACTTTGGCTGCTAGAGGTTTCAATATTGACTCCCTGGTTGTTTCAAACACTGAAGTGCAAAACTTATCCAGAATGACCATCGTTCTCAGAGAAAAGGCCGCTATTATCGAACAGGCAAGAAAGCAAATTGAGAGTTTGGTGCCAGTGTACGCTGTGTTGGACTACACAAACGCTGAGATCATCCAGAGAGAACTATTACTCGCAAGAATTTCTCTCCTCGGTCCTGAATACTTTGAAGATCTCTTGAAACAGCACGGTGATGCTAATGTTTCCGCCGATGCCTCTTTAGGGAAATACCATCCAAAGAACTTGACTGTGTCTGAGATCCTTAGATTGAAACATCAATACTTGTCTTCTGTGACTCAGATCGCTGAGCAATTCGGTGGTAAGGTGTTGGATATCTCTGAGAGATCGTGCATTGTGGAACTCAGTGCTAAACCTTCTCGTGTCTCCTCATTCTTGACTTTGATGCGTCCATTTGGTATTTTGGAATCCTCCAGATCCGGTATGATGGCTATTCCAAGAACTCCAACTGGGTCTGACTCCAATGAAGGTCCAACTATCGATGCCAATGACGTTGTTGATGTCTCCTCTTTGCCACCTGGTTGATCTCGGTGTTCTTAAACCATTCATGATGTCCCAAAAGACTACATATAGTTATATAAGTCATTTAAAGATAAGTTATTGTAAGAAATTCTGTATAATCCTCGTGCTTGTCTTCACTTTAATGTCATCAACTTCAAACTGCTGAATCATGTCGATAAGCAGATCCATAGACATATCAATATCTAGGACAGCACCACCTTCAATTAGCAATTCATTGACAAAAGAGTTGAAAGCAGACGCATCGGTGATTTCCAGCGCTTCATGATCAAGGGGAACACTCACATACAACACCTGACCTTGATCTTCTGTTAACATCTCATTAGAGCAATCATGCCATTGGACCAAGTCTATCACTGCGAATTGTTCGCCCTGGTGGTATAACTTTGGCACCCCACGCACTTTTATCACTTCAGGATCCAAAGTTTGTGGTATATTGATGAAGATGTCAACTCTTCCATCGATGTATACGTTCAGATCCTCGAGGTGAAACTTTATGTCATTCATAGTGATATTTCTAACGAATTGGTCCATAGGACTATGTGGAAATTTATACCCAACTCTGAAATCAATGAGTGACGTCAATTTGTTCAAAGAGCCCATCGAAGGAATTTGGAAGTCACGTAGTATAATTTGAATGGTTTCGTTGTTCATGAGATCATGAATCAGAGTGTTTAATATTGTTGATTCATTGCATTCCTTCAATAGTGGATCTATCCCCTCTATTTTGGTGGAAAAATTCAATTGGAGGTATTCATCCATAGAAGAGAGAGCTGATTCATCTACAGTTATCTCTGGCAAAAGCGAGATCATCTCATCATGACAATCAGTGGAATACAAACCTAGCTGGAACGCTGGGATATCAAACCCAAGAGACTTGTGGTAGATAGGGTTCAGCAACGATAAGGATCCACTGATGTCATACACTTCATTGCTCTTCTCAAATTTCAACTGATCGATGCATATGGAGTCTGTGTCAATGTTCAAATACTCCTTTGGCATCACCCATTGTTCGAATGATATGGGAAAGGACCCAAGTGAGATATACCCAACTTTCAGCGCAATAAGACCATTGCCTATTAGTTTCAAAGACTCCCCTGGATCATTCATAACCTTCTTGACTAACCCCATCATGTTCTTCAGGTGAGGTTGGATATCAATTAGCACATTCAAGGCTGTAGAATGATGGTTCTGTATATCAACAACCATAGGCTTGGTATTTACAATGCCTAGCACCACTTTTTTATCTTCAATCACGGTACTGATCTCCATCTGATCAGACTGAATGGTGACCTCTTGGAACAACGACCCTCCTAGCTTGAACAGATTCTTATAGTAGGACTCATCAATCTCATCATAATCCACAAGAGACATCGCCTTCATCTCGAATTGTAAACCATGGGTATTCACTTTTGAGAGCTCCACGGATTGGATATTCAACTCCATAGATTTCTGTATCAAATCCTGTGATCTCTGTGACACGAGATAGATGTTTATGCCTCCCATGATAACAATAATAGCTAATAAAGAAAGTACAGCATACAGCATGGGCTTCCTCCGCTTTGCAGGTATAATCACCTCCTCGGTGTCGTTAGAAATTGTGCCATAATGATTCTGTGGACTCAGAAGCCGCCTGTTACTTTCACTCATCCTAAAACTACTTCCCTTTGCAGTTCGTATTCTTCTTTTGTGTTGTTTCTTTCTCAGGGCTGAAAAGTTTTTGTGCCACTTCGACAAAAATTCTGTTATCGTACAGACAGGCCGCAATCGATAAGATTGTTTTGCGCTAAACTACATGGAATTATTATGAGAGACTATGCCTCTTTGATTAAACTAATGAGATATTCATCGTTATATAGCACACCATATTCTTTTCCCCGGCTTTCAAGCACGGGAATCCACCAATCTGCACCCATAACCTCCATCCAATTATTCTTGAACCCTCTATCCCAATGTCTATACACATTTGACGGGATGCTTACCAAATGCCTCTCGTTCTTGTATAGCACGCTGTAATGCCTATCTTCTGTTATACCCTGTCTCTTATTCCTTCTGTTCTCAAGGACATCGATGGTTGTTTTATTCCAGTAGATATACCCCATGTGCTCCATGATCAGTCCAGATAACATTAGGAGCCAAAACCCACTGATGATGAATGCAACTATCACATTCGCATTGACAGCGTGGTCCTTGGGTACTAGTACAATCATGGATATTAGTAAATATATCAAATAACACCAGAATGCTATGATGAAATGGATGAATAGCTTATAATTGTCCTTACCAATGATAACACCCATGAATGTACAATAGTGGTCGAACCGAGAGATGCATCTCCCTATCCTAGAAGAATGATGGCTTTTGTCCTCTTTTATACTCTGACAATTTGAACACCACAGTGGTTGTCCGGTTGGATCACACTGGAAGATTGGAGGGACATCACCATTGAAATCATCATAAGTTATTACTCTCTGGATCCCTGGGCCTGAAATGACGATCTGCACCCAAATGGAATAAGCCAGTACAATCCAGAGTACATTTCCGACGATCAGCCCAACGGAAATGGACCTGTGGTGATCGGGAAGCCAACAGATGTAGTAAGAGTAAACCCATGAACCGTACACTATCAACCCAGTGATGATGAGCGGGATGAACCTCTCCGTTATTCGTGGGATTTTTTCAGAGATTTCGTTCATACTCTTATCTTACCATCAAAGAAAGCCATGCAATGCATTCATACAACCCTTTGCGTCTATTGTATGTATTGAACTGGTCAAAATCGTTTCAAATTATGTGTCAAAGTTTCGGATTTGGCAACACGTCCGCTAAAAAATTTTCGGTAACCTTCAAAACAGTACAGAATTCTCTCTGATTTGCATTGATTTAAACACTTGCTCTAAGCGTCAGAATGCTCTACTTAATTGGTCTCGGTCTCTCGTACGAGACAGATATTACCGTTAGGGGCCTACAGGTTGTCCAGAAGTGTAAGCGTGTGTATTTAGAGGCCTACACCTCCATACTTATGGCCGCTTCAAAAGAATCTCTCGAGGAGTTCTACGGTAGAGAGGTGATCCTTGCTGATCGTGAGCTTGTGGAGTCTGGGTCTGATCAGATCCTTGAAGGTGCCCACGACGAGGATATTGCATTCCTTGTGGTTGGTGATCCATTTGGTGCTACTACGCATACAGATCTCATCATTAGAGCCAGAGAATTGGGCATTCCTGTCGAATCAATACACAATGCCTCTGTGATGAACGCTGTGGGTGCTTGTGGGTTACAATTGTATCAGTTCGGTCAGACTGTGTCACTGGTGTTCTTCACTGACAACTGGAGACCTGACTCTTTTTATAACAAAATCATGGAGAACAGAAAGATTGGATTGCACACCTTAGTGTTGCTTGATATCAAAGTGAAAGAGCAGAGTATTGAGAACATGGCCAGGGGAAGATTGATCTACGAACCTCCAAGATACATGGACATCGCTACTGCTGCTTCCCAATTGTTGGAGATTGAAGAAAAGAGAGCTGAACAGTGCTATACTCCAAACACACCAGCTATTGCTATCTCCAGATTGGGTTCTCCGAAGCAGTGTTTCAAAGCTGCTACTTTGAAAGAGTTGAGTGAGTACGATGCTGGTGAGCCTTTGCACTCTTTGGTGATTTTGGGTAGACAGGTGCACGATTTGGAGTTGGAATACTTGTATGCCTTTGTCGATGACAAGGATAAGTTCAAACAAATGGTTGAGGAAGACCAGGAGTTCTTCAAGCCACCACCATATGTCCCACCACCGGAGGAGGAGTTCAGCGATTGAGTTTAGAACACTACATAGCTAATGTACAAAATGATGTCAGAAACATTGTATATTCCCTCTCTACAATAATATCACTTTGGACTCTGTGCTGGAGTCTTATCCACTGTTATATCAGCCTCACTGTTCATCACATCATCATCCAGGGAGATATCAAACTCAGTCTCTCCAGCTTGCTCCCCCTCAGTGTTCAGCTTGACAGGCTCCTTTGGCTTATTCTTGACAACCACGAAGGCAGCGCCAAGGATGATGACGATACCACACCAGGACCAGAACCCTGGCAGCTTATGCCATATGGTGATCTCCCACACGACAGAGTAGATCATCTGCGAATAGAGCATCATAGAGGCCCTACTGGCCTTCTCTCTCTGGATACCTTCAGTCAAGAGGAACTGCATGAAGAACCCACTGATCCCCAGAGCAAAGAATAAGAACCACTGTTTCCCATTCTTGGGGACTTTGAAACCAAGGTGAGGAATCAGTATGAGCCCTAGGAAGCTGACGATTAACGTCGTAGTTGCGAAAAAGTTCACCATGACAAGCGAATGTACTCTCTTACCGATGAATCTGATCACGATGTACACCATACTGGCGCCACAAACACCAACCAGGGCAACCATAGTTGCAGTCAGTCTCTCTGTAGCAGCACCATTGGCACCATCATCAGTCGCACCAAAAAGGAAAGACGGTCTAGCGATCAACATCACACCAATTAGAGAAATTACAGACCCTAGAGCCTCTATCAACGACCAGCGCTCTCTCAACAACACCCATGCCAGGAACCCCGTCATGGAAGGCACCAGGAACGTTATGACTGTGGCCTCACTGACAGAGAGGTACATCAACGAATAATACATCGCAAACACACCAATGAACCCCATGGCTCCTCGTAACACCAATAACCATCTCAACTCCTTGGGTCCCCAGAGCTGTGCCTCTTTCTTGTAATACTTCAGATAAAGAACACACCCCAGAGCTGTGATCAGCATACGCACAAACAGGATCTGTAATGGATGGATCGGGTCCTCGTCAGTGACTAATAGCTTTGTCGTGGTGACCATTATACTATTGAAAAACTGGGAGAGGACGATGAATAGGAGCCCGATGTTCGCGGCAAGATGGGTCCGGTACATCTCTGATATCCTAGATTGCACTGTACGTGTGTCTAGCGTCATCGTCTTGGGCCTTTGCTGTTTTTCTCTTAATGGCCTAGAGGTCGTGCCGATAGAGGACAGTTCTGTCAATTTATTCTTCCCTTCGAAAAATTTGTCCGTTGCCAAGCGGTGATAAGCGGAGCTCTTTGCGATAATGAAACCGTTTATAATGTGGATTTGAAAGGGTAATACAGGCGTAGACTAAGAATGAAGTGCACCGTTGAATAGAATCTAGATAGCATTCTCTAGTTGTTATATATATCTTTTCCTGGTCAAATAGTCTTAGTTTTGACTCCTGCGAAGGGCCCCGATCGTATCTTTGTGTCAATGGGATTTGACACCTTTTCTCGCTAAAACTCATGACTCATAAGTACAATACAATTCTCTGTAACATCTCTCCAACCATAAAAATGTATTCCAATCTATTATCCGACATAACCAGTTATCCACCCTAACCTTCTCAGTTTTTCAATCTCATATCCTTGATCTTCTCATTCAACAACTCACCAAAGAACCTGATAGTGGCAATACCTTTGGTGGTACTTCTCTCTAGCCCTTTTCTTGCAACGATACCATCATGTGCATTAAGCACATTGACATATACACCGAACTTGAACCAGCTTAGGGAGTTTAGGTTATCCATGATATATTTCCTTTCAGAATCCACCGGTAACGGCTTTGTGTCTTTGAATATCAATGATTCTTCAGTATTTGGGTCTTGGAATGTGGTATTGAAGTATTCTAGCGATTCCAATGGATGTGTTGTGAAGATTTTGCCATTCCCAGGATCGCTGGTGGATTCTGTATTGGAATCGTACTGGCCCATGTTGATGGCAGTCTCCAAAGCTTCACCTGTAACTTCCTCTAATCTTTCCTTGATAGAGGCCCCACTGGAACCATTATCCAAAGACAATTGAATCTCAGACTTCTTATGGAACTTGACGATGAACCAACTCACAATAGACGCAGCCGAACTTGCGACAAAGACAATGGGGATCCAGATTGGCAAGACAACAGAAGCCAATAAAATGATCCCAAAATATCTCAGCTTCTTCCATAGAGGCTTCCTATACTTCGGCTTAGAATCGTTAAGGAACTTGGATGCTTGTAAGTCAACAATCTTGGGCTTCACATCCATCCCACGAATCTTATAACGCGGAACATTGCTGTCGAATGATAAGTCCAACTGATTCCAATGGCTATCGAATGGATTCTTATCGGTAATATAGGAAGTGTAGAAGTTAACAGTACGATCATGGCGAATATTAGCGAAGCAAAAGCGCTCTTTAAACTTGGATAAACCCTTGAGGTAATCACCATCCGAAAGTTGCACTAATAATTTTCCCCTATCATTGATAAATAGTTCTGATCCAACAAATCCAAGGACATTGGAACCTATCAAATTCAAAAAGCTAAACCGCTTCTTGAAGAACCAGACGCCCATGTGTGGAGTTGCAAACGTACAAAAGAACATTGGCTCAATCGTTTCAAACACAGACATCTTCTCCAACTCGCCAATGATGAACCGTGAGATTAATCCACCGAGAGAATATCCGATGAAGCTAATCTTGGTCACTATCACTCCCCTGTCGTGTAACTCGTTGATCTCTGCCACAATCTCGATGAGCATACGCTCACCAATGATCTCTATACCGTCATAGGTCTTGAAAAGGGAGGAGGACTGCGGTCTAAGAGTACAAATCTTTTCAGAGGAGTCACTGACACACTGCTGGATGGTCTCGTCGATGGCTTTAAGATGATTAGCACCTCCCCAGAGTCTGTTTTGACGTTAGCTCAATCATTGCTGATAGACCACAAAGACAAGAGAACTTACCCATGGACAAGGACGAACAAATGGGCCTGGGACATAGTTCAAGGGGTTGGTGTGTTCAGTTCTGGAGATCACAGAAGTCACACTCAGATATACCAGTGGAATCAGTAGATTGAAGAGGAACTTTGAATCAAAAGAGGCCAGCGATGAGAAAATGTGGCAAAAGTTTCCGCCTTTGACACATGCAACCCGTTACGGGCAACAGCATGATAACTGACACAACCATAGAACTACTGTGGTAAAATAATAGAGAAACTACGATCAATATCAGAACACTAGCGATACCATGACAACTGATATTTCATGATTGGCTCTAAACACAGCCAGATTTTCAGGCCGATTCAGTCACTATCGACGTCGATCTCAGGGATCTCGAAGTCACTGTCATCTTCATCATCAACCTCTACTGGGACGTTGACTGGCTCCTCTCCGCTCTCTTGGATCTTGATTCTCTTGGACGGAGTATCGTCATTCTCTTCCAATGGACGTGTCTTATCCTCCTTTTCAGCAGTCTCAATTGGTTTAGGTTTGGACTCCGGGAATGAAAGCGTCTTCATCTCTTTATCACTCTTGAAGACACTCACCGCAGGTGTCTCTCTAATCTCGACCTTCTTCAACTCCTCAACAAAGCTATCCTTCACCGTCTCCTTCCCCACAAATTCCTTAACGTCCGCATCCATCTCTTCGTCTTCATCCTCTTCTTCGTCTTCGTCTTCAACAAATGTCTTTGGTCTATATTTGACATCCAACACAGGGAACCTCGGATTGGTCAAGAGACTCAACTTCTCATTGTTTGGCAACAGTCTCTTGACTATCGGTAATATCGAGTAAGTCTCGCCATCGTTTGGATAGAGGACAACAATTTCCAGAATTCTCTTCAACGGTTCACCAACAGATCCATTGACTGTGTGTTCCTTGACACTTGTACTTATGATGTACTTCAACAATTTGATTCTGAAAGTTGGCACCAAGTTTGTCACTTTCTTCAAGACGATTTCAAAGAATGGCAAAATGGCATGGATAGTGGACTTCGGTGGATTCACCTCAAATAGTTCGGAATGGGATAATAGATCGGACATTGGTGTAGAATCTTTGTTCTTCTTCTTGTTTTTCTTCTGCCCAGAAGGAGCATTATAAGCGACGGGTTGTTTCTCTAAGACACCTTCCAACGGAGTTCTTCTCTCCAAGAGAGTCAATGAAACGTCAACCAATTTATTGATCAATTCCAGCTGTGTCAACCCTTGGAAGAGCTTCAAAATTTCAGTAGCTGTTGAAATGACGCCAAGCATCTCACTCTCCTGATTCAAACACTGTTTTTTATCAACTTTATTCAATTTCTTCAATTCCATTGGGATCATCACTTCTAAACTTGATAAAACATGTTGCAGATGTGGCAATATCAACTTCTTATACGTCTTCGCAACTTCATTCAATAGCAAACAACCATGTGCCTGCGTCTTGGACAGATCGGTCTGGATGACCCTTTTCAAAGGAGTATTTCTCTTCAATTCAGGTTTGAGTTGGATATAGTTCAAAGAGAGACCCATGAGTAAGTTACAACACTGGATGATCAGACCCAGAGGAATTCTGATTGGGAATGGCGTATTGGAAGTGATGAAGGCGATCAACAGCTTGACCAGTATCTCAATTCTTTCACTGATGGCCACAATAGACAAGCCATCACTGAGATCGATAGATAAGAATGGGAAGATGTATTCTTTCTTCTCCATTTCTGGAAGCTGCTTAATCAGGTCCATAGAATCACGTTCAGACTTTAAGTCAATCATGTTATCATAGATCAACACCACTGAACGTAGCTCATCAAGGAGTTGCAATATCTTCAATCTCCATTGATCATCTGGCAATGGTTGTGTTCCCATTGTGGTCTGGTTTGGTTTGATCAAGTGGAGGTATGCGTAGGATTTACACACCAGTGCTTGTAGTTCGGAATCCATCTCATGGAAATGTTCGACCAAAAGCTTGATCAACTTAGCTTCGAACTTCTTGAGAAATGGCTTGAAAGTTGTGGTGTTCTTCGTCAATGAAGTAGTCAAAATTGGTAAAACAATCTTGAAATCTCTCTCCAGATTATCCAACAATGCACTGAGGATGTTTGGCAAGTTTGGCGTCAAGATCTCTCTCGTAAGAACCGGCTTCCCTCTGATACCGGACATGATGGTATCCAATGCCCTACAGGCGTTTTGAAAGTTCACAGACACAATAGAATGGTCATTGATCAACTTCAATAGTGCAGTAATGAAATTCGCACCTCCATTAGTCAACACCAAGGGGTTCATACCGAGGACTTGGACGATATGACATCCAAACCATCTCTTGTAGTCATCTCTGCTGTTCAACAGGTTTGTAGTCTTGGAGACTAAGTGGTTCAACTCAGATTTCGAAGCGGTTGTTATAGTCTCTGGAGAGGAATATAGCGACTTGAGGACATGTTTGATGTGCTGCGGTCTTTGCTGATCAAGGATCTCGAGGACCATAGACAGTGGGATGGACATCTGTTTTCTATATTGCCTTACTGAGGTCTTAAGAGTCCCTGTCTTTGTGAGTTTTGGTGGGTTTATGTTTTTGCAAGTGAAAAATTTCTCCGATGAGATGAGATGAGATGAGATGAAATCAAAAACTGGAGGGAACAAAAAGGGTGCTTGAAGAATGTTTATAGGGTTTGCATAGTCAATGAAACACCGAAGGAATGTCGTAATCTAGACACCACAGCTTTTTAAATATAGGAATCACCCCCCATATATAAGCCAAAAGCGGAAACCTTCCGGGCCGGGTAGTTTTCCTCTTTCCGAAAACAAAACAAAACCCTCGAAGGATTAAACAAGACAGCAAAAATACAGAGGAGACACTACCAATAAACTTCAAAGGACGCCAATGACAGTCACCACAAGCACAATCTTCCATTACATCCCGAACTATATCGGGTACCTCAGGGTCGTGACAGCAGTCATATCGTTCCAGCTGATGAAGAGCCACCCCATCTACTGTATTACAAGTTACTCGATCTCATGCTTGTTGGATGCCCTAGACGGCCACGCCGCCCGTTACTTCAACCAGACAAGTCGATTCGGTGCGGTCCTAGATATGGTTACGGACAGATGTACGACCTCATCCCTCATCTGCTTCCTATGTGTGCTATACCCTGATTATGTGTTCCTGTTCCAACTCCTTGTGTCGCTGGATTTAGCTTCTCACTACATGCACATGTACGCTACTTTACAAACAGGTGGCCAGTCTCATAAAAGCGTTGACAAGGAGAGCAGTTGGTTGTTGAACTTGTACTACACTAACAGAAACGTCCTGTTTACTATGTGCTTCTTCAATGAGCTTTTCTACGTGGCTCTCTACTTGGCCTATTTCCCTCTCTACGATGTAACCATCTTTGGCTACGCTCTCTCTATCTTTTCAGTGATTGCTATCGTGTCATTGCCTTTCTATTTGTTTAAACAGAGTACAAATGTGATCCAGTTAGTCAGAGCGTCCGTGTTGTTGGCCGAGTTGGACGTTGCGGACTTAAAGAAGGATTAATACAGACGATTATCTAATATCTCTTCCAGCATGTTACCATCTAAAGGTATACTTGTAAGTAGGAAGTACTGTTAAACTACTATAACTACAATGACTACAATGTCAAATCCATAAACCCATCGATTGATGTAATTGATGAACCATTCCAACAGTCCCACACAGCCCTATAATCAGGGATCAAAATCAGAACTTCTCTAAAGCATCCATGTAAACATTGTAACAAGAAAAAGGTACGCTGAATGCCATCCCCATCGAAACCCAGAATACCCGGAGGCATCCATTCCAAGGAACAGTCCCACAAGGGAACTGCTCAACTCAGGGAAGAATCGTCTAGGATGAACACGCGAGATTTCATCACGTTAGTATAAAACTATGGAAGGTTCATGAAGAGGAAGTGGTTAGAAGAGTAAGAGGTGAAAATTTGCCCATGGAATTTTTAAGCGGATGAGACTATCTGGTTGGGGCAGAAATTGCTAGGGCATGAGTTATAATCGTGAAGCCTAGAGATGTAAGAATGGCTTCACCACTGAAAAAATAGGAAATATCGACCGTTAAGTGGTCTCATTCAAAAATAAATAGAGGCAAAATAGTCCTGGTTGACTGCAGACTCATGTTATATATATAGCTGTATACGAGCTTTTACAATTTCTGCATTGCAAGAGGCCAAAAAAGAAGTGCTTCCACTCAGAGTCGAACTGAGGATCGCTACATTACTAGTGTAGCGCCTTACCAACTTGGCCATAGAAGCTTCTTCGAGACTTAGAGCAGTTACTATTGGTTTGAAAGTGTAATTCAATTTCCAATGGTAAGGACACAACTGGAAGTATCTCTCTAACTCTGAAGATATTCTTCCTATAAGCTAGATAAACATACTATATAAGTCACTAGCTATCCATTTTACTATATAAATTCAATATATAATGTTGTGTCCGAGCTTAAACAACCGCATAAATTCACCTTGCACATGGACAACTGCGGCATGACAAATCTCGACAAATCATCCGCTTCTTCAACACCTCCACCCAATCTCTCAAGCTCGCTATATACTACAAAGATGGCTATCAAAGGTGTTGGCCAAGTCGATCAGAAGTACGACGGTTCTAACTTGAAAATCGGTATCGTCCATGCCCGTTGGAATTCCACAATCATCGATGCGCTCGTCAATGGTGCCGTCAAGAAGTTGAAAGAGTTCGGTGTCAAAGAAGAGAACATCTATGTTGAGACTGTCCCAGGTTCTTTCGAATTGCCATTCGGTACAAAGAAACTCGCTCAAAAGCTGCAAAAGACCGAAGGTGTTCAATTGGATGCTATCATCTCGATTGGTGTCTTGATCAAAGGCTCTACAATGCATTTCGAATACATTTGTGACTCTACTACACATGCATTGATGAGATTGAATGAGTCCTTAGATATCCCTGTCATCTTTGGTGTCTTGACCGTGCTCACTGAAGAGCAAGCCGAGGTTAGAGCCGGTTTGAAACCAGGTATGCATAACCATGGTGAAGACTGGGGTGCTGCTGCCGTTGAGATGGCCACTAAATTCGTCAAGTACTAAGATATAATGTGGTTAATGAGATGATATATCGTTCGGAATTGATGTGGAGTTGTAATTTTTTGAGACCAACATCGTGTTTTGAAACTTGAAGCCCAAGATCTGATTTCTACCTCTACTAGGCTCTGGTTCCAAACCTGTTCTCTTTCCTTTTATCTGACAATACAGTTACTATGTGTGAAGTGATACATGAAGGGATGTAGCAATTCCAACTGAAATATTCCCATATGTTCCAACTGCATATAGTACTTTTTTACTCCTCTTAGCCAAAAATTCCTTCCTATACACACCAGTAGCCTATATCAGACACTTGGTGTGCTGTTCAAGATTTTATAAGACTATTTTGAAAAGTTGCTTTATTTTTGATAATATATTATTAATTTTGTAGAGAAGGTAGGTCCTTCTGTTAATGGTAGATTTAAACAAAGACAACTGTGATGAAGGATTGTGTGATATATACCACGCCGCTTTATGATTCTAGGATTGCCAATCTATGGTCTAAATGAGCTCAAAGGCACAATCTCAGCTGATGATATTTTCCCTTAGATTTAAAATCTGATTTCCATGACTTTCAGGGGAAGCATACAGGGGTCGTCACTCGCATAGTCACTCGCGGGTCTCACTCAACGCTCCAAAATTGGACGATTTCGACAATTAGACTATCTTATACGTACTCTCATGCACTTAGGCTCTTAGCGATTGAATCAAGAGGTTCAGTACTCTGAGCTCTCGAGTATCTATCATTTCTCTAAATCTTATAGGGATGGGATCGAATGGGTCATTATTCGATTATTCGGCGCCATTCGCTTGGTGTCGAATGGGAATCCTGAACTCCCCAATTATTCGACAAAAACAATGCGATATATCTAGTTGAAAGATATCTTTCTAGGACAGTGAATAATATCTATGGGCCCTGTCGACGATCTACTGTTGATCTTAAGAACATTGTTGATCATAGATTCATATTGTGCTTCACAGTCGTCTGAATGATAAGATCTGTTCGAGGGGAGCCGCCCAGTGGGTTTTTAGACGATGATTTAGGGCCAAGATTAATTACTAAGAATAATAACTAAAGCATGAGAAACTAGAAGAAACACAGTACATACCTGAACCACAATACCCTACAATCTCAATTTTAGTGCTTCTATCACAAACTCGTTCATTCAATCAGATGTCATCATCGCTAATGGTTCTTCCCATAACTCTGTACTCTTCCTTGGCCCGCCGGTGGCATCATATGCATAGGCTGCCCTGGATATCCACCAGCTCTTGGATTATATCCACCCGGATACCCCATTGGTGCACCTGGAGCCATCCCAGGTTGTATATACATCGCTTGCATCCCTTGTGGCGACAGTCCGGGATGTGCTTGTTGCGGAGACACACGCATTTGGGGCATGAATGGTTGTGGTGGATACATGAATTGCCCTGGAGCATTCAGCATTGGAATTGGTTGGAATTGCTGTACTTGTGGTGGGAATGATGGTGGCTTCACATTTGATGGGTCTGGGAAAAGGGATTTGTACGAAATGGTACCTTCGCTCCATGTTGGTAATGTGTTGAATGGTCTCTCCAATCTGAAGACGACACCTTCTTCTTTATTCTTCTTAGCGTCAAAATCTTCACGACTGCGCTTAAAGAAGTTGAAATCATTACCAAGTTTCTTCTTCTTATCCACAGATGGTAGCTTATCTGGTGAGAAGAAGGACGCTTGTGGTCTCTTTGGTCTGAAACCAGGTTGGTTAAGTCTTGGTGAATTTCTTGCAAAGTGTGGTGTGGATGCGTTGGAAACAACAGGACTTGCTGATGATGAACTTGGTGTAAACGATGGTGTGAAGGATGCAGCCTTAGCATTGAGTTTGTACTTTGAAGTCTCAGCTCTCTTCGTACTTGGGGTATTAGACACGCTGGTCTGTGATGATTTTGGAATAGGCGTATCAGAAGGCTTTGGTAGCTGATCCTGCTTGATAGTGACAGGCTTTTGTTGTGGAGTATGTGGTTTTGAAGATGGGAGAGAAGGCGATTTTGCAATCCTTGCTTCTAGTTCGGACCTCTTGGCGATCTCCTCTTGCTTTTGTTTATCCTTGGTGATGATTGGTAATAGATCCTCAGGTATCTTTGTCGGAATCTTGAAGTTTTGGGAGAATTCTTTCAATGAGTTTATCTCCTTCAAGTTGTGGAGCTTCTTAGGTTGATCTGCCTTTTCAGTCTGAGGTTTAGAAGCAGAAACAGGCGGTTTTGAAGGAATGGTTAATGGTTTGGATGACTTTGTTGGAGCGACATTTGTTGCCGAAACAATTGAAGGGTCAATATTTTCAAGTCTTCCTCTCTGTGTTGGTGGAACATACTTAGACTTCGCTTCAGCTTCAAAAGTAGCATTCTTAGCATCTTTATTCATCAACGATTGGAAAAGGGCGTCGCCCTTGGAGACAGTCTTTGCTGATCTATCAACACCAGAATACTTGTCCTCTTCATCGATACCACTATCATCAAAGACGATGCCACGCTCTTCAGCCAAGTGGATGTTTCCTGAATGACCTTGAGATTCAATCTCCTTAGCCAATTGTTCAGCCTTTTGTAGGTTCCTTTTATAGTTAGGCCCATCCTTTTTGATTCTTGTGGTATACAAGTTTTCATCAAATTCGGAAGTGATACCAAACTTAGATTCATTTGTTTGGAATTGATCCCATGCCGCAGATCCAGACTCCTCCAAGGTCAAACCTTCTAGAGAAACGCCTTCAGTTGATGCATCTGGAACCCATTTCTCGATGTTTTCACCGCGGCGAGCATTGTTGTTCTTGCTCAAGGAGATGTCAGCATCAGTCTTGAAAGAACCAATGTTTCTAACGACAGATTCGTTAAAGAGATCAACGTTAGCGATTTCGAAATCTGTCAAATCGTCAAAATTCATAGCCACGACTTCATTCTCGCATTTGATAATGACTTTCATTGTGTTTGGATCGATGCTCTCCAGTGTACCTTCCAGTTGTGAACCTGAGTTGGTATTGATGTTGATCTGTGCACCGATAGAGTTCATGATCAAATACATCAAACGATCCTTCTGATGGGCCTGGAACTCGTCATCCTGGATAGCATCAACGTTTACATGGCCATTGGAAGATCTTTCAGAGGAATTGCCATTGTTATTACGGCGGGTGTTGGCTTTTGATCCTGAGCGGCTATGGCCATGGGACTTGTCAGAATTGTTGCGATGGCCTTGTGGTTTGGACATTATGGTATTGTGGTATGCAGTTTGCGTTATGATATCAGCGATCAGCAAAAAATGTCTCACAGATCAATGTCCTGAACAGATGTGTGAACAACGGCAGATCAGTAATCACAAGACGCAAAGAAACGCGTTCAGACGGGAGACACAACGGGCAAATAAAGGATACAGCACAGGGCGGCTAGCTCCAATTGCGGCGGTTGAAAAGGGTGAACAACAGAGACACGGTTTAGCCTAACTTGAGAGAAAGGGGAGTATACAACACACCAGCAAAGTTGTCTTTAGTTAAATTATAAATCTTCCTTTAATGTTTTCGCCTTTGTTTGTCTTTCTCGGTGGGAAATCTAGTGACAGAGGCCTGAAAATTGGGGGCCGGGTAACCCCACCAGAGGGGCGGGTGGGTGTAGTGCAATGGCTGCGATTGGTGCATGTTCGAGATAGAAAAGGTAGCCAGGCCTCTTGTATATACTCTATGTTATATGTCTAAGCGATGTCTTTGAAAGTAGGCCCCCCTTAACCTAATAGACTATTACCGTTGTCTTCCATTGCGTCTTGTGGCCTTTGCATCTTGATACCATGAAGTCGCAGGAAGACGCTAATTAAGCAATATGGTTTGTGAGTATTACGATACTCAGATATATCATACTCAGAGTTCCCACGTATCGATTATTGCGCCTTCATAGCTCTAAAACATCCGAGTACACAACCGAAACACCGTCTAGACTCATCTTCTTATACTAAAACAACTTCTGTGTGTCCCGTAACGCTATTGTCTTCAACGAATTTGAAAGCGGCCAACAAGAAAGGCGAAATGATGTTGATAAGTCTTAAGCCCAGCACCAACATCCCACACACAGCGGTTAAAGGTCCGGCATTGACATTCTCATTGGAAATTCCAGTTCTATATCTCAAGCCTTCCCTTTTTGAGCCGCCATATCACATACGCTATACACAATGGTGAGTCCTTTCGGTTAACCCTTTTGATGGAACGAAATACTAACACTGCAAACGCAGCTCCCAATTTACCTCTTAACACACGCAAAGGGACAACCACTCCTTGTTGAGCTCAAATCCGGTGAGACTGTTAACGGTATTCTCGTTGAAGCGGACAGTTGGATGAACGTCACATTGGCTGATGCTATTGAGACAAGTCCAGATGGTGAATCATTTACAAAGATGAATGAAATCCTTGTTAGAGGTAAAGATATCAAATACTTGAGACTCCCTCAGGAACTGATCCCACAAGTGAAAGCCATGAACATGAAGAACCAACAACAGGGACGAAACAGAAACGTCAACAGTACCAACGACAGAAGAAACTTCAATACTAATAGACAGGGAGGAAACAGAAACTACAACAGACAGGGAGGAAACAATAACCAGAATCGCGGTGGCAATCGTCGTTATAACAACAACAACAACAACAACCAAAATGTCCGTACTCAACAGGCTTGAATGGGTTGTATTATTTGGTGTTTATGTACAATAAATGGTTCCAGGGTTCACCAAACTTCCTTGTAGTTGGACAGTAGCTACCGATGACATTGGTACAACAAGTTTTCAAACCAGGAGGTAAAACTATTTCTTAATTATTTAGAACGACCTCATGGGGATATCATCCACGAGCTCGGCTCCTTGATGCAGAAGATGTGATACACATCAGATATATTGTTATAATGCACAAGATGATTCGCGAGAGAATTCGCCTTTTCGGTAGTGAGGGTCAAAGATACCATTCAGTCAGACTTGATAGCACCATAGATCTTATAGATGAAGATAGAAGCCCCATACAAACCCAACGCTCCGAATGCTAAACCAACAAGGACACTCAAAATCACCGTATAACTCAGATATAGCACTATAGATGAGAAATCTGTGACTCTTAAGTATGTGAAGAAGTAATAAATCGAGTACACTTCAATGTACCAAGCAACACTCGACCCGATCCAAAAGGATCTCCATTGCCATTTCCAATCACCATAACTCAGTGAAAGATACACGGCGACAACAACACTCTCGACGACAACGACACTGAGTAAGCAGATGGTGAACAGAAGAAATCCGTACATGTAGTAGAACGACGTTTTCTCTAACCATACGGATCTGAAGACGAAAAGGAGTTCAACATAGATCGTACCAAATGGGATCAATCCAAACGCAGGAATCGCATAAAGTAATGAGGTGAATTTGGGCTGTCTTGGGATCGTTCTGACCTGCTTGGTCAAGTTGGCATTTTTGGTTGCAGGAGCAGATGTATTACCGATATAGCCACCAATGATGGATAGTGGGACTTCAAAGACGAGAAAGAAGACAATCAACAGCACCACTGTACCGAATGGCAATGCAGTTGAAGAGTCCTTGGCCCAAACGATACAGTTGAGGATCAGAACAGATATGAGAACGATGAACGGTAAACCACCACCAAAGAGGACGGACAAACTGAGGTATGGTTTCACATGCAGCTGTTGTGTGAAGTTCTTGTAAAATCTGATTCCTGAGTAACCAGCTCCACAACCGCCAAGGATGAATAGACCCAACGCTGTGCTTAAAATGCTATTTCTCACGTTTGGACCCATGAGTCCTGTGGTTGATATGAATAATACACCTATGATTGTGAAGAACACTTGAACGCCAGAAGACAACACCAATGAGAGTAGAAGTGGCCTCGATGGCTCTCTGAAAACATCATCAGAGATCAGCTTCCAACCGGAGCTGAAATCGTTCTTATCAGTTTCAACTGCGATATCTTTTGTAGCAACATCCAAGTTGTTATAAGTTTGAATATCACGGTTGAGGGTTCTCAAAAGCACTGCAGCGACAACAGCGGACAAGAAAGCGACAAGGACAAGAGAGTTGATCAAAGACAGCCAATGAATCTCCTTACTATCGACTTCACTCTTGAAGAACAAATTCCATCTATCGTTCCATGAGATATCTTTGTCCTCTCTCCAATAGACAGCATATGTGAATGGGATCAAGATCGTCTCTTTAGCATCGACGTCTATCTCAAAGTTGTCAAAGTTCTTAGCAGCACCCGGACAATGGAAATCACTGACACTTCTTGGATACACCTCGAATCCTACGATGGACTGTTTACCGTTCTTCTCCGTGTGGTATCTGATAACCATCATGACATGGTTATGGAGATAAGTCCTACCATCTTTGACAAACCCTAGCGGGAACCCAGCAGCGTAATACTTCTTCTTATCGGTAGCACTGATGAAAGTGGTGGCACCAGGCAAATCATCCAACAGCCATTCAACGACATACCCGTCTCTAATCAATTGATCAGCTCTTCTCAGTCCTTCAGGTTTAGTGAGACGGTCACATAGTCTATGGCATGCCGCATCTTCTCTAAAGGTTAACTTGTAATCAGACTCCCAGATACGATCCCCTCTGATGACTTCGTTCAAAGAAAGGTGTAACGGTCTCTTTTGTTCTGTTGCAGGACAAGTGAAGGGGAGATCATAGTAGGCAAAGGGTAGTTGTGTTGTGTCTGATTCCACCCTATTCACATACAGTTCCACCTTTTGGCCCCTTTCAAAGTATGTAGGCGACCACCCTGGAACGTGTTAGTACTTTCAAAGTGTAAGAGGCCCATACCTCCTGGGAAACTTCCTATGTTACTGGCTCCATCAATTGAAACAGCTCTCTAAGCGAGAACCAGCACTTGACAGGATGGGGGACAAGAAAAGCACCCTCAACACATACCAAAAGGATCCAACGCCATTACGACAGGCAGTTGGACAACAGCCAGAGCCGTCGCGGCAAGTGATAACAGGTGCATTTATCCAAGTTGCGAACCACAGCTATGAGACTCTGTTGTTGTTGCTAGCTGTATACTCCCAATTGGCCGTTGGTTGTTTGTTTGTTTTTCATATGTATGTAGGGGGAGGTTCTAGACTGCGGTCATTTGGATCGAGGCACAACCAATGTGTCTGCTACCGTAATTCGCGGAATTAATGATGTAATTCATGACATAATTTTACCAGTGTAGTCTCTGGACGTTTCTTTAGGTTACGCAGCCCTCAAAGGGCTTCGTTGTGGTCCGTACCACTACATTTTGTGTAAACAACTGGTTTAGATTTAGTGAGCGGCTAGTCAGATCAACAGTAGAAGACCAGAAGAACGGCCCAGTAATAGGCATAACATATCACCCAGACACCTGCTATACAACTGGCACCTGTTGTTTTATTATAGACCCCGAGATGGCTACAAGTATCAGGGAATACAGCAACCAACAACTACGATCCATCGTTGTTTATGGACTTGATAATGACTTGATATCTTCCGCTGAGTTTGCGGCAGAGCGGCTAGTTGGAGAGACCGGAGAAGATGACTATGACTCGAGGCATTTGTATGGAATGGTTCTTTTGAAGAAGAATCGGTTTAAGTGTGCTTACAACTTGACCGCAAACGTGAACCATGTGGGTTGTGCCTATGTGTTTGCCAGGGCGGCATTGGAATTGGAGAAAGGTATTGAAGGTGTCTATGCTTTGACAAGCACACAGACTCTTTGGGAGAGCATACAGCTGTCGTCGCTATCTTCTTATGAGTTTGATAGAAGAATTATACCGGATGCAGCTGTGTTCTTCAACCTATTAGGGAAATTATACTATATGATTGGTGATACCAAAGAGAGTGCCATATGCCACTCCAAGGCGCTCAAGCAGAATCCTTTCTTATGGGATTCCTTTGAGGAGTTGAATAAGATGAAGGCAAATGTCAAGGTGAAAGCCATATATAAGACAGGTCAACCTACTTCAGCATTCCCTCTGACATCAGATGCCTCCTTTGCTGAGAGTCTTGATTCTCGGGACCCATTTGGTGAATCTTTGAATGCAAACATCCAGACCTTCAGAACATTTCCCAAGTCAGTTGAGGATACGCCAAGGATGAATAGTGAACCAATGAACGATTTCCAAACTCCAAGAATGAAACCGTCAGCTGTGCCTGGAGCTCCAAACAGAAGACTGAGATCTTCTTCAACCAGTCGCGATAGCACTTTCAAACAACCACAGCCACCAAATGTCAATGATAGCATAAAGAGAAACGCTCAACGTTCGAGTACAGCTAAGGTCACTTCAAGACTCACAGTGAATCAACCATTGGCAAGAGCAAAGACGAATATGTCATCGAGAAAGAACTCAGCAACAGAATTCATCCAAAAGAAGACCAAATCATTCCTCTCTGGCGGGTCAGCAGAAAGTTCTAGCAAATTTACAACTCACGAAGATTATGGTGATCAACATTTACGTGGGATCTATGCTACATGTGCCAAAGCCTACAAGGCGATGTGTCGATATGATTGTTTCAAAGCCATCAGAACATTGGATACGCTTTCGAAATCTCATATAAACACACCATGGGTCTTAAGCAAATTGGGAAGATTACATTTTGAAATTGTCAACTACGAGGAATCCGAAGTATATTTCATGAAACTTAGAGCATTGGATAAGACAAGGGTCGAAGATATGGAGTACTATTCAACATTACTCTGGCATTTACACAAAGATGTTGAACTTTGTCATTTGGCACATGAATTGCTGAGTGTTAGCAAGAATTCTCCACAGACTTGGGTTGCCGTAGGAAACTTATTCTCCTTGAACAGAGAACCGGATGATGCAATCAAATGTTTCCGCAGAGCTACACAGCTTGATGAGAAGTTCTCATATGCTTACACTTTACAAGGTCATGAATACGTTGCCAATGATGCTTATGAACACGCATTGGAAAGTTTCCGTTATGCGCTCTTGATGGACCCAAAGCATTATAATGCACTTTATGGTATAGGAATGGTCTACCTCAAGTTGGGTAACTTCCCAAGAGCAGAGTTCCATTTCCGTAAGGCTCTGGATATTAATCCTATCAATGTCATCTTGATATGCTGTCTTGGTATGATGCTTGAGAAACTGGATGAGAGAGATGAAGCATTGCATCAATACCAATTAGCATGTAAGATTCAACCCTTAAGTGCACTTGCCTTGTTTAAGAAGGCCCAATTGCTATTTTCTATGGAGCAATATAATGCTGCATTGACAGATTTTGAGTATTTGGTAACGATCGCACCAGATGAGGCAAGTGTTCATTACTTGTTGGGACAGTTGTACAATATGGCTGGAAGAAAAGAGGATGCTATCAAGCAGTATACGATTGCATTGAATTTGGACCCAAAGGGAAGTCATTTAGTCAAGGATGCTCTTGAAAAGCTGTCAGCATAACCACAGTTGAGACCTACATAAGAACTTGAATGGCTGTGAGATACTGTGAATGACATTTTTCGCTTTTATATATGCAGCTCTTAGAACCTTCTTGCCGTTGCTTCCTCATAAGATGGAAGCTGTTCTCCCTGTCCTGGTTCACTTGTAGTTTGATTTTCAAAGACTTGTGGTATAGGAGGTTGTTGAGGAGGTAAAACGTGATTTACAGCAGCTTGTGGCCTTGCTGGTCTCTCAGGAGGTGCAGCTTCCTCTGTCTCTGGATAATCAGTCGATAGATTCGCGTAAGCCGGAGTGTGGTGTGTTCCATAAATCCTTGTGTATTCTTCATCCTCCAAAACTGGTCCAGTGATGGTGACATCTGTGGAGACTTTTACGACTTGTTTATCCACAAAGAGGCTTGACTGAAGGATATATCGCACGTCAATGTTACATGACCGGAAGGATGGTACTATACGTGCAAGGTCCACATTCCGTAACAAGTCAGAGACATCCACTTTCGACTTGAACGGACCATCATCATGTGACCCAAACTGTGTCAACTCTACATCTGAGCTGACCACTAGGGGGATCTCATTACGGATACCACCTGTGAATTTATCAGTAGAGATCTGTGATATCTGCACGAGTTTCATTGCTAAAGAGTCCAGTCTCAACGGTGGTGGTTTCTCACTTGTGGTATGGATAGTCAGTACGAAGTCGTGATACCCTGGTATCAGCACCACAGGTGCTGATAATTGCATCCTGATACCGATCGGAGAGCCTCTGTAGTCCAGAAGAACGGTATTCGACAACATTGTCTTCATAGGGATACTCGATAACTGTGACAGAGTCGGTCCTGGTGGTCTCATCACCAACGGTTTGGTCAGTCTGGTCGCAATAGAGAAGAAATCAGCCTTATGCAATGAGCACTTGATAGAGTACTTCACAGAAGCGGCGTCAGAATATCCTTGTATCATCGACGGTCCAGCAGCTCTGAAACTTGGAGGCAATGGCGTTATATCATGTCTATGGCCATCATTACGTCTCTGTTGTCTCCAACTGGACTCCCACCGTGAACTGTACAAGTTCGAAGATCTTCTAGAGGTGTCATCACCACAAAATGAATTCATTGGGAGCTTGAGGGCAAATGAATAAGTATAGTGTCCCTTCACCAAGGTGAACTTCTTGTTTGTTGACACCTCCTTAACATTTTCGGGTGGGAATAGTGTAACAACGTCGTAGAGAACCTCATGGCTCGCTGTGGACGTTTCATCTTTGTATTTTCCATTCCTGTCGAGGACTCTCCTCGTAATCTGAGTGTTTGAATGACCAGCTATCTTCACCTGGAGGTCCTTCATGTTGATCTCCCTGAGGATGACCAGTTCGACTCTGCCAGAGATTACGTCATTAAATGTGAAGAACCTCCTCGGTGAAGCGACTGAGTTGATCCTCTGTGGAGAGTTCACAACGACGGTGATGACGTGGTCCGAATGCTTCTCTGTGAACTCCATTGGTAGGATCTCATCAGTTCTTGACGGAAGAGAAAGATTCAGGAGTCTCGGAGATCAACAACGGAAACACCGTTCGAGAACTCAGACCGCGAAACAGCACATTGATGAGTAACAATCTAATTACGCGTGCTACTACGACTGCTAGCAAATTGCTCACCGTTTATTAAGGAACCCGTCCGTTTGGTCTTCAATGTATTCAATGGAGTCATGGCTTTCATTGAAGAAAGGTACTAACGATATCTGAGCTTACAGAGATGTTGTGTTCAGACTCAGTCCTTTCTAAAGTGGTGGTGCTTTGTGTTCCAAGTGATGGTGTGAAAGTTACCTCGACTTCATGTGTGGTGATATCGTAAATTGTGACTGTCTCATGGGATGTTATAGTGCTGTTCGGATTAAGAGATTGGAAACCTTCCTTGATCGTAGAATCCCTCACTCCCTTGTTTCAGAACAAGGAAGCCATTAATGATCACCAATACAATGTTTAGGATAATAGATCCGACACCAACAACCCTTTCAAATCTTTGGCTTTCCTTAACTTTTTTTCAACACCTGAAATGCTTCGTTTCAGAAGGGTAAAAGAGCGAGAAAGAGCGAGAATTGGCTTCAATTGAATTCATATGGTCATGCGTGATCTCCTTAAGTTGAGAAGTTATCAACTCTTGTTGTGCAATCAGGGAATCTAGGGCATGGATTTCTCTCTCGCGTTGTGCAATCAAGCAACCTAGGTCAGTGACAGTTTGATATACCATGTTGATTCTGTTGCTCAAAGCTGATAATCTTCTTGCATACATCGATCCTCTCAACAACCTTTGACGGACTGGAGTTTTTGCAGTGATGTTTTTAACACCCCGACACATCTCTTTTTGTTGAAGATCAAGGTTGTTCACTCCAAACACTATATTAAAGAAAACAAAAGGAGTTAAAATGCCTTACCCCATATCAGGTGACAGGTGTGAGTGAAGGTGGGTCCGTGGACCCTGATTCAGCCAATTCTCGCGAATTTGGAGCTAAATTTGGATTAAGATTCAATAGCGTTCGATCCTGCTATGATTTTGTCTCACTTCATTTCCACTCTGCTACAGGAAAAACATGACCATAAAGGCTCATAATATCTCTGATGGAGATGTTGTGCATACTCCTCTATTTGTGATTCATGGCGAATGCCTGCATAGCCAGAGCGGTGTCATCACTGTGAAGCATAAGACAGACGCGTACCCTCCATTGTTCTACGAAGTGAACTATGGATACTACAAAGCCATTATCCATTTGGATCCTGGAGTGAATGATTTGATCTTGTCACACTCTGAAGGTACAGTGGTGAATGGATACCCTCAGTACACTGGTAATAGTCAATGTATTGACATGAACATGAGCATCAACTATCAACCACTGGACAATAAGCCTATTCATTTGTGCCTCCTCGTCGCTAAAGATTCACCTGGGTATTTTGATACAACTTCCATAAAAGGAAACCAAGAGGGTAACGGCATTGACCTTGCTGTTAGAAAGCTTAGAGTTGCTGCTAGATTGATGCAAGCATTCACAAATGAGCAGATGCTCAGAGCTGGGTTTGGCCAGAGAACCTTTAAGTTTGCAGAAGAGACTGCAATGGATACGCTATTCGAGCAAGAGCAATCCAACCCAAGGACTAGAAGAACTATCAAGATCCATGTCATTAGATCGAAGAGAACCTTACAGGAGTTAAGAGACCCAAATCTTGCACAGCAGAACTCCAGAGGTACCGATACTAGTGGACTTTTCCGTATCGCATTGGAGGAACTGAAGGAATATTCTCCTCTAAATTCCGAACAGAGACCGCTCCAAGCCGCTGTATTATTTTTGGATACTCATTGGGATCCAAAGCTCAAATTGATCTTGGCTCATGCCTCATTAGGTGGTGGCAATGGTGATATACAGCTGGCCATTTCTGGTTCACATGGATTATTCTCTTGGCCTGCATCCCTTGAAAAAGTCGTGCCTGCATTTCAAGATGATTCAAGTAGCAATATCAATGAAGTGGCGAACGATTGTAACGTGTGTGGTACAAACTGGGAATGTTTCAATGTAACAATGGGCTCCTTCCTTCATCAGATTGGCCGCTTGTTTGGATGTCCTCGTCAAGTCAGCGGTATCATGTTCCGCGATTTTGTCTATATCAATAGATCCTTTGCAACTCGCGAGACTCGTTGTTTGAGAACATGGAGCCTAGGAAGGGCGCCATTGTTGCAAGTGGATGAATGCGGGTGGCATAGACTTGATATGATACGATTCCTACACCATCCTTCGTTTGCACTCCCTTCTGATCAACAGGATCCAACTTTTGGTCGGAAGGTTCCACGAGGTGGACCTTCTCTCTGTCCTCTTGGTAGTGGTACTGCTTCAATAAGATCAGCTTCAGGTGTGTATGCTATTGAAGTCGTTAGGGACGGCCTAGCCATAGGCTTCTTAGAGTATTCTCCACGTTCACTTGGAGGTCGTGGTGTTCAGCATGATATCTTCATCGCACTACAAGAGCTTCAAAACCTCTTGCCTCCTCATGAGCAGAGACGTTCGTTCGATGTCAGAATCCTCGCAGTCGGCGGTGAGGCCAAATATGACAACATTGCTGAACTACTCACTGACAACTCCACTTTTGTTGGATTTGAAAAGGGAAAGCAGGCTGCATTCAAATCAGGTGCTTTGGGTAATCCTAATAGTGGTATTAAACTTGACCCAATTCTTTTCGATCCTAAGAGACTCGTTAACATTCGCGTCTATTGGGGTGCCGCTCTGGATGGTATCCGTTTCGATGAGGGGCCAATTAATCAATCACCTGTGATGCAAAGAGATCCTGAGAGCATCTCCACCAAAATGTTGTCTGAGCTCTCCCTTTCCAATAGTTATGCTGTGGAGTCGCATCTGACAATCGGTAATCCAACACTGAACTACTCAGACTTCCAACTACAGCCATATGAGACAATCAAGGAACTTAGATTCAGATCAGGTGCTTGGATTGATGCTGTTCAGATAATCACTAGTACTGGTAGAATGTCTGAAATGCTTGGTAATAAGACCGGTGGTGGTGAACATACGCTTAGTGCACCGCCTGGATTCGAAATTGTCGGTATATTTGGTTCTCTTGGTTCTTGGCTCGACTCCATTGGTATCATCTACGCTCCGGCATAATGAGAGAAGCCTATTGCATCCTTTTAGTTAGTCACTATACTCTCATTTCCAAGACGACGCTATTAAATAAATATGGTTCATTTCTCTGCTGCCTTCAATTTTGACAGCTTTTCACTCTGTTTATGGGGTCCAAGGATCAGACTCGGAATCTCAGACAGCTCAGCATGTGACACAAAGCCAGCATTAATGGTCAGTGTAGAATTTGAAGTTCCAGAATGACTGTGACTTATCCTCGGACCTCGGTGGAGAAGCTGTGACCGTGAGCCATAGAGTACCTGTGTTCCCTAAAAAAAGAATGTGCTACTTTTACAATCATGGAAGAGTTTGATTAATCAACTCTTCTGCTCATTACATCATATATTTATATAGGATTTTCAAGGCCTATGATTCTATGGTTGAGGTTCAAGCAAATAGATACAACTGTGTGTGGGATACCCAAGTTTGTAATGATCACAACGTCATGATCAGTGGTACGCCAAAATTTTGAATGCATGGGAAGTCCACTTTCTTCACTAATGGGATTTATGATCCTGTTTTAAAGAGAGAAGGTTGGGCGTCATGACTAGGATATATAGTCATAAGTGTTCGAACTTCGGACGTCCAAGTTCTGACGAAGATCAAGTCCTTTGTCTAGCCCTTAGACTCCAAACTTTTCCCTTAGAGTTCTTTGTATGAGAATTCTGAATTTAGACATATTTATCTATCTACCCTTTTCAAGTGAGAGTTGAATTGTATAATTGGTGACAGCGGAGCACTTCATGTACCGAGATAACATTGAAAGTTCTGTACGAAGACATGGCAAGCTGGAATACTTCAGACTTGCAACGCGAAAATATTGCAGAAGACGCTATAGGAAAAAGGATAGAAGAACTTACATCGAGCTGATTATACTACGGGATTTACCAATATACTGGGACATATATATTTTTATCTTATGGTGACACCAAATAACGAAGCCTAGGTGCCTTTATATGGATATCACTTCTTTTCAGCCCTTCACTCTTAATGGTCAGATTCGTCAAGACAGAAAATGGGAAAGTTAGTTGCAATGGGTTTGGAATTACCCCATTGTCCCTCCTGCAAAGGAAAGAACAATCGACGTTAGCAAGCACTAGGGCTTCCAACTTGTGTGAAATTAACCTGACCGAATCTGACAAATCAAAGGTCCTCGGTGTTTCATTGATAAAACCAAGATCGTTTATCTTCGGGTATTGCCTCAAAATGGCACACAGTGTACTGGAGTCAAAAGCACTGTCGCCGCACCTTATGGTTTAAGAGTTCAAACCAGTAGCTACGATAGCAGATAACAAGTAGTGCTTTCTTGTATAACCATATCTTCAGAGTCTTCAACAATGGGAATTCCAGAGGAGTTTCTGGAAAGGTATGATGTATGGCAACATCAAGAGCGTCAATTTCTGAATGGGTTCAGTAATCGAGTATTCCGATTTTCTTGTATACACTAGAGAATCTGATTTTTGAAAGTACCAAATTTCCATTTCTTTCAGCATTGGAGCAGAGAAGCTATCAATTTTTGGAAACAACCCTCGCGTCCTTATACTCAGCCGACGAAGCAAAGGAGCATTGAGATTTGAAATCAGAGGATGCGTTTTATCCATTCCGTTGCACATTCGCAAGTCAGTAATTTTCCGTTGAAGACAATGTCACACACTTCATAAAAGGTCTCCAAGTCTCACAGCCATCAATGTTGATCACTTTATGGTTTAGTGTCAACTTGCGCTCATTTGAGCCACGTATTTCGAGCTTTGAAACAATTTCGAGCTTCGAAATGGAGTTAGATTCAAAATCAATATAGTCATACCCAATTCCCGAACACCAACTTATATTAACACTTCTAATACTATTCAACTTCATCAAAGGCTTTTTGTCAGACGTGTGATCGAATAAGACCAAATTTTCCACATTCTGGAAATGAATCCTTGAAAGATCCATATCCAGATGCCCTAAGTAGATATTTCCAGAGTCCTTGATGAAAATTCTTGTATTCGGACTCATAGATTTGATGAATTTTCCCAAAGAGCATTGTGTCTTCTCTTCCAAAAGGGGTATCTCGTACAAGTTATCAAAGTTTCTGAGGATGATATGATTGATTGATTTGGATGCGTTTAGCAGCGCCATGTTCTTATCCAACAAGGAAGATTTCAGAACGTGAACAATGTTAATCCCAGGAATATGTACTTTATCGTCAAGATCGCGTAACATCACCTTGGTCAGATTACATTTTGTTGAGACATTGTCGCCCAGTACATATTGCACAACATCGTTTAAGGGAATATCAAGGAACAGGATAAAATTCTCAAGATCATTAGCGAAGAGTAAAGTCATCAAGTGGATTTGAAGCGCCAATGGCAAATCTTCCAGCCATGTTATTTCTCTCTTTGTTCTCAAATGGGTGTCGGTATGAGACTTGAATTTGCGCTTGTTCATGTCCATCCTGTTCTTTAGGTCTTTATTAGAGAGCTTGAGGTTCTCTGTAACCTTTGCGCACAAGTCATCTATCCTTTTCTGTAAACTGAGGTTGTTCTTGTCCGTGTTCGTCCTTTTCTGTAGGTAGGTATCGGGTAGTTCGATGTTCAGGTCACCACGGGGGACAGCATTGTTACATTGAGAATTCGAAAGAGTGATAACGAAGAGGAGAATGTCAATTGTGAATGTTTTTGATTCTTGACAGATATGAATGTGCTCATCTGGTACAAAGTGCAGGAGAGATGGCTGCAAGAGAGGATTCCACAATGCAGCAGGAAACGCGAAATGAGGTTGACGTAGAACCAACGATATGCAGAAAATGTCAGCTACCCTTAAAAAAACATGCAAAGTCCCGAGGTATGATTAACTACTTCTAGGTCCAGGGTGAGAGGTCTAGTATCTACCGTATATTGTGGGCCGCATAGACTGTGCTCGCTGACAGAGCGAATTCCTTCTTTACAGTGTTTCATTAGAGGCCTTTCTGGTACAATTTAGCTTGGTTATTAGAATGAGCTTCAGTACATGCAAGCGAAGCTTGAAAACTCAGTAATTTTATAGAAGCACTATTCATTGTTCATTAAAATTTAATGCGTCAATGATCAATCATGATTCATCTTATATAATGCCTCAGAGAAGTATACTTAGGATTGGGGGTAGACCGGTCACCGTAGTCGTAGATTCCTATCTTTCGCTAAGTGTATTGTAGAGTGCCATGACAGATTCATGTAGTCGTTGAGCTTCGTCCAAAAACCATCATATATAAGCAGTATCACTTAACAAACTCCATATAAGTAGCTAACTTATCATCATTAGCAGCTTGAACAGAAACGGCAGTTTATGGCCCTTTGGCCCACCCACCGAACAGCCTGACATAATCATCATCACAAAGTACATCGTTCATCAGTAACACCTTGGTATTAGCTTTGAAGATAGAGTCTAGACCCACTGTGATCCCGCTCCTCGGGGCCATCACCAATTCTCATCTCACACTCTAATCTATAATTGATCTGTGCATTCGTACATTTGAACGTCTGGACTACATTTGGAACCTTCAGCGGTGAAACCAGGGAAGTTAAATCCACATTAGTCTAGAAAAGAAGGTCATCATCGGGATAAAAGTTGTGCAGTTGTAGTTGCTTCACCTCTTTAGATTTAAACAAGTCATAGGATTTGATCCTTTCATTAATTGGAACGTTCTGTGTGGTCACAAGTACATAGCTCACCAAGGCCAATTTCAAGAACTTGTTATACTTCACTGGCAGATTCTTCGGATCTGGTGCCAACGTATTGAATGCCTTGATATTGAAATTTAGTGGACCAGGTGTCAACATGCTTGGACATTCCAACTATAGTTTCATCTTAAACTCTGAGAGCTGTGGGGATGAGAGCATGTTCTTCCACGACTTCTTTGGCTTCACTTCTCTCACAGCTAGTCCGCTCAATTTGAACGTCTTCGATGATCCGCTATTTCGTCTAGCAGATTTCTTATAACTTTCACTTGGGCCCCATTGTTTTCATACCATCGGAAACGTGTAGCTCTTGATCTCAGATTCTGGAGATCTAATGGACAATGTTAGTCCATATTGGACAGCAATATGACCCCTTGAAACACCAAATTGATCCATAGCACTCTGATAACAAGAAGGTGGCAACTCTGTAACCATCTCAGTGATATAATCCATATCTTTGGGATTGTAGATGTTCATCGATTTTGCAATGAGATAATCACTACCCGTGTTTGCCTCGTTGGGAAACTGGAACTTGTTAGGAAACTCATATTGGCCCCTTTCCACGGCATAAGAACCGTCATTCTGTGGCAGTCCGCTAGAGGCTAGCAATAACGCAGTCTGTGAGAACAAGCTACGTTTCACAGTCTCGAATGAATCCTGTTCTGAATCTTTGGGAACCAGAGCTTCACACACTTTGAGCTCGACAGTACCGAAAAAGTCAAGGATCAATTCATGTAGAGTGCGATCTTCGGTGTGTCTATAGTGACAGTGCACTTGACGCCATCACCAGGCGTAAAGAAGTATCGTCTTGACCCATCAGGAGAGATCGGCGTTTGTATTCCTAGGGTTATTTGACGAGGATGCTCCATGGACAGCACAACTGACTTAGGGGTCTTTGTAGGGGCCATTGTGGTTTCTGGTATACACTGTACTGTGAATGATATCAAATAGTGCTCATTCTTATCCCTTTCCGTAATCTTCTACATGATGAGTCTGAGGGCATCGCCCATGTGCTCATTCTTGGCTCTTCAAACCAATCGATGTCGAGAGAACCCGCCGTACTCTCAGTGCCCTATTGATAAGAATCTCGTCTACAACAACAACACTTCGAGGCCTTATTCACTTTATTGTTCAAAAGTACGGCTATTGGGACCTGGCAGCGAAGTCTCCGGTACATTCGGCCCGACAAGGCGAAGAGGAAGAGGAATAGATCAATCCACCGATGCAATACAAATGACAACAATGAGTTGTTTCAGACATCTGTCTGTGACATAGACATACAAAAGAATCAAGATGACAAGTGCCAAGCAACAGAAAGGACAGATGTTAGAAGCGGAAATCGATTGAGGGGGCGCATTTTACACACGTAGTTCCCTACCTGGGCAAAGAAATTGTGGCTAGCCCATGGTACAGGTCCAGGTCCAGGTCTAGGAATTTGTACAGTACGAAGCTCAAACAAAGACAGTACATGTACAATCCTATATGATCGGTAAATTCTACGGACGCATATTCATCATGTATATCGTAAATCAGTTGCATGAAATTGTAAACCAGAAGACAGCATTGCATCACTTGATCAATATTCAATCTGCTTTTCATCTAAGCTTATTAAATTTCCCAAGAATGTCCAATACCCACCCACTTTAGTAGTACAATTCAAGGTATGCCATATCCTCGTACTCTCATTAGTTCGGAGCTTGAAATCTACACTCATCTTATAAGACATTGAAGCATGACAACATTGGAAATTTGCGACCAACTCTGCCAATTCCATGCCTCTGAGATACTCAGAGAGATCCCCAGGCTTTTCATGGCTTAATATCATCGGTCTGTGTTCCTTCTTGTGTAGCACTTTCACTTTTCTCCCCATTTGATCAGTTTGATCAGAATTGACCCGTTGATAAAATTTAACCTTAACACACTTGACATGAATCACAGCATCAGCATTTGAGGACACGAAGAGTTTGACATTATCCAAATCAAAAATCAAAAGAATCGGCGTATTCATGAGTAGTTGAAGAGTGAAAGAATCACCATTGAAAAACACAGGACAACGATAAGGACAAAACTGCTTGAACGAATTTCCAAGCTTTCCGATTTTATACTTAGACTAGGTGATCCAGAGAGTATCAGGACATAATTTGCACTGCTCTTTGGTGTTAACCATCCATCTTTATGTACCGATGCCTTTATACAGTACTTGATCTCAAGATTGGACCTATCTCGAAAAAATCGATCTGGACTGAAAGAGAACGACGGTGGTAATGGTGTCTGTGAGAGCCTCTCCTTGTCAGAACACTTGTTCAACTCAGATAGTTTCACACTGAAAGGGAATTCATGATCACCTAGCAAAAGAATCTGTGCGACTGGACCAGAAAGCGAGAATATGTTGGTAAGATAATATAGGAAGTCATGGCTATGATAGACCTCTCTGGTTTGAACGGTGGGTCTTGCTGTCTCATCGATATTTTCTGGTTGTATATTTATAGTCTCACTAGTCACTTTGGTCTTGAGTGTTCCATGTATCTTAAGAAGGATTTCCCTAACGCGTGCATCATTGCCCAAGTTAAGCTTCACGGTACCAGTGATTGGTTCCTGTGAAGTGTATAATGACCGGCCCAAGATGATAGCGACCGCTGGATTCCATAACCTGGTTGTAGCTACGGACTGTATTGGTGCGTGATGGTTTCGTGCCTTTCGATGGTATTTGTTGTCATGTTGAGTAAGCGCCGCTTTTGTGTCGCATTGAAGTCACATTATGATGTCTGCAAAAAGCACAAATCCACGTTGAAACTAGACATCTCAAGCGGTGATGATTATTCCCCGTTCTGATGTCTAGACACATATTCGGCTTATAAATATTTTGTCTAGTGGCTATGCTGTGTTATGAACACCTCAGTGCCCACTACTGCACTTGCAGTAATTTATGAAACAGCACGGCATCGTATACCATACAAGATGCTAGATCATGCATTTATAAAGATATTGCAAAGGTGCAACCCAAAAGGTGCGTCAGATGATTTTGGGTCTTAGACATCCTTACATATATCGAGTTGTAAAGAAAGACGGTTTCGTTATGTATAGGGCTGGTCAGTCGATCTATCGTTCATTGAATAAGAGGCAAAGATAGGTAAACCCTAGCCGTATCTAAAGAGCCATACACTGTATGTCTCATGGGATGAAACACGAAAAGCTTCAATGTCAGACGAGTGTCATATTCTCTGGAGACTGGAGAGAGCAGCAGATATGATGTCATTGAGCTGATATTCTAAACACTGAACGCGCTTCCCTCCGGTTTGTGCATAACTCTCCCAGGCCAATGGTCTTGATAGCCGGCCTTTCGACCAAATAAAGCAACACAAGAGTCCAAAGCCCACTACAATACGACATGAACAAAAAACACCATGGTTTGTACATAGAACACCCCGGAAGCCAGTATCCAAAAAAAGAGAAACTTCACTAGCCGGAGAGGCCTGCGGTCGAGTTTGGTTGCTGTACACAGACGCGCGTTCCTGTCAGAAGACTGCACAGCACGGCCGCATTTCCGGCGCAGATGAGATAATAAGGGTGTGCACCATGGGTAGCGAACGGGAGGGGGGACCTGTGCATGAAGAAGCGTTTGGAAGAGATTCATGGTGATATATTCTATATAATATGAGCCATATTCCCCGTTCTTCTCTAGAGTCCATTGTTCTTCTTATCCCTCTATCTCTTTTCTAACACGGTTATTGGAGCCAAGATGAATAGGACTAAACTACCACCTTTAAGCATCCTGGCACAGACGATACCACAAGCCGTACCACAAAGGGAACCAGTATACACTGTTGTGATACCTCAGTACATGCCACAACATCCACAGCATCCACAACATCTACAGCATCCACAGCATCCACAGCATCCACAGCATCCACAGCATCCACAGCATCCACAGCATCCACAGCATCCACAGCATCCACAGCATCCACAGTACCACCTGTATTCACCAACGTCTCCTTCTACGAACTTACATCCATATCACCAAGCCATTATGTATCACCCATACCCGCCAGAATTCCAAGTATCTCCACACCAACCCATGTCATATACGATTGCGCCACCCCCTCTGCTCCCACACGGACAAGATTCAAACACTATATCAAGCATCGCTATGACACCAAGGGTACGTACTCGTGCCAAGAGATATTTCAACTTGAGATGTGAGCGTTGTGGCACTACAGATACACCTGAATGGCGTAAAGGTCCAAATGGAGCACGCACTCTCTGTAATGCATGTGGACTGTTCCATGCTAAAGTACTGAAGAAGGAAGGTGCAGAAGCTGCTGCTCTAGCTGTGGTGAATACAGAAGTCAAGAAGAGAAGACGGAGAGGTTATACTGCAAAGCGACAATACTATTCTTCGCCTTCGATGATGCGTAATGGCATACATGGATAATAACAAACATACATAGAGTAACGCATATCTTTTTTTCTTTGTTTCTTTCTTGAATAAATATATAATAAATAGCGACCTGTCGATCAATAAATAGAATAAATAATGGCATTCTTCATTCATAGTGGATCAATTGCGGGGCCCATCACCAGCATATCATGAATTAGCAGCTTTCAAGGCCTCCATCTCTTTAACACGTCTCTTGAAGTCCTCATACTGACATTTCTCATACGAGTGTCTCTCATCCTGGCATGACCATGGCATATACAGCTTCTCCTGGCGACACTTCTTCAAAGGAACCAGCAGCGACGCACATCTGTCACGATATTCCAGAGGGATGCGGTGTTTCTTGTGCTCCTCGTGTGTCAGCGGTTCAGGGAAGGACATCTTTGATGGTCGTCTTTGGGTTCTTTGTTGTGTTCTACTAATTTCTATTGTTGTTATTCGTTGTTCTGTTCCCCCCCTGAAAATCTGCCCAAATTTTACACAGCGCTCGTAACCAAGAGGGAGCGCTTCAGACACTCAATAAGATTGGTTCTTGATAGGAAAGAGAGGGTAGTTTGTTTAGTTATGAGAGTACCACAAATGAGCCTTAAGGAAGAGATTTTTAGTTCCTGTTAGGCTTTAGCGCCACAGGAGCTTGAACTTCCCTGGATTCTTAAGTTTCACCTATCAAACAGGTAGATTTTCAAGAGAGGCATAGACGGGCCAATAAGGGTCGAGCGGGTGATTCTTGTAAATCAATTAATCTTTCTTCATTGCAGACTGTAGTATCATATTAATATCTATCAAGTCTCAATCGAGATGACTCAAGTATATGAACATTGAGAGATCACCATATCTCTAAGGCGGTTCCCAAACCCAAACGTCCACTTAACGCGCGGTGCAGCGCATCAACACTCATTCCAGCAGGATAAACTTCTCCCAGACCTCTCACGTTCCACAGTGAATTGTCAGTTGGATGTACAACAGTAGATATCTGCCAGATGGGCCATCGTATTACAGTTGCTCCTTAATCATGAATTTACAATATCCATTCCTCCGATCAACAAGTGCATGCACAGACGATCGGCAACTTGTGATCATCTGTTTCGGTAACCATGCACAAAAAAGTCAGTGATAGCCATGCATATATCGACCATAGCTTCTCCCCACTGCTCTTTTCAAGCACAAAGTGTGTCAGATGCCGGTAGGTACCGCAACCTTTTTGAAATTCTTCTTTGAAATGTTTCTCGGCCCATTCCCGACTTACACTACACGTATGATATTCTACCCAATGCAACGACACCGGGACCCCAAATAAATTGCGTATTTATCAACACTTTTTTCTAATTACATGCGCCAATATCTATTTAGGCTGCTTCTTGTGGAGGATTTCTCCATCACCCTAGGAAATGGTTCTGTGACTTGATGCAAATCTGTCGCACGTGCATGGTCTGGTGTTGATCCCTTGGCAGTGACACCCCAGACCAGGTCACCTATTTCACGCCAATTCCAATGATTCACACGTCAGCCATTGATGTAAGCACAAATCACAGTCTTTCACCAAAGAACTAAAGAATACTCTCAAGATCGCTAAATATCTGGCCCTCTTATCTGATTATATGGTGGTCGTGCCCACATAACGCCATGCTAAGAAGGAATGAATTTCGCATAAGGTTGAACTGCAGCATCGGGAATGCTTCCATTGCATATCAACAAGTTACAGGATAGACAATAGGGAAATAATTTCAAGCCTCCTAGACCAAGGAGTTAACTACAGGAAGATCAAATATCCGCCTACTCAACTGGCTTTACATCGAAATTCTATTAGACATATCAAAACACTAACGCTTATTGAGCACTTTCTTTCTCTTGTTCAATATCTGATCCCTTTTCGCAACTTTTGTAACCTTAGCCCTCTTCTCGAGCACTTTCACTCTGATGCCATCCACTTTTCTTATGCCTTCTGCTTTCTTCTTCTTCAGCTTCAACTGTCGAAGCTTAGCCTCTCTTTCCTTCTGCTTTTGATACTCTTCAAACATCAACTTTTCCTCCAACTCTTGGTCTCTCAGCTTGGCCTCTTTCAACCTCTGTATCTCCTCAGCCTTCTTCTGTTCTATCAGTTGTCTCTCTTGAAGTTGCTTCAGTTTCTGTTTCTTCAATTCAGCCTGTTCAGCAAACTTCTGCGCTTGTAATCTTCTCTTCTCTTTGAGCGCATCTTTCTCACGCTTAGCAACTTCGTCCTCCGCTCTCTTTTTGTCCTCGAGGGCCTTAACACCACTAGAGATAGTCTCCTCTTCTGGGGCATCATCGCTATCACTATCACTCTCGTCATCAGATTGATCATCTTGTACTTGCTCCGCCTCAGATCCTTCATCAGCCGTGAGGAACTCGGCCTCGTCGGACTCTAGGAACTTTGTGTGCTTCTTCGGTGTGACTTTAGCCATGATAATTTTCAATTATACCCTCCTCTTAAGATGCACCGATTCAACCTCTTTCTTCCAAACCTTTCGTAACTTATTGCGAAGCTCGATGAGCTGAAAAATTTCCACTGACGTCCAAAAAATTACGTCAGCAGTTGCGCGAACCCGTTCGACGGAGTTTGACACCTTCGAAACGTAGCAGTGATAGAATGAGAGTTTCCTTTAGCAGAGGGGGGAGGTAAAAGGAAGGGTGAGCAAGGTGATATTTGAAATTTCAGAGCTTCCGAAATCCTCCAGTTCTTGAGGTCTGTTTAGCTATCAAGTTTTTCATCTTCTACGTATCTGCTGAGTACTCAATGATCATATTATCTAGATTCCACTCACATCTTCAACTCCCAGTTCATTGCTTCTATTAATTACCAAAGAATATAGAAAGCACCAATATCTTCAAAAAGCCTCAAGCGATGGACAGAAATCAGCACCAAACAACGTTCTACTGAGATCACGACCAAATATGTAACACACTAACCCTTTCAACAACATCATCAATACCGTTCGATCACCAGTAATGACCATAACGATAAGCAACACCACAATAGAGACACCGACTAGGATCAAATATCCAGTGTTTCTCAACTGGAACCTAGGCGGATTTATGTCAACATGATCTCCTGGCTGTTGTCCTAGCGGTGGTCCATCACGTTCAACAGGCGTTGGACGAATCAGTGGTTGTCTTTCAAGGTCTGGTTCCTGTGTTGGATAATGTGAACGAATCCATTCTTTCAACCTTTGCAACAAAGCAGAAGGATGGATGAATCCTGACATTATAGTGCTGTCATCATGCCCCATAACTTCCAAAGGAAGACTTGTATAGGTTGGATCCCTCACCAATGTCAGTGGAGAAGTCGGTGGAACGGGTAGGAGCGGCGTCTGTTCATTCATAGTCTCCTCCTCTACTGAATACTCAACCAAACCAATAGGCGAAGTCTCTTCTCTCAGGGTTTGAAATGTGGGAACGTCATCATCCTTATCACAAAAATCCAGAGTGGAGCGAACCTTAGGGGAGATCAAAGTATAATTCTCGTACAAGGCAACAGGGACACCAATCTCTCCCGAATCATCAACGTTATATCCAACATTGGTTGATGATATGGCATCAATATTCTTCCGGACGAACTGTGACATCTCCTCTACTGTCTCTATATAGTACATCAGGTCTGTTTGTGTATTTGCACAATGGCAACGTTTATATAGCAATGTGATTAAAGTGACACAAAACCGTGACACAAAAAGGTCTAACCCTGAGTTCTCACAACCCTAAGGGAAAGATAGTCACACTGAAAGTATATGTCCAATACATCATAGAGCGGTATAACCACCATCCACTTTGATATCAGAACCAGTCGTATACGTAGAGGCATCAGAGGCCAGATACAAATAGGCACCAACAAGCTCCCGCGGTAGGCCCTCTCTACCCATAGGTGTCAAAGACCACCAGATTTTCTTGAGGTCCATATCGGCAAACTTGGTTAACTCAGTACCAATATAACCTGGTGACACAGTGTTCACCCTTGCAAAACCTGCCCATTCCACCGCAAGAGACTTTGCAAAGTGTAAGACACCTGCCTTCGCAGCATTATAACCTGATTGTAACTGCGGAACATTCACAATGTGCGCAGACATTGAAGAGGTGATGATGTATGAACCTTTTCCTTTCTTTCTGAACAACTGACCGACCGCTTTTGATAGGTAGTATATCGAATTCAGATCCAAATCGAGAACATGCTGCCACATCGAATCATCCTTTTGGTCCAGGATACCGCCACCTTGCCAAGCTATACCGGCATTGGCAACAAATATGTCTACTGTACCGAAATCCTTCTCCTGTTGGTCCACAGCCTTTTGGATTGATTCAAAATCGGTGAGGGACACTTTATAGGCTTTACATTTCACACCGTACTTCTTTGCAATAGCAGCGGCTTTCTCATCAGAGGGGGAGGAGTTGTACCAGATTGCAACATCGGCACCAGCTTGGGCGTAGGCTTCAGCAACGGCGTATCCAATTCCTCTTGAGGAACCAGTGACAGACGCAACTTTGCCCTTCAGCGAGAAGAGATCCAGGACATTGCTTGATAGTTCGGGTGCCGGCTGGGGGCATTCGAGTCCTGTAGCGAGTGTCTTTGTTGTCATTATTGGTTCTTGCTAAATGCTTCTGGTCGTTGTCGATTATTGTTAAATCTTCTCGTCGTCGGTATTGTTGCTGATGCTCTTCTCTTTATATTCGGCAGAGAGCTTTTGTGACGTAATGTTGCTGAGCTGATAAGCAGCAAGCCCAACGGTTTTTGTCATAAAGGTGTGGGGCGCTAGAAGTGAAAGCCTTGTGATTCGGATATTCAGTTTAAGAGCAGTTCAATGTACTAAAAAGAGTTTATTCTACAGCTGTAGCTCCCTTTTGCCTCTTTACAAGAGCGTTCTACGGCCGCTGACTCCTGAGCGCCTCTGGTTGGAACTTGGTACTCTATCAGTGTTGATCGTATTACTGAATGGACCACAATTGATTTCATTCTCCGCAATTGGGGAGGATACAACCATAATAACAATGAAACTAGCTATTCACAATCCCTTAAACCCACAAATCAATCACCGTCAAGAACACTCCTCTCCATACTTAACAAGATAGTTGAGCGCGCGAGAATTTCCTGTTTTAGCCATGCCCCGGACTCGGGCACATTTTTTTTCCACCTTCTCTAGACTTCATAAGACTCATCTCTCTCTTGACGGGCCCTGATCCTTGCATTTATTCATCGTATAGAGAACTCATACAGACATCATCACCATATGAGCGACAAGGAACTATCAGTCACCGAATCCCTGAAGGATATTCTCTTTGGCTCGGTAAGTTATGTCCAGATCTATGAGACTATGACTAACAGAGATACATAGTTATCAGGGTGCACCGGCAAAGTTATAGAGTACCCTTTTGACACAGTGAAGGTGCGGTTGCAATCACAGCCACATGACCAGCCATTGAAGTTCACAGGCGCGTGGGATTGTATTTCACAGACTTTCAAGAAAGAGGGAATTATGGGTTTTTATAGAGGATTGGCATCTCCTATTGTCGGTGCTGCTGCTGAGAATGCTACTCTTTTTGTGACTTATAACTTCGCCCAAAATGTGATCAAAAACCATATCTTACACAGTAAGGAAGACTTGGATATACCGTACTTAGTGGCGTGTGGTGGTATTAGTGGTCTTGTCGCTTCTTATGTTCTTACACCAATAGAGTTAATCAAGTGTAAGATGCAAGTTGAGAACATCTACTCTCACAAAAAATCATCAATTTCACAATTGGTGAAACAGATATGGCTCAAAGACGGTATTAAGGGTTTCTGGTTAGGTCATACAGGTACATTATTGAGAGAATGTGGTGGTTCGGCATCATGGTTTGGTGTTTATGAACTTGTCTCTTATGAGTTCAAAAAACTTAGATTGGGAAGAGCACCAACATCGGAAGATACAAACACAATTCCTGAACTTCTCGCGAGTGGTGCATCTGCAGGTATCGCATATAATCTTTCTTTATTCCCAGCTGATACAGTGAAGAGTAAAGTGCAAACGAGCAGCATTGTTAATCCAAAGCATCAGATGACTTTTGCATCAGCCGCAAATACAATCTATAAACATGGAGGCATTTACGCATTCTATAGAGGGCTAGGGATCACACTGATAAGAGCGATACCGTCAAACGCTGTGATATTCTTCACTTACGAACAACTGAAAACTATATTCAAATAGAAACATGCATTTTGTAACATTTCATTACTTCAAGGCACGTAGTCTTTTCTGTCTAGCCAATTTTAAGAGCTTAACACTCAATGTGGTCAATTCTTCTTTGAAGAAGAATAAAAATGCCGCAGTCAAGACACTCTGGGACAGTTTAACACCGATACCATTGTAGAAACCTTGAACACCCTCATTGATATAGATTTCCTTCATCCAGCCCCAAATGGTCTTCGGCTTATCACCAGACTCGTCCTTCAAGTGCATGCGTGCTTTTAAAGTGATGTATGGGTAAGTGGACCCAGTAGCGGCCAATTTACCCAATGCACCGATAAAAAAAGCATGTGTTGAAGTCAATCCACCTTTGCGCTTCTTATTAATGAGATTCTTCATTTGTTCAAAGATAGTATACTGGATAATAGGGTTCAAAACGAGGATTAAAGCTGGAAGAACACCAGCAAACAAGGTCTTGAAACCATCTTTCTTGATGATATCTCTCAATGCACCCAATGTTGTCATCTTATTGTCACCACTGACAGTGATTCTGGTATTGGCGACCCAAATCGGATTCGTAGAGAAGACAGTAACAGATCCGGCAATCGCGCCTGTAATGATACTCTCCAATGAAGTGAGTGCCTGCTTGGATTTGGCCTTTCTATTCAGAATCAATTTCGCCAATGCCTCATAGAAGTAGTAATACACCAAGTTGTTCAAGACGACACCGTAGATGGCACTTTCCAAACCAGAGTAGAAACCAAAGATACCTTCGTTCTTCAACAGATACTTGGCAGCAGTCAAGGTAGACACTTTTTCCTTTTTTTCAGTCGCAGTCTGGCCACTAGACTCATCAACGGTCTTTTTAGATTTGGTCTGAGCAAGTGTTGATAAGGTCACCAAGGGGTAAGTGACAGCCATTGATAAAGCACCACCGATACCGGCAGCCACTGAGTGGGCCACTGGATCAACTTGAAGCCTGTCAGACATCTTTGAGCCAGTTCTTAGAGTGGTATGAGGTCGGTTGGTTAGTGTGGTAGTTGAGGTTGTTGAAGTTTCCCCGGACGAATGACTCGAACGACCAACCGAAACCGGAGAAGTTATTGAATAGAAAAATGGCTATATTTGCTGCATGCAGAACTCACTGGATCATTATAAATGTCCTGATACCTCCATGCAACCCAAAAAGCCTAGTTAAGGCATACCGAAGTGCCCCAAAGTATCTCCAAAGTGTTCATCGCTCGAAGGATTGCCAAACTAGGAACACTTCCACTTTTGGTATTTTCACAAATTTCCACTTTTTCCATTTGATACCCGAAGAACACTCAACTTCTCTTCTTTCTTTTACCAGCTTTTCCCACAGATTACTAGTTAAGGATGTCGCAACTCTCCTCAACGTTCAAGAAGAACCTCAGCAACTTCGGTTTCGTATGCTCCATCGCCATCGGTGGTATCTATCTCGTCAAGACGTGAGTTTTTATCCCACAAAGCCCGATCTTCATATATACTAACCCTCTCTCTAAAGTGTCATCAACAGTAGACGTGAGCAGACATTCCAGCCCGATCATTTCAACGATAATGAGGAGACAGATATGAATATTGCAAAGCTACAACCCGGTCTCCCTGAACCAACTGGTCAATATCAAAGAAAGTCCCAATATGAAGGTGCTGGCCATTCGTACTCTTCTAGAAAAGGCGGTGACAGATTCTCAGGTATCTTAGATCTGAATTGGCTCAAAAGTGATGATAAATAAGATTTAATGATAGTATGTATATAGCCAGCTACAGAAACGTAAAATAAAATCTCATAAAGTAGTGATACATTCAAGCACAACACATAAAGACAAAGACAAAGAAACAAAACCGAACTAAAAAAACCTAGAAAGACACTACTTAATCCTTCTTCTCAAAGTAGTCTGTCATCTCTTGGTCAAGTTGCTCAACAGTCTTCTTAGCTGGTCTCTTGTTTCTTGGCTTCTTCTCCTTTGGCTTACCAGCATTCTTTGGCGCATTCTTTGGAGCCTCCTTAGCGGCATTAGCCTTCTTTGGAGCCTCTTTTTTAGTCTTAGAAGCAGCGGCAGCGTTAGCAACAATTCTAGCAGCCAATGGCTTCTTGGTTGGATCAATGATAAGCTCCAGCTTCAACTTGTTAGAACCACCATCGATTGGAGCACCGTTGTACTTTTCCACGGCCTTGGTGGCATTAGCAGAAGACTTAAAGACAATAGTAGCAATACCCTTAGATTGGCCCTTCTCATTATAGGATAGTGAAACAGTGGACACACCACCAACCTGAGATGCAAAGAAATCCTAGAATTGAAATTGTTAGTCGTGATTCGTAAAATCATAATAGTGGCATTTGCAATTGTAATGGGAAGTAATGGAAAGCGTAGAACTCATGAAAGTGTGAAATAGAAAATTCCCCAGGTAAACCCTCAAAAGTGTGGCATGGCTAAAAGACTAGACCCCTGACAAGATATGAATGTTTTGATCCCTCCAACCCCACAGAAACACTCTCAACAAAGAGGTATTTCATAAGGCAACTCATCGCACACCAAAAGAACGGAATAGCGATAAGTCAAATTCATCATCATAATATGTCAAAAAGTCACATATAACCAACCCCTTTGGGCACGATACAAACGACAAGATCCAGAGAAGAATTATCCTTACCGATAAGGCAGTACGGATCAACAGTTAGACAGGCCAAGTCTTGTGCTGTATCCTTCTCATATGATGCTATTGTAATGCAAAGGTACACCAAAGCAGCGCACACTGTTGACAAAAAAACACACACCACCAAAAAAGACATTGGAGAAAAGTAATCAACAGTGTCCAATCAATAACTGAAGGATCACCATGAAAACAATAAAACATCCAAGTGAAAAACCAAAAGGTAGGCTGGCAAAAAACCTTAAGCGTGGCATGAGTGCCGGATGGTCTGTAGAAAATGACAGATGTCAGATGATTGGACTCAAAGATCTGATAAACACTGCAACTTTGTACAGAACCTTCCCTCATAGCCACAGTTTTTTTAATCCAATTTTCCAAACGATTTGTGATTTGGTTTTTGCTTATGAGCTATATCAACACAATGACACATGGTAAACACACATCCCATCCATGATTCACTTCCAATAACACTAGCCGCCATACTTCTAAAAGCAGAGCGCTTCAACATACCTTGATAGCATCTTGTTTAATGTCCCTTGGAAGACCGTACACAACAACCTTGGTGGCGTAGGATGCGTCCAAGACAGCAGCAGGGGCTGCAGCGGTGGTCTTCTTCTGGGTCTTTGGCTTAATGACAGCCTTGCCGACCTTGGACTTAGCAGCCTGTTTCTTCTTCTGCACGGGTCTCTTTGGCTTGCTAGAAAGAATCTCGTCGAGGGATTGGTCGAGGGCAGAAGACATAGCTGATTGGTTGATTGTTAACGAAGCTTTTGGTTTTGGTTCGTTGTTCTTGTTGTTGGAAGAAGTTGGAGGGCCATCGTTTGCCGCCCTCCCTGAAAATTGTCCGTGAGGCGAGACAATTTCAACAGGGCCGGGTAACCCGGGAAATTCGCGCTAACTGTCAAAATCCGGTTCGAGCCGCAGTGCCCGATGGACTCGAACGATGTTTCTCTTAAAGTTCAGGGATTGAGATCACTTGGGACAGAGCCCCTGGTTAGGCGTTGCTTTTGAATGATACAGACTGATATGATCAACAACCCAAAACAGAGAGGTATACGGCACCGCTCGCTTTCCCCCGAAATCAAGAGCTTGACTTGTGTCAATGCCACTCCCATTGCCAAATATGTTATAAGCGCAGAGTTTGATAACCATGTCGGTGCACAAGTGAAACATCAGATCCCTCGTAAGATCCCAGGATTCAAAGAAAACCTCGGTGCCTTAGCAGAGTTGATGATTCCCTCTAATAGTGAGCACTCTTCAGAGAGTTATTCAGTTTTTGTGCTCTATAAAGATGTTTCTAATAAGTATAGGCTGTTGCCAGATACTGATAGAGATACAATTGAAGAAACACAAATTGGGTTCCAGAATATGCATATCAACTCTATTAACACTATCTTTGAGAAGGAGTCGCATGATGATGATACCCTCTTCTTCTTCAATGTCACAAGATCAATAGAGTCTCCAGAGAACCCTAGAGGTCGAACCATAAGGTCAATTGCAGTCGGTACACCGTTAAGAAACTTCATCCTGTTAAAGCATATCATCACTGCAGCCATATTTTTATATTCTCAAGATCCACAAATGGGTCATCTCATTGCACTATTCAATGTGGTGAACAGTACTGATATCTCACTATGGCGCAATTATCTCACAGCTAACCCTTTCTTGTACAATATTCTTTCACTGAATTATGAATTTAGTAACAGTATCATATTAGCTCATTTTAAGAACATCCCATCGAAGGATGTAACATCTCAATCGATCCAGTATAAGAAGGGCGTGTTGCAGTACTATTCCAATTATGACATCTCTTCGTTCCCACAAGATTCCATATTGACAAAGATTCCATTCAATTTCTCGTTATGTTCACATCCCACGGATATCATCACAGACATCAATGTCTCTGAGGCGATATTGAGATTTCTCAATTCATTATCCACACACTTGAATAGAGTTAACTACAAAAATTTCAAAATTATCATACATTCATCACAACGCACTGATTTTCTCACATCCTTCATCTTGACGCTTTCCAATTTCCTTAATGGTTTCCAGAAGTCGCATTTCCATAATGATCAGATCCTTTATTTCCCGTTGATTGAGCTATATAACTGGGAGCAATTGCTTGATTTTGATAGACATACCAAAAACACCAAGATAATCGGGACAAACAATGCTATTTTGAAGGAATATACTGACTTCTATGACTTTTATTACGATCTCGACTCATTCGAGATGTCGATCTCACCAGAATTAGAACAGCACAACCAAGTATCCTCCAAGACTCATGATTTCATCGAACTCACAGAGTCTCTACTCATCGAAAAGCACGATTACACTACAGTTAAGATCTCATTTCATCGCTCCAACATCTATGAAATAATCAAGATCCTTGATCGTGAAGATTCAGATCAGGCAGAACTTAATCTTCGTGATTACTACTTGAGCAAAAATAAGAACATTGTGATATTTGAGGAGTTTTTCGAATTCAAGACCATAACACTAATAGATACACTCCATAAACTTACTGAAATCTTCTCAAACGAATTTTTCACTTTAGAGGATATCGATGGATTGAATGGATATTATGACTTCATCATTGGGTATGTCACTACCGCAGTGAAAGGCCGCTTGGAAATGTTTCTATATCTTCTAGAGATCTTTCCAGTCGACATCACATCCCCTAAAGATCTCGTCTACGATGCGGACTTGGAGACATGTGATGGGTTGTTGAATGCCGTCTTCAGGCCTATAATATTCCGAAACGTTGAATTACAATCAAAGGTGTTAAAGCTATATCATCTCTTGAAACATTGCCCTCTGAGTATGATCCTAGAGAATAGGCTGAATCCATTCTTGAGTGTTATGTTGGAGGAGAAGAGCTGAGCCGCAACCTTACTTGTACTTAAGACTTGTAGGTGATGATCGCAAACAAGGATACTCCGTCATGTTTGACGTAAAAAAGGTCAACGAAGTCCATGCACCGATATCCAATGAAAAGCTACAGTTTCTTGAGTTAGATATGCCAGCATTCATATACACAAATATGCTAAATAAATCGTGTAAGTTGTATCCCAGTTCACTAGGTTAGAGTGGAGACCTCAGAGTTGCAAGAGATCCCATCAGTTCATCAGCTTGACTTGTTATCCAGAGGGAAGAGCCTATAGTTATTCATATGGAAGAATCTCCATGGACAATCCAACTTATCCAAGATAACCTCATAGAACTGTAGCTTGCCTCTCTTTTCATTGACGTTCTCCAACGCCAACTTCAACTCCTTTTCATTTTTGACTGTTTGAGTCAAACAGTGCTTCTGCTTACCAAACTCAAACAAGTCAAAGATATGTTTCCAATTCCATGGTTTGATGTCGTTATAAGATCTATGTTCACCCAGGATGATTCTCTCGACAGTATAACCAGAGTTATTCAACAAGAAAATGATTGGTGTTAAGCCATAGTGTGGGAATGATGAGATCTCTTGGATAGTCATCTGTGCGGAACCATCACCTTCGACAAGGATCAATCTTCTCGTAGAACCTTCATCTCTCATAGCAATACCCACACCAACCGAGCATGGTAATGCCATACCAATGGAGAGATAAAACCCTTGGGCAATGTAGGATACACCGGACTTGAAACGGAAATCTGGGATACCAAACATGAATGAGCCAGTTTCGCAAACGACAACGTCGCCTTCCTCCAAGAAAGATTCAAACTTCTTTAGTAAGACGGATTGAGAGATTGCAGCACCGGATGGGATATGTGGATAACGTGGAGATACTTCGCAAGGAACTGGTCTTGGAAGTGGAACCTTCTTAACATCCAAAGACACTAACATTGCAGACAAAACATTGACAAAATTGATACCACGGAATAATTCAGAACCGATCTTGATATATTCAGGGTGTAATAGGATCAATTGACCCTCTTGCAAATCAAATGAGTAATGGCCAGTATTGATCTCATTCATGTATGGACCAAAGAATAAGACACAGTCAGAATCTTCTAAGTTTTCTTTCACACCTTTGTTTGATTCCAAGCCGATGTAATCACCAACGAATGAAGGGTGGTATTCATCCAAGATAGACTTACCCATGAATGTGGTATAGCTATGGATGTTGGTAATGTCCACAAGCTCTCTCAAGAGCTCAACACCTTGATGATATCTTCCAACTAGTACATCTGCCAAGATTGCAGGGTTATTGGACTTGTAAATCTTATCTAGGATTATGTCTGCCAGTTTCTGAGTGAAGACGGTTTCGTTGTCCTGGACCTTATGGAACTCTGAAGCAGGGTCCAAATCCAACCCAGAGGCATCAACAAGTTCTTCACTCATATCAAGAGGCAAAAAGATGACACCGGGTCTTGAAGTCTTGAACATCTCCTTAATGACGCTGTCAACCTGTGAAGCGGCCTTTGTTGGCTCAGTGATGATTTCAAAAGTACAACAAATCTTCTCAACCATACGTGTGTAAACGAAACGGTCACTGTCAGCCAATGGATCAATGTCGTTAACCAAATGGTGTAGATGCCTCTTCTTCTGCTGAGCATCAAAGAGAGAAGACCTTCTAGGCATACCGACGATGTGAAGCACTTTGACATGTTCAGCAAAGGCACCGGCAATGGCATTGGTACAACTCAACTCACCGACACCATACGTGGTGATAACGACACCAAGGGAGCCAGTGTATCTCGAATAACCATCAGCACTATAACCGGAATTCAATTCGTTACATCCACCGATCCATTCCAAGTCCGTCTTATATAAATGTTCTAGAAGGCCCAAGTTGAAGTCACCAGGGACACCAAAGATGGACTTGACCTTGTGCACTTGTTGTAGACGGCGGAAGAGGTATTCACCGAAGGGGAGGGTAGCTGAAGAAGTCGTTGTTGTACTTAGAGGGGCAGTAGTATCAACACCGATAGGAGTCATTTTTGGTAGTGGTTGTGGTAATAGTCGCTAAGCACAGTAGTGACAGTAATTAAGCAGATCATCACACCTTTATAAACCCCATCCACCTATCCCCGTCATTAACCAGGAACCGGTGATCAACAATGACCGGCAGTTCTTCCCCAATGTGCCACAAACGGCAACAGCAGCGGGCAAAGGCCCCAACAAAGTTTTTGTGTTTTTTTTTGTTCCTGTGGTTTGTTTTGACACAAAAGTTTAGGGCACTTCGGCTATCGATGGGAGGCGGTTGGACCTGTGATAGCCGAAATGGACCGTCTCGGTGGAGAACTTCAACGTTTAAGGGAAGCTGTAATCATTTGGCTGCAGGCTGCTTAGAGATAATACGGCACTGCAGTGGATAAAGGGCGACACCGGGACGGCTCCAGGAGGAATTAATCTTATCTTAGCACAGGCGACCAACAAAAATAACCGCTGTTCGCATCGTTGTCTTCAAGCCACAATGGAACAGTTCTTCTCATCAGTGATAAAGCCATTAGACGCACAGCAATTGGCCACTTGGATTAAGGGCAGCGGCGATGGCTTTGTCGTAGTTGATGTCAGAGATTCCGACTACCGTTATGTATGTCTTCATTCTATTAGTGAAGTCATGTACTAATAACAGCAAGGGGCATATTAAGGGATCAATACATATACCTTCTAAACAGTTCGATGATACGGCCATAGAACATCTACTTCGACAGTACCCATTGCAACAGTACGCATATATCTTCCACTGTATGAGAAGCCAGATAAGAGGTCCTACGTGTGCTAAGAAGTTTGTCCGTTATCTCTGCTTGAAGACCATTGTCAAAAATGATTTGAGCTTGATGCCAAAAGTGATGCTACTCACTGGTGGACTGAAGAGATGGAATCTGCTATACGGTGATGATCCCCAGCTTATGGATGAGATTACATGACTAGTTGTTATATCATCAATCACTCGTTCATTAAGGGAATCGGAACGTGTTAATCATAAACTTGAAAGAACCCTGATACTTCAACGCCGCAGTTGGCAACTCGCATTCATCGATCCACATCTCTCTAAACAAATCATTCTGAATTTCAACAAGCTTATCATATCCACGGAGCACTTTATTCCCCTCTCCTTCCTCGTGCAATACAATCGTACACTCAGGAAAATGAAACTTCTTCCTCAGGAGCTCAACAACTTCTTGCACTGTGATACGTTCGTCCTCTTTCAGAATTGTACTGAAGTCACCATGGGCAGAGTATAATCGGACATGATGTTTCTGATACACCAAAGGGATAGAGGTATCAAGAAATATGGCCTTTGTGCAACAATTGTCAAAGGTGGGACACGATGAACTTGACGCGAATGAAAGGACCGAATCATTTGTAGGTGAGGAATCTGTATGTTGTGAGGAATATATGGAGTTCATCTGATATTCTATGGAGAGTTTATCTTGTAGGAAGATTAGAATCCAATGACCATTTGTTGCTCCTTTATGTACTTTTTGACCTTCAGCTTTTGAGGAGCTGTAGTTAATGCAAGTGGTCGATCTCTGCATACGTGATGGGATATGTATGTACGTCCAAGCCTAAAGATCTATCTAGGTCATACTCCGAAACTGAAAGAAAACAGTTCTATGGGATGTCGTTCTTGCTCTTAACAGAAGCTGATACTAGTTGAAGTTTGAACTTGAGGTCCTCTAAACAGACTATCCTAAAGTGCTTGAGGCAAAAAAATTTCCCTCCACCTATATATTGTCACTTCACACAGATTCGGATCACTACAGCAAGGATCTTCGTGTTAGTCATTTCAACCCGCCCCCCCTGAAAACGAAATGACTTTCACTGAATATTACTTGAAAGCCTCTATCAACAAACCTCAAAAGCCAGGAAACCTACATTAACAACTGACTGATTAATGATCTATCTATATACGGCCTTCTATAATTCCTCAGCGCTGAGATCTGGATTGATCTTGAAAGGTCTATTTCTCCAATCAATCTGAGAACCACACATCGCTCTTAACCATACAGGGAAAGCTAGCACTTCCCTGAGGACCCATATACAACACCAATGTATCCAATGTGGTCTCTTCTGCGTCACGAAAAATGGTGGATCAAATATGCTCAGTTGATCCTGACCAGCATACTGTTGTAAGATTGACGATTGGACATAATCGACAAAGCACCAAATCATCTCATGAATACACATCATCACTAGTCTGTACCTCCCATCAAACCAAAGGTTAGAAATACCATATGTTCCAAACAGCCCAATCAATATGCTCTCAGTAGTAGGTTCAACCAACGTGGCAGCCATAACCATATATCTCCGAACTCTTAACCATCTGACACGACGATCCACGTAGTCCATCAGCGTATTGGCTACACTTCCACCAATTGGTTGAATCACCACATCTCCCGTCATACCCGTTCTCCCGGTCTCCCATAGAGCAATTCCAATCATATTATCTTCACCGATATAACGAGCAAAGAATCTGATTCCTTCGCCTCTTCTACCAACGTATTGCTTAGCAGCTTGGGCGATGTTTGGTTTATTATTGATGATTTGGTTTTCCCCACGAGAGATGGATTCCACAGCAGCATCCAAATCACTTATGCGATACATGTTGGATTTACCATTGACACAAGGAGCAACAGATGCTTTGTTGAAGAACACGTAAAACTTGGCATGGGACGTGTGTAAAAACATCTCGTCCAATTGTGCACCCAAGTTAGCCACAGTGGAACCGGATTTCACAGCGATAGCTAACGGGACGTGATGAACGAGCTTGATCGGTCTTTGAGTTGGACGACCGTTATCCGTTGAGTTCTTCAATGCCATGACAGAGCGCAAAAGAGTGCCCGGATTAACCCATACATTGGAATCCAAGACCCAAACGATATCAAATTTAGCATTCTTGAATCCCTTGGTCAAGTTATTGATCTTTGGGTTTGGTCCAGAGTGATTATTTTCAAAATTATCGTCAACCAGTAGTTGAACATCCACAGTGTCTCTATACCTTGCGATCAAGTCTTGAATTATGGGCACAGCCGGATCTCTTTCAGATTCCACGCAGAATAACACTTGGAACTTAGTTTTTGGGTATCTCTGCAACAAAGCCGATTCCAGACAGAGTTCCATCTCAGGATCTACACCTTTGATCGGTCTCAGGATCGTAACACCTTCTATATCCGTACTATCAAGGATCTCTGAATTCGTATCAAAGCGAACACCTGGAGGTATGGCCTTCCTGGAACGGAACTTCACGACGATCTCTGTGAACCCGTAGTACGTGATGCAGATCATTACAAACCACCATACGAACCCCACTGTAGAGAGAATCCATTTCCAGGTCGAAAGAGAGTCATTGACCACTGATGCGTAGGCGGTTGTATATGTTGCTGAAGCGCCCTGGGAGAGGAATGCGGTCAGTATGGATCCCACAATGCTCATCTCTCTATGTCGTGTAACGCGTCCACTCCTCACAACGACAGGAAGGGTATCTGGTCAGCTAACGAGAGAATGAATCAACGAGAGATAGGTCAGTGTCAGCAGTACGGCACACCAGAAAAAGAACCAGATGGATTAGAGGCCTCTGCATCCAAAAAGTGAGAGAAGTTCGAACAAATTTTGGCTCAGCTTCGGGAACACAACCGATCCAACGAAAGTCGGCGAAGCTGGAGACGAAGGAGAAGAGATGAGAAACCGTGAGAAATTGGTTTGCATTATATGATTTATCTGTTTTAACAACTGAGTCCTTCTGTCAGTCCTTGTTTCTTTCAGCCTTCAGTAACTCATAAGAGATTACCAACAATCATCTCATCGCTCGGGCCCGTCTAAACCGTCTCGGGCTGACGCTTTCAACGGTTTTTCCCCCCCAGAAACTTCAACAGAAAATGAGCCATAAAACAAGGACAAAGAGACCTCAGAAACAATGCCTCCAAAGGTGAAAAAGCTCTCAGGCCTACAACGTGAAGTACTCAAGCTTTACAGACGCTGTCTACGGATGAGCTATACGAAGCCAACTGCAAGCTTTTATGAAACATCTCGCTCTCAGCACTGAAATGCTAACCAGAAACAATAGGAAAACCAACAAAACTTCATACAATACACAAGGTGAGTGATCCTTATATGATTCCTTCATGATTAAACACTAACGATACTAATTAGAAATGAGTTCAAGAAGAATCAGAAGCTCCCAAAAAAAGAATACAGCACTATTGAATACCTCCTCAGAACGGGACACAGAAAATATGAAATGTTTGCTGCTCCAGAGATCAAAGATATTAAGTGAACATCACTACCTCTACATACTCACAATTAATGTCCTGAGCATATTATTAAACATTAGCCAATTTCAAAATCTCATCCTGATGCACCAGTAAAAACTCTGTAACATTGTTCCTCTGTGCCATATCCATCAACTCACGCTCACCATCACTGACACGGGCGAACGTTGGAGCAAACACAACGCTCAGGTTATGGAAAGTCATCTTATTCAGATTCGAGTGAGATTCAACTTTCTTCAAGTGGATCAACATCGCAACCAACGCCCTGCCATTCGTAGGTGGTAATGAAGAGATCATCTGTGCCAGCGCAACAACTTTATCCTCACCGCTCAACTTATTCACACCGATAAACGATTCATAAGTCTGCATCGTGATGACAGGCTCTGGTAAATGGAAGTATAGGTACCTCTTCAGTGAACTAGATATGGCATTCACATCACCGACATTCAATGCAGATTCCAACTCTTGTGAGGTCTCAGATTGATACAAGTTGTTGAAAGCCTTCAAGATCGCATTAGTCTGTGATGCGGCACCATTCTTTCTATAGATCCCCTCAGAATCTAATCCTCGCTTCTCAACTTCATTAATCAACCTTGTGACAACCAATGGAATAGACCTTTGTTCATATTCAGCACGCATCTCCAACGAAGAGTTGAACAGATCAGACATAATCAGTCCTTGAGTACCGCTCTTTACAATCTGCGGATTAGCCCCCAGGGAAAAGCCCTTTGTTGATAACAGCTTCTTGTTGTCATTCCCACCAAGTTCATCGGTCTCTTCAGAGCGAACTATAGGTGGAGAGATCTGTGGATGGCCATTCTTGGACTTATCATCATTCAGTAATGCATTTATAGAATGAACAGAAGGTGAAGGTGCCATCGACTCATTTCTCCCAAAGAAATTACCACGTTTCCAGAATTTTGGTTTTGATTTTGCTTGCTTAGCATCAACCTGTTCAGCAACCTGGATATCATCAGGAACTGGTGTGGAACCTGCAGTACTAGATGATGGCGGCGCTTGCTGTTGGAATGAAGATGTAGACGAAGGAGGTCCATCAGTGACATCCAACGAACTTTTTGAAGAATGCTCATTATATTGTAACTTTATTTGAGCAATTCTTTCCTGTAGTTGAACAACCTCGATATTCAAAATATCTCTCTGTGATGATAAATCTGCAACCTCTCTCAAGATCGCCGATTTTGAAGTTTTCAAATCTCTTATCTCAGTACGCAACGATCTCAATTCAAGCTCGGCCTGCGAGACATCAAATTGTTCAACACCGTTAGCGTCTGATCTAGATCTGTTATGGACCGAAAGTTTCCTCTGCGTGGAACTACCACGACGATCAGTAACTGGAACAGGTGGTGTAGTAAATAATGCAGCGCCCTGGTATGGCGATGTTGGGTATTGGTTCGATCTTGGTGTCAATACTGGATGTTCAGAATTCTCATCAAACGGACCATGGTTCTTAGAATCGATTATCGGGGATGAGATCTTATAGTTCTCCACAGATGATTGCGACGTTGATTTCTTATGCTTTCTGAACCCAAGGAACTTCTTTGGGGATCTTAAAGAGAGTGATTTTGACAGTGCAGAATCATTCGTGATATTTGACAGCGCACTCTTTTTCTGAACAGGTGAGGTTATTGAATTTTTATTGACCTGAGCATGGCTTTCCAAAGTGATATCATCAGGGCGTTTCTCATCAAAGGAAGTTCTAGGAGATTCTGAGCTGTTTAGTTTTGGTGTAGGTTTGTTGAAATCATCGTCAAACGAAGGTAACCCTTGGATATTCAACCCATTAGGAATGCTATCACTGTGTCTAATACCACCCAGTCCCTTCGGTTTCTCTAGGTATTTGGAGACATCTTCATCACTGTCATCCATATCGATAAAATCATCATCTGGCACTCTTGGAATTGGGATCTTTGGTGGCGGTGAATCCTTCCTTATATAACTCGACAGTATATTATTAGAAGAACTAGAACTCGATTCATCAATGACAGCGGCCTGTCTATTTGGAGTCTGTACGTTTCTTCTCAATGGGGACGAAGGACGTTCTCTTCTTGGCGTAGTATTCAAGATAGCCATCTCTGCCGAAGACACACGATTAGAGCCATTTGTTCTGAAGAAAGAATCGTACGGATCGGAAATTTCGATATCTGGTGAGAGATGATCTGGGATTTTTATTGGTGATAATGAGACAGGAGCATCAAGCAGCCCTTTATTCGACAAAGTGTTCTGTGGCTGTGGTGATATGCGATCTACAGGTCTTGATGGTGATCTTGGTGGTATACCCTGGTTGGTCCCAATGGTATCCACTTGCGAAATATCACCTGGGGACGCCGTCAGTGTTGGACTTGTAACATTTGATAATTGCGATTGTGGTGTTCTCTCCGGCGGAACTTTCGGTAGAGATTTCTCCGGTATACGAGACATTCTGTTATTCCTCATCTTCTTCTCATGTTCCAATAACCTCTTCTTCTCCAACAACTTCTCGTGACATGACATACAGAACAGTCCCTTCGAGGTTCTGGCATATTTCAACTCTTCGATTCTCTTCTTACAATTCCTGCAACAGAAACAAGTGGAACAATAGGCCTGATCACCAGTGAGGATGGCGAGGTCATCAATCTTCTTACCACATGCGTTACAGGCATAGGAGCATTCTGAGCAAATCAAATCGCCAGTTCCTAAAACCAAGAAGTTGGAGCTCGTTCCTAGTAGCTTAGAACACTTTGAACAACTGAAACAGTACATGTGCCATCTATCACCACCTAGTTCATAAGCGTGTCCTTCAGAGATGGGAAGATTACAACGTGTGCACTGATGTGCCTCGTCGTCTTCCATGTATGACTCCGGCGGCGATTGGACTGCTGTCATTTGCGTGGTTCTTGCAATCTAACGTTAAGTACCCTCCACAAGGATCTTTGTCGTCCTCGACAATGAGATTTCAGATCAGAGCGGCTAATGGATGGCCAAGTAACAGGTACTGTTAATCAATAACCCCGTAAAAGGATTGTAGGGTCTCTGTGCAAGATCCTGGTGCAAATAGCTGGCCGCTGTGTTTCAACGAGCTATGGAACGGTCAAAAATAGCAGGGATCTGGGACGGCGGACAATAGGGGTCGTACGGCTTCTTCTAGCAGATATGTGGTAAACCCTTTGGGATGGTGAAGGATTAAGGGGTGGATGCTGTGGCGTCTTCAAGTACAGCAACACTACTCTTCTCCTTCTTCTCTCCCTTCCCGTTGAGATCTGTGTTTTGGTGATGGGATTTAATCAACTTTTTTGGGAAATTTTGCTGGTTGGGTGTGACGCGAAACGCCCGTTGATCGATGGAAACAACGGCACTGCATGCGGGATGGGAGAGCCAGATGCGTTGTTGCTGGTGGTTACTCAGTTCTGGGTGCTTGCATCCCGTTTTATATAGGATGCCTTTGTCTTTATTTCCCTCTGTCGTACATTACTGTACCATCCGCAAGACGTGTTTTCACTTCCCGGCAGTTGCTTTCAAGGTCCCAGGGCCACATCTGCTATTGTAGGGGCCCATGACGCAGCTTGCTTCGAGGCGTATCTTCTCCATCTCGGTGTTGGCAGTTTAACCCACTGGCATTACTTTTTACGATTGTGCGGTATTCATAGACCAGACCACTCGAAAGTGGTTATTTTAGACTATCCATAGAGATCGAAGATGAATGTCACTGCCTGCGTGGGGATCATATGCTCTAGGCCTTTAAGTGAGATCAGCGCTCACCACTGAACAGTGCGCAAACCAAAAATAGCTGGTACTGGGCCGCAAAGAAATCGTGTCGATGTAATAATATCTGTGGTCTGTTACTAGGTAGTCTCTAGTCCAAGGGCCTATTATTGTATCGATTTCTCTATCAAGGGAAGAACTTAGGAGATACTATTCAACTATTGACCGGACCGGTACTTATTGCCTCCACAGTGTTCGAAAACGCAGACATTGCTGTTTGTCCCTCAGGCGTGTGCGATTTGGCTTTGGCACGAAGATCATCAACTTCGATACCCAAACATCGACACCACAATAAAGTTAAAGTTAGAATCACAGCGTTACAACCAACAGCAATAAATTACCATTTATGTAATAGACAGAAATGTAGCAGCCTGCAAGTCCAAGGAGGGGGGGAAGGTACTAACCTTTATATACATCGTACATCTGAAGATCATTGACTTAGAAGTTTCCAACACTAGCTTCGTGGCTAATGAGTCTGCATACCCAGATTAGAGCGGCGAACCGCAATTGGCAGAGAGGAAGTTAGAGGAATTACCCTCATTGGATGGTGAGGACCGAGATGTTGTGGATCATAAGGAGAAAGAGGCCCCTGTTCGACAGAATAGTATACAAATACATAGAACAGGCTAATTAAAAACACAATTATTACAGTTTTAAGTTGATGGGTTTCTTTTATATATTACGGCACTACCAGGTTATTATAGCTCCTATTTCAAGACTTGGTATTCAATTTAGAGCTTATATTCAGAATCTGTCAAGATCTGCCCCTACGAAAAGAATTCTTGCCATTGGCCCAACTCTCCTATTCACTGTCAACACCAACCTGGCACAACAGATGATTTGTCAAACTGAGCCCATCAGCTCCGAAATTATTGGACTCACCAGTGCAAAACAGCAACTATCTTTTCTTTTAAGATAACAGCAACATTATACCTACCACACTAGACAATTTTATTGGAAAACAATTTCCAAATATATCAGCTTTGAGCAATAGTGCCGACATGTAGATAAAAACTTGCGGCAATGGTGGTGTTTACCAGTCGACACACTGATCTCTCGACGCTTCTTGATAATATAATCTGCAGCATGAGTAAGCTGGATATCGAGGCCCACTCGAGTACCGAATTCTCTGATCGGAGCTTCAGGAGAAGTCTGTGATGACTGAGTACTCTTGTGAGTCGAACTTATGATGTCTTGATTTCTCTTCCAATATCTTCTTGATAATACCAAAAGCCTACAGATCTCCGTCATGGGCTCGTATTTCGCCCTAAAAATCTCCTTGAACGTGGTCAGAAAGCGCTGCGCACACTTTCTTCTTTTGACCTCAACTGGCGATTGACAGACTGAAACAAATATCGCTGTTTATGTGTTTGTGGTGCCAATGTCGCTCTTTCTCATCATGATACGATTCTCAGCTCTGGTGTTATATTCTTCGAATTCAGCCGTCTTTCATCTGCTGCAACTCTTTCTCCCAGGGTCCAAAAGAAATTCACACCTGTCTATCTGGACCACAGCAGACTCTAATTTTCAATTCTGATGGTCGATGTTCAATATCACCAAGCGTACCCATCACTTTCTGATCAAGTGCCACATAATTGAGTGTGTGGACAGTGCTCTGGCCTCTCACAACAGGGTTCGAGGTTCCTCACTTTGACTGACTAAACTTCGTTGAGCAAATACAGTTGTACCATAAGGCATCAAATCGCTACCATCAAGTTCAATATCTACCTACAAAATTGGTTTGCACAGCACGATAATGCTATTGGAGCTTTTTGTGTCATCTCAATAGAGGTTCAAAAACTCTCTTTTCACAACAGATTCACTGTCTTGAAGGTTGATGTGACGCTATTGAGAAATAGCACATGAATTTCAACATGGATGAGCAAGCTTGGGGTGCTTTTGAGGACAACTTGAAGACTTTGCTCCAATTCACCAAGCATATCAGCACACAAGAAGAGAATCTCACACAAGACGAAGAAGAATTTTTTTCTGGTATTGCAGGGAGAGTTCAGGGGTTTATGACCAGATCTACTGAGATCCACATAAAATATGTCGGCCTACGAGAACCAGGGTGGATGGCGTCGTATTGGTCTCTAATTTACCAGTTTTTTTCTTCTTGGATGGCACCGATTCCCCTATTCTTCTTCGATAGAGTACATCAAGCGCACCAAAAGAGTCGTATTAGAGCGGATAGTATAATCGAATGCCCTCAGAGGATAGGGCGAGACAAGTTTTATTCATGGCTTTCGGTCATTACACTGTTTTTGTTCACAGCTTTGACAGGACTGCTTTTTTGTGGTTCAAACCAAGAACATGGGTGTTCCGATACAGAGCCAAGGAAGAGTACAGCCATTTCTAGCCCATACAATAACGACGCTATTGATGGAATGACTATTACAGTTGTAAAATTCACCCTGATTTTTATTTTCAGTCTATGTCTTGGTGCAATAGTTATTCGGGTTGTGAACCTCTTTCCATGGAACTTGCTTTATTGGTTTTTCCTAGTGGTGTATTTCTTCACACTACCACTCTGACATATCAAACGATACCTCGTCATCAGCTTATTCAACTCTTTTTTAAAGGAGAAGTCCACTAGATACTTAATCACTTCTCTAAAAGACCTCGACTGGTGTATATGCCTTACTGCTCAATCTGAACCGGTATAAACTGTAGAAAAGTTGTTCAACTCGTGTCATCTGTTATCCTTCATAAATGAAGTTTACTGCCCAGTGCTTTGTAAAGGTACCGATAGCACTCACAAAACAACGCAATCGGTTTCAAGGTATGCATCGCTTAACTGTTGACCAATAAGAGATATGCCATGGTCTCTCAGTGTCAGTGATAAACCTCTAAGATCAGACTTCACTGGCTGTAAATGACAGAGCTGATATATCTTCCAAGGTCATCTTTACCAACTTTTTACCAATTTTACCTCGATGCTCTCCCGCTCCTGGATCAATTCCCCCATCAACCGACAATTGACCGGCCTCTTTATTGATTAGGTATCACAAGATAATTAGGTCCTGTGCCAAGCTCATCTCATATACCTCAGGTCGGTAACTCCAACCTCTGTATATACTTAAGTGTCCTCATAGCCCAAAAAATCCCAATATTCTGTGATGGCATGGCCATACAACCTTGCAGCAACGTACCACTTCCAAGTTACAAGGAGTCTGCCATTTCATCCAGTAGACCATAATTTCGACTCTTCTTCTAGTGAAGAATGAACATCGACAATTCTTGAAAGAGAAAACCTTCAATTGGGGATAGCGACGAATAGTAGGAATAATAGAGTCCACTCTGAAGCGGTCTTGGACAGATATTTCAAGATTCTCAAGATTCTCAGCCTTGATGAGTGGAAGAGAGTCAGCATTAAAGCTTAGAGTGACCACCAGCTCCTTCAAGGAAGGAAACACCCTTTCTACTTCAACTCCTCTTCGAGGCCATCTTAAAACGAGCTTGGTTAACCGATGAAGATCAACCTTATGAAGAGGTTCAACGAAAAAAGACAATTCAAGCTCCCTGATCTGTTGAAGAAACATAAAATCTTCTTCTTGCAGCTGTCTGATACCTGGTGTATCATAACTGACGCCAGTGGTTGACAATTCCACGCTGTGAAGCATGGGCGCATTAAAATTGATCAGTCGTGGAAATTCGTCCCAAAAGCTAATTTTTAGCTCATACAAATTGGGAGCTTCAAAACCTTCAGTTCTCAAGCACCCGCCCCGCAATGCACCAAATCTGAAACAAGTTCCAGTGAATCTGACACTCTGAAGATCCGCCCCTCCAGTGCATGCAAACGCTTGAGTGTTTATCGTTTTGTGTTGCAACTTCACTGCAGAACCCCATAAACAAAGCAAGTTGCTGTTGCAACCTTCCAAGTTAATGCTGTCAATCGTCTCATCGGAAAAGTCTACCAACACCAGTTCAACAACATTGCTCATCTGAAGCTCACCACCACCTTGCAAATCACATCTTTTTAGCCATAAATAGTTAATGTTCTGAAATGACACCCTAGATAGGTCAATCTTACCGTCGTTAAGTCTCACACTGTTAGAATCCCTGATGACCACTTTGGAAGAGTCAGGTAATGAGTTAACCAGTGAGAGAATTCTATTCCTTTTACTGTTAGAATATTCTTCAAACACTGATCGCCCAGTCTGGGAAATACTAACGTGATTCATTGACTGTGAGAGTGCTTTACACATCTGTGAGATTTGTGCCTCATTCACGGAGTCCATTCCAACAATATCGACAATGTTGATCATGGAATAGCTTCGGTTCAAATCATCCAGAGATACTGACATTATCCCTTTGTTCTCCTTTCCCGACAACACTGTGCCAGGGCCTGTAGCATACTGAACCAACCCTGCAAGTGGGAAATCAACCAGGTTCAGAAAGGACTCCAAATCCACACGGTCAAGACGAGTCATTACTTCGATAATGAGTTCTGTCGGGAGGCGTAAGAGACGTTTGGCACATCTTCTTGGAACTGTCAGCTGCTGCATGAGAGCCTATGATGTGAAATCTGAAGCAAAGGAGGAAAGCAGCATGCTTCTTTTTTCTTTTGCTGCCACTAAAAGTACAGTCTGAGAGCATTTATGTTGATGCAGCAGGCGTTCAGGGCAGGGAGTTACCATTTTGCATAACAGCTCTAGCTCTAGCTTTAAAACTAGGATTTCTGCACGCAAGCAATGTGTAAACTCTGAACTAAGGACACTAAATACATCAACAGCAATATTGAAAGAAGTTAATGGTTTCTCTCCCTAGTAGTCTCGATGGAATTGGCGTGTAGCTTACGTCAGCCCCTTACTTCTCCCATGATAATAAACGTAACTTTATATGAATGAAGAGCTGCAAAAGAGGAAAAAAGCCTGACACCCACAATCTGCGTGTAGACATGTTTACTGTTTGAACTCGGGGTAACTCCCGCATCTACAGGTGACAGTAGTTAGTACAATGCAAGGAAACCAATTCCGACCATTTGCCGTCGGATGTAGCTGAGCATTCGCGAAATATTGAGTCTTGCACCTCCGTTAGAAACGGAACTTCAACAACAGAAAGTGACGCTGACAGTCTTATCCTGTTTTCTTTGAAGGCATTCTTGGTCCGTATATTGTGATATATCTACACTGAACTTTTGGAGATCCGACTCTCATACTCTAAAACCACACCCTGCATCACAATGTCCGACACTGAAGAAACCAAAGTGTCTGCTCCATCGCAATTCCTCTCTGAGATAACAAGATCCAAGGTAATTGTTAAGCTGTATTCTGGTGAGGAGTATCACGGTATGTTGTATCCAATCTTGATTCTACTCCCGCTGAGCCTCTGTGCTTCTTAACGATTTATGGGACAACCAACGATCACTATACTAACCCACCCAATCAAGGAACTCTTGACAGCATTGACGGCTATATGAACGTTGCCCTCGAAGAGGCTGAAGAATACGTCGGTGGAAGAATAACAAGAAAGTACGGTGATGTGTTCATCCGTGCCAATAACGGTGAGTGTTGTCCTCTTCCACAATATTGCATCCATTCAGACTAACAGTAACATAGTTCTCTATATCTCCCAGGAGTGAATATCCATAACCAATTGTACAGTAGAAATGAACTCTCTTGTAGCAATAAAAATAACCCGAAACCAACCCCCTACTGGCACTTTTAAAACAATATGTTCTATATTACTACTGACCTTTCATAATTACCACATTCGGAAGTCAACCTTTGTCCGGCATAACTGCCACACCTGCCCGCCCACTCGCCGCTTATGCTCTGCCAATTGGAACCGCTCGCGAACACCCCCCCCCCCTTGGCGAGGAAAAAAGTGTTGAAAGGTTGGAAGAGAGCACCTTGAAAGAAGGGGAAGAATACGTAAACAACAGCAATGTCCTTCATCATCAGACGCCAATTGTCTACTTTGATCCCACCAAAGATTGCTTCTGCTAAGGTGAGTGTCCCGTGAAGGGAGATCTGGAGTGTACTGAGTGTGCTGGGTATAGGAGTAATATTAACCGGGGCGAACGAACGAGGCAGAGTACGCAAGAAGACTATAAAGAGACAACAGATACCAAAGATACACTACAGGGTGAGGAAGAGTAATGTAACAGAGTGATTGCACAGGAAGAAGTGACGTGGAGGGGAGACGTCTAGAATTGCCCAAATCAAAAATCAACAAACAACAATAGAGAGAACCTCGGCACACCAAAACACGTCTATGACCCCCATTTAGACAAATAACCTCATACTAACAATATCTGATAGAACATCGGTTCCAACCCAGCTGCTAAGAGATTGGCCTCTGTCGTTGAGTTCTACAAGACCTTGCCACAAGGCCCAGCCCCAGCCATCAAGCCTTCTGGTTTGGTTGGTCGTTACAAAGCCAAGTTCTTTGACGGTGACAACGCCACTGGTAAGCCATTGTTGCACTTGGCTGGTTTCGTTTTGGTGTTTGGTTACTCCTTGGAGTACTACTTCCACTTGCGTCACCACAAAAACGGTGCCGAGCACCATTAAGCACATACAACTAGAGAATGATACAGATTTGATATTCAGCAGTCATCTTTCTTTTGCTTGACATATGGTCTTTTGATGAGATGTGTGGTATGACTACAAAGTACGGTCTATTGGAGATTTAAAAAGAACATGAGAAATAAAGGATATTTTTAATCCACGTTTATGACAGATTACATATATATGTATATTCAATTGTAGTCTTCTAGTTCCTTCTCGAATTTGGTGATCTTTGTGTTTTGTAGTGTATCATCCTTGATGATGTTCAGCATCTGCGAAACCTCTGGGACTTTCCATCTAGTTTTCCCATGCAGTTCACCAAACCCAAGTTCAAACTCATTTAGTGATTGCCAGTCTTGCCAATTCGTAGCATCAGTGATCTCTAAGCCTTTGGAGCCTTCAGTTTCACGCTTTATAACACCATTGGCATAATCCTTCATTATTGCTACTGCAACCGTGTTAGAATCGACCAATGTGTTCACAATAGGACCCTTCTTCGAATTTTTGATCCATCCTGTTGTATAAAACCCTGGGATCACTTCAGAAGCGTCATTCAGGACTCTGGAATCCTGATTCATGATAACACCTCTCTTTCCATCAAACTTGATCCCAACCTCATCTAACCCAGCAATAGGAGTACCTCTGAACCCTAAACTTGTGATGACTAGGTCTGCCTTAAAGCTTTTAAAAGTGTTTGGAATCGGCTGTACCTTGACAGGAGATTCTGGAGAGTCCTGGTAGAGTCTATTCTTCTGGAACACAATCTCAGAAACCAAGCTGAGATCAGAAGAATGTGGCTTGATCTCCACTGGTGATAGCAAATAGTCCAACTTCCAAAACTTGGTGAATTCATCAGGGATGACGTATTTGGCCTTGCCCTTTCTCTCTCCAATTGGCTTTGCGTATTCCAATATGGTCTCGAATTTCCTCTTGAGGATTCTCTCCAATTTGTTCTTAATAGGCATCAAGATCTCAAACACTTCATCGTCCAGTCCCATGAACTTGACACCAAATTGCTCTAATTGTAACAATTCTCTAATCTCCTTCGTAGTAAAGGCACTCTCAACCACACCACGTCTAGCCACGATTCTAACATTCTTCACTGTGCTCTTCTTCAACAGTCTTATTGCATGCTGAGTCATATCCGTCATCTCCAACTCCTCCACGGGCATCAATAGCAGCCTTGCGATATCCATAGCGACATTACCATTACCAATGATCACCACATCTTGTACTCTATCCAACGGCGGGATGAACTTCTCAGTTGTAGGATTGCCATTATACCAACCTACAAACTCATGTGCGTTGATGACACCAGGAAGCTTTTCGCCTTTTATACCCAGTTTATTCCCTTCAGAACAGCCATATGCAAACACAATACCGTTGAACCTTTCATGAAGCTCTTGTATAGAGACATCTTTCCCGACTTGAGTGTTGCCATAGAAGGTAAACCTTTTGTTCTTTGCAGCTTCTGTGAAGGTTTCCTCACAGTTTTTCACCTCTGGGTGGTCAGGAGCGACACCGTACCTCGATAGTCCGAAGGGAGTAGGCAGTTGCTCAAACATGGTGACATTGACGTTTGGTCTCTTTAGGAGATCGTGAGCCGTGTAGAACCCTGAGGGTCCAGAGCCAACGATGGCGATGTTCAGTGTCGATTGTAGACGATGGAGCGTGGCTCTTGTGAATGGGACTTTCGGTCTGAGCATCATTGCCTTTTGGCTGTTCACTGTTGTTGTGTTTGAAATTATTGAAGCTGTTGAAGATGACGGGTTTTATACCGTGAAATGTCCGTTCTCGGTGAACTTCATGACACATAAAAGGGAGATCAGAGTTCTAGGGCCGATTCTATTAGTAAACGCTGTTAATGGCTTCGAAGACCTAGAATGCCATACAAAGAGAGCCTGTTTAGTATTTTATCTAGAGTATAAACCCGCCTTCTATCATCCATAGAAGTTCGGACATCTCGTCTCATTATGAACATTGGAACACTTTACGCTGCAAACCCTCGAGAAGCACCTTACACAGCTCCCAGGAGCGTTGTCACCACAAATAGAGCATAGCTTCTTATTCGGTACCATCATCATTGTGTTCTTTTTGCGGCTCACCTTGTTGAAGATGATGGTGGCGTTTCTCTCATCTTCGTCCAGGTAGTTGGCCAATCCTCTTCTCGACGCCAGTGTCTTCCTCACCTGGTGCATTGCACTCTGCTTCTGCTTTTGTCTAGGGTTAGTTGGTGCCCTGTGTGGGAACCGTGCGTAGTCGAACTTGATGCCCAACTTGGGTAGATCAATACGGGCATTCTCGTTGTAGTTCTCCGTATCCAGTTCATTAAACCTTTTGATCGAGTTCTTCTCCTCTACGAGGTCTTCTGTGAGTGCTGTGCCATGGAGATGTGACTCAATATTGGCCAAGTTGTACGATCCAGCGGCAAGACGCTTCCGTGGTTTGTTGTCCTGTGTCGCTCTCTGCTTGGCCCTCGACGGCAGGTTTACGGACGACGTGAAGTAGACATCTCTGTTATACGTGTTTGGTGAGATTTCTTCGACGAAGGACATATTGACATTACAACTTCCACACCTTCTTCTTTTATGTTTTTCGAGAGTTGATGTTGTTCTAGTTGTTGATCTTGACGTTTTCTCTCGAATGTTTTGTTGCGTTCACTACGGTATGGGGACATTATCAAGGTCTTAGAATTTATTTAAGCAACAATAGCACGAGCAGCGTCTCTGGACTTCTGGATCAGAAGGTTGTCAGCGAGAACAAGCGCAGCCATTGCCTCGACAATTGGAATGGCTCTTGGAGTGACGTTTGGATCGTGTCTTCCCCTGGCTGCGAGCACACCTTTCTTACCGTCATATGTGGCAGTGGCCTGCTCCTTAGAAATAGTGGCAACGGACTTGAATGCAACAGAAAAGTAGATGTGCTCACCATTGGTGATACCACCTTGGATACCTCCTGAGTTGTTTGTCTTTGTTCTCAATCTCTGGGCCTCTTCGTCGTAGTAGAAGGCATCGTTATGCTTGGAACCTGGGATCTCAACACCGCTGAAACCGGAACCAATCTCAAAACCCTTCGTAGCCGGTAAAGAAAGCATAGCGTGTGCCAACTGAGCCTCGAGCTTATCGAAAACAGGTTCACCAAGACCAATAGGAACGTTGCGAATAACACATGTGACAACACCACCGATGGAATCCTTAGAGTCCCTGGCATTTTCTACAGTCTTGGTCATGGCATCAGCCACCGAGTCGTCAGGACAACGGATAGGACCAGCAGCATCGACTTGCTCTCTAGTTACAGTGTTCAAAAGTTCAAGGAATTTAGGATCATCTCTGTTCATCTTCACAGAACCAACTTGGGAGACAAATGCGACAATCTCAACGTTATTAGCCTTTGCCAAAAACTTCTCTGCAATAGCACCAGCAGCGACTCTACCAATGGTCTCCCTGGCAGAGGAACGACCACCACCAGAGGCGGCCTTGACACCGTACTTGCTCAAGTAGGTGTAATCAGCATGGGAAGGTCTTGGGTACAAATCCGTCTCAGAGTAATCGTGAGGTCTGTGGTCCTCGTTGGCAACAAGCATGCCAATAGGTGTCCCAAGTGTCTTTCCCTTCTCTGTACCACTCTGAATAAAGACTCTGTCTTTCTCGTTTCTAGGAGTTGTGAGCTTGGATTGGCCAGGTCTTCTTCTAGTGAGCTGTGGTTGAATGTCATCCTCTGTGAGCTCCATGCCCGGTGGTACACCGTCCACAATGCAGCCGACAGACTTACAGTGGGACTCACCGTAGGTAGTAACTCTGAACAACGTACCGAACGTGGACATCTTTGGTTTTTTAGAGGCTTTAGAGTGTTATACTGAAGTTTTTAGTCTCTTCTTAAAAGCTCTCGACAGCGTTTGACTCATTGAGTGTGGCGCGTAACAGTGACAAATCTCCCACCGCCATGGCCTCTTTTGGTGGGCTCGTTCTACTTAGCGATGATAATAAAATGTGAAACAGATTAAGTTCTAGAATGCAATGTGTTGATTGTTGAAGGCCGAAGGAATAGAATAGGGATTCCGGATGAGATCACTGTTACTTTCCAGTAACGCAGTACTCGCTTTTTGGCCAGATGCTATTTCTCTATTCTTTCTACCAAGAATTCATCCATATGTAAACCCTTCTTTTCCTTTTCCTTTTCCTTTTTTGTATATTTATTATTATTATGTTTCTTTTCTTTCTTTTCTTATATATAAATTTTATATATTTACTTATGTATTTTATACTGTATCACTCCATATATCTGATTAACCATCATACGGTTCTTCGCATATCGCCCGCTCATTCCACTCTTCCTCCCAACCAAAACTACCTCCTTCCACTTCAACTTACACGTTGGCTATCTCCGCCTCGTTGTGGTTCATGTCAGCGAGCTGGAAATTGAGCATCATACTACCACCGGACTGCCCTGACCCTATTACATCCCACACCAGTTCCTTCATAGTAGACCAATCGTAGACCGGGTTCACCGACTCACTTGAACCATATGGGTTACAGTACTGACCTTTGAAGCCCCCACCGTTCACAAACCACTCATCGTAAAAGCCATTGTTATAAGGATCAACATCCCTCTTGGTCATGTTCTGGTGTCCGCGCAGGCCCACAAATACTTGACTAGCCGGGTTGCCATGCTTTACGAAGGCCCTAAAACCCTCTGGGTGATCATAATAACTTGTAGAATTTAAGCCGTAAACTGCTTGACCGTGTAGTAACTGGCGTTCCCTATGGAAGGCAATGACGTTTCTAGATAGAGATCCGTCATGGGTAGAAAAAGTACCCGAAAATACCCTCTACCCGGGTGGGGGTAGCAAAGGGTAGCTCGGTTGGTTGACTACCCTCTATTTTAGTATATAGCATGAAAATATAATAAGCAGTGGTGCTAGATCTATATTAGCTGAAGACTAATAAATGTGATTTAACAACTTTGGCTTTGAATTTTTCCAACAAACCTCTCAAAATTCTAGCTAAGCCAGAAATTTAAGTTCTACATCTCCACGATATCTTATATCATATCATGCGATATTTGCCATTCTCATCTTCAAATATGTAAGATGCTAAAATCTAAATTTCGTCATTAACCCTCAGGATCATAAGAGATGACAACATGGACGAAGACATACGATTTCTTCTAAAAGAGAGAAGTCCTCTGGCAATACTGAATGATCTTTCTGTTGATACTGATGTTGTTGGAATGGTCAAAAAAATCTTAGCTAGTCTCGATAATCTTGGATACAGAAATCTATTTTGTCTCCAATATTCCAAAACGTTGAGATTTTCATCAAAAGATAATGAAGGAAGCTCTTGGAATTGTCTCATCTCTCTTTCGACAGAGTTTATTGGTGAAGAACGAGATGCTTGTTCCATTTGTCTCCTCAACTGCTGAGGAACATAACCACGGCGTCCTGCAGCAGCAATTGGTTCTGTTCGCTCCTTAGTTAGTTCAGGGATTCTGCCAAGAACCGAATCATATTCGCATAACGTACGGGTACACTCCTTGGTAATATTTTCAGCATCCAGTGTAGTTAGGTGCTGCTCAATAAACCTTCTCTTCAATCTAGGATCCAAAAGACACCCAATGTAAGAAAAGTCTGTTTCATCCAATAGATCGTAATACTTTCTGGGTTTCTCCCTTGCCTTTTCCAAGCCTCGGATGAGGTCTTTCGGCAAACCTGACTGACCTTGCAAGATATTCATTATACCTAGATCTTCATAGAGTCTTTCCTTGGCTTCAGTGGTACCATCAAGTATTGCATCAAAAAAATCTGTGATCACATAATATGCTGCCAAGACTACCTCAGTGTTGCTGGTCTTTGTACTGAAGCTAAGCGTTATTTCATTTGAAAAAAGAGAGCACTCCACAAGTGATTTCAATAGAATCCCATTCCTGAGTGGTGAGCTTGAGTTCTCCGAACAAACCACTGTACTTTAAACACGTTCGGATTTCATCAGAATAACGCTTTTTAGCGAGTTTCGAAATGAATGCTTCAATTCCTTGCTTGAACTTCAATGCATATGAGAACATGTCGTAGAGACGATTCCATCTTGTTCGGACGTCCAGTTTTATGGCAAGAAATTCGTTCTCATCTTGGAGTTCCCGTTTAAGAAGGGACTGCAGTTTTGGACTATACTTCAAAAGCTTCAGAACTTCTCTCAGTTTTGTTATAGGTGAATTCATAGCAGCTCTGAATGTTATCGAGTCGTAGAGATTTCTGTTGCCCAAAATTGAATAGCCTTCAGCATCTACCTCTAGATTTGAATCAGCGTTGATATCTTGTGTCAGCGAATCATCCAATGAAAAGCCTTGATGGTCATCACTTCCATCTGTACATCCTTGAGCAACAGCCTTGATAATCTCCATGACAGTGAGATTGATACTATGAGCTGTACAACGAAGTTGACAGGTATCAGCATTGAACAATTCTGAGATCTGCTTCTCCGGCTTAGTACATGATTCCTTCACCAATAGCTCCAGCGTCTTAACAAGGGTAGCATTGTTTGATGCATTACCAGCACAACATGCCACCAATCGGTCTTCAATACCATTTCGTTCCAATGACTCAAAGACCGTGTTGGTGTTCTCATAAGCCAACTCATTAATGTCATGAATCCTAAAAAGTAGGTCACAGGGAACATAGTGTACCTTCTTCTCATGGACTGCAATCAAATTATAATGGCATGAGTACCAGTCCACAGGGAGGTGGGAAGTGAGTGATCTTTCGAATAATGTAGATAAGATCCGGATAAAAAGGGTATGGGATGCGAAAAGAATGGTGAACAATGAAAACACATACTGTTTAAAACAGAATAGCTAGGATTAGTTCAGATTCCTGATGTCAGGGATGGGCACGAATAACATTTCTGTGGATTCGTGATCCTCAGACCTAAATCACTTCAACGTAAAGCAGACTTCAAGATTATACCGTAAGTGCAGTGCCTGACATTGCACCAAGACCTTCTTGATCTCAAAGTTGCACGGATCAAGATCCAATCTCAGCCGGCATCTGAAGTCTCATGGAGTTGACGCACTCTACAGAAAAGATCGAATCAAAGCGTGACGAGAGGCTCTGAAAAGAGGGAAGCGCCCCAACTGCTGAAGAGAAGCAGGCAAAAAGACTCCAAAGATATAACGCAGCAATCGGTTACTGCATCAAAAGAAACCCATGAGAAGGAAATAATACGTAAGTTCTTCAAGTACCTTGTCGAGACGAATCTGAGCTTCAGAGCCGTCGAGAACAAGAGTTTTAGAAGGCTTCTGGTACTTCTGGACGTACCGAAGGCGATCACGACCGTGTCAAAGTAACCTATTCCAATGAAGCTTGAGAATCTTTGTGAAGCAGCCAAGAAGGAGCTCGTTGGGAACTTGGGAGCGCAAGATGCTGTATCCTCGTCCATCGACTGTTGGACGAGTCCAGGTCAAAGGCAATTTCTCAATGTTATTGTACACGCTGCGGATGAAGCTTTCAAGAACTGCGAACATTAATTGGACTTCCTGTCAATAGGATCTGATCATACTGGAAAAGAATTGGGCCGTACTCTTTTCAAAGTCTTGCAGCGATTTCAAATTGCCAAGCAGTTGTTGTCGATGAGTACGGACAGTGGGTCAAATAATTTGATGTTAACCGATAACATTCAAGAGAAACTGAAGAAGTTCTTTGAAGTCGAAAAAGAGAATAATTCCGTAAGATTTGTCTCTGAATTGCTTGAAGGCCAAAGATCCTTGATGAGGTGTTGTGTGCACTCTACGAATACTATTGTGAAGGTATGAAACTAAAAGTCGCATTAATCGATAATCGATTCCTTTGAGCATTTCATGACCATTTTTGATATTTTCAAGGCCTTTGGAAGGAGAATAGTAATCATTCTATAGTTAGACAATTTGATCGGGAGCCTCTCTCGAATAATTTCGAATAATCACTTCAAATTGCTTACATTATAATTATTTTCGGGAAAAAGGACTTCCCTTTATACTATAGGCATTGATTAGTATATAGATATTAGATACTACCTATATTACCTATAAAATTACGTCTTCCCAGTTATGATATCTTTTTACTCTATTGTGGCTTTATGTGATCACGTGCGTGACGCGTCATACTGGGACGCGTTACATTTTCTCATATGAGAGAACATATGAGGAAGTACGAAGAGTTCACAAGTTCAAATAACGATCATTAACCCGCCATATGATTGGACAAAATTGAGATACAACTCTATTCACAGATATGTACTTGATGGCCCTTGGAAGTAATGAGACCTGAATCTGTGATAGTCTCTCATATCCATCTCTGATCTAGTACAAATTGCTCCAATCTCGGATACTGTGCAAGCGTCGGAATCAATGACGAATCATCAAAGTGAACATTGCGTGTGTAATAGATGCGCAAATGGAGTAATTTGTCGGCTCTTATCTTTGGTGCCCTATCAGCTTCTGCTGCTAGATAGATCCACAGAGTTCTTAACATCGGGAAATCATTCGGAACATCTTTGATGTTATCTTTGAGATAGATGATTAGTTTTTCAAGTTTCGCAAATCGTAGATGGTATAGATGCACAGTAACGAAGCATAGTTTCAGCAATCGCATATCTGAAAGAAACAGCCAGTCTTTAGGTTCAATTGAATCATTGATCAATAGTGCTCCCCCTTCCTTGATAGTTACGCTAATCAACAATGGGGCATATAGCCTCTTTATCAATGGAATACTTCCAGTGCATAGAATATCCAACGATCTCAACCTTGGTGCTCGAATATTGCTAATGATCTTTTTCTCTTCACCTTGTGCCATCAATAAGTTGAGGTAAAATCCTTCAAAGTTCAACTAGGGATGTAATCGAATAGGGCTCGAGCTTATTCGACATCCGGTTCGAATAATCCGTCGAATAATTATCTCTCCCGAATTTATTTCTGTAATATAGGGAATGGAGGGCTAGAAACAAGATG